>CM069903.1:134799915-135230936 GCA_036172215.1 Camellia granthamiana
AACTTTTTATTTTTCTCAAAATTTACCTTTTAAGCAAATAAATCACAAATTTTTCAAAAATTCTAATTAAATTATATACAACTCTAAGCTCCATATAATCAAGTAAAAGTACACAAAGAAGTACAGGAAAAATCCTTACCTCAATGTAACGATCCAGTTTTACCACTTCATTGAGTATGTCGGGAATCGAGCTGCCCGGTCAGCTCGCGGGGGTCCAGGGGGCAGTGTCCTGGCGGGGTTGAGGGGCAGCGCTCTCGAAGCAAAAATGAAAAATACATTCGAAATTACTTGTCTGCTCGAGCGGCCGTTTATGCGCTCGAGCGGAGAATGTTTGGTTCCATAAGTTTGACCTGTCTGCAAAAGTACTGAAAAAATGTATTTTGACGCTTGAGCAGGGCTTTCCATGCTCGAGCGGACCATGTTATATCAGTTCGTGAATCTGATATTTCAGATCACTTTTGTACATCTCTCTCTCTCTAAAAAACCCTTCTCCCCCTTCTCTCTACATTTTCCCACGCCAAATTGGATCAAAACCTGGATTTCTCAAGATCCATTAGAGTTCTACCATAGGTTCTTCATCAAAGTTGGTTAACTTCTCGAGGGCTTCGTTGTGTGAGGTGAAGATCGAGTTTCGACACCGTTGATTTTGGGGGTTTCATCTCATTTCTTTTCAAAACTTGAGGTAGGGATTTTCTTAGAGTTATATATATATATATATATTTACAAGATCTATATGATTTTCGAAATCATCTTTCGATAGCTTTGAAAATTGATTGTTGATTCAAGAAGTTGAGCGATTTTGAAAGTGGGTTTGTCTCTTGTTCTTTTAAAATGATCTTATGGGTTTTGATCTTCGTTGATTGAAGAAAAGATGATTTTGGAAAGTTTTTTTTTCAAAGGATTTGAGTTGTATAGTTTTGGTTAGAGAACTTAGAATTTGGGAATTTTTTTTGAAGAGACTGAAAATCCATGAATGATATTGTTATATTTATTTTGTGTGTCAAAATAAATGGATGTTTGGAAAATTTCTTATTTATATAAATGATGAATTCCAAGGAATATGAGAATTGTTGTTCATTTTGGAAATTATTGTTCAAAACGTTGAAATAGTCTTGAAATGACTAATTGTTGAGGATACTTGATAAGAGGGAATTGTGTTATTCCTTGAATGATGAATTGGAATGAATGTATTTATATTAATCTTGCGTTATTGGCATATCAATTCATTTGATTATATTAAACATTGAAAGTTGATTTGAAACTGCAAGTTTTTCATGAAATGGTTTTAGGGGTAAATATGTTGGTAAGTCTTGATAGGTGGTGTAGATGATATTGAATAAGTTAGCCTGAGAGTCCAGGGTGAAAGACCGAAAACCGCGAGGATAGGTGTCGAACCTTCCGGTTAATACCGGTAAAAATGACAATTTGTAGTACTTGTATAGTCTACTTGCAGACACCGGACTAAGGAATTACCAGAGTTGTATTTACCACCTTTGAAATAAATTGTTAAGTTTTGAACAATTGAAATTGCTTGACATCATTGAGCATGATGGTTTTCAAAAGATGAAAATGTGATTTATCTTCAAAAAGGGGCATAGCATGACATGTGTATTTCATCTCTTAAGACTTGTATAAAATGTATATACTTGTTAAGGATTTCTTAGTGGGCTTTATGCTCATCCTACGAGATTTTTGTGCAGGAAAAGATGCGGTGATGCACCTAACTAAAGGCGAGGAAATATGTGTTGAAAGTACAAGACTCTCATTTTGATTGTGACTCTGTGTGTAAGCCAATGGCTGTATGTGTGTAGGTTTGAATAATCATTCTGTGTAACCAGGCTCAAGTCTTGGAAACTTGTAAACCCTTGGGGGTATTTTTGTTGTTGGATTAATGTATTGTTGCATGAAGAACTATTGTATCATGTAATGTAAGTTTGGAGATTGATATTTGATTTTTCTTGAAAGAGCCATGATTGTTGTATTATCATTTGGGGCGTTACACTCGAGCCAAGAAGCTTTCAAATTTTTCGACAACAAAAATTAAATTTTTTTTGGAGCCAAACGACGCCTTTTCCGCCCTGTATGTTTTTGATCCAAAGCACTAGGGGTCAAAAATGACTTACACTAGATCAAATCTAAGAAAAACTAACTTGGAACCTCTTTTCTCTTGTTTCCTTAGGGCAATAACTCCAAGAATTCTCAAAAGTTGAACAAAATATCTATTTGGTTACTATATATATATATATTGTTTTAACTAAACAAATATCTAACTATATATATACAACTATATATATGTATATCAATTAAAAATACATTTCAACATCTTTAATGACAAAAGTAAATATAATATTTTTTCACCACAAAATATATTTCGTTTAATGGTATACACCATAAATATTCACAACTCTTTTATGGTAGTCAAATAATAATAATAAAACCACAATACTATTATATGGTTACTAACGGGTCACAATTCAATCAATTGGGTTCAAAATGAATGGAGTTTAATAATTTAAAATAAATCCCCAACTGATTTATTTCAAATCATGGTCCGAACACCAAAAACTCAATTTTAAATTCTGCTATAAATTAAACTGAACACCAATCACTCCGTGAATTTTCATAAAATAAATATTCATCATTAAATTTTGAAATTTTTATCCAACGTGTTAGACTCATATGGGAACAACATATAAAAAATTCATAATTTTCTGAGATCAGGAACTATTTTTAAAAAATACAAAACCGAACTGTTTTCGCACAGAATTTACACGGCAATCAAATTCGAAAATTTGCTCAATTAATGTCACACCCCAAACTCGCCCCTAAAAGTTCGGGCATGATCTACACAGAAATGAACACTTAACCTGATATATAACATAGGGGCTGAACGGAAACATTGATATCAAATAATAAAATAAGAAGGTATGACATCTATTGAGCTACCACTACCATGCCAGGATCACAGTTATAGCATAAGACAAATAGACATAAGGAGATACACATTTGAGAGCTATATATAAACATATGCATATACAGAACCAGCCCCAAGGATGGGCGTATAACAAAAACATTAAGTATATTTTATCCTAAGTCAATAACTATGCAAGTCATCGACTAACAAAACACTCCAAAAATATACGGCTTCGACCAAGTGCCTGGTTTAAGCTTAGGCTGACAAAAGCGCGACGGTGACAGGACTAGGACCGACCTCCAGGTTGGTTACCTACAGAAACAGACACAACATAGAGTGAGCCAGGCTCAATGAAAAATAGTACTTAAATGCGACAATACACCATTAACATTGTAACACATATAAAAGCGTAAGTAATGCGGAGAAATCATGTAGTGAGTCTGAATCTGTACACATTTGCCAAACGACTTTATCGGTTCACAATTTCATAGATTGGCCCTTGGCCTGATGGGTTTACACGTTCACAAATTAGCCCTTGGCTTCATAGTTTCATAACTTGGGTTCATAACTTCACAAGTTGGCCCTCGGCCTCATAGGTTCATACTTCACAAGTTGGCCCTCGGCCTCATAGGTTCATACTTCACAAGTTCTTTCGATATTTTCACAACTTCACATTGTTTCTCACTTTCATAATTTCACATTTCTTCCCAAGTAGCATACAAGTTAAATATAACGTCAATACAATAACACTTAGCGTAATTAAGACACATCGAGTACTATTACTCACAGTGTTGCTGCGGGGCACTAATCCCTCCCGAAGCGTGTCCTACTGTAGACGCGCCCTTGGGCCTCACTACAGTTCAGGACTCAAAATTGTCACGGTTCTTAATCTAAACCAAAGAGTCCAAATCCGGCAAATCGTTTTGAGAAAACAGATTTTTGAAAGAAGTGCCAAACATGGACTGCTTTGCCAGATACAGAGTCGCACCTAAATGTTTTATTTTGGGAAATTTAGGAAACCTGACTCGTTGCCTAAGGCCACGTGTCCGTCATCACCAAAGTTGCCTCGGCTCGAGAACTTGGGTACGATTGGGGAAGGTCACTTCGTGAGCACCCCCGCTCGCCCGATCAAAGATTGGCCTCTACTAACCATGATATCTATTTTTGAAAACCTTATGTGTCCTTAATCTGGTTATTAGCCTAGATTTACTATGTGATGCGCACAGCATACAAGTATAGACCAGGTCGCCTGAATTGGAACAACACATCTCGTGTTCGTTTTGAAAATGGTTTGCTACTCACAAGTAGGCTTAAAATGCGGATTTTGCCACCCTCAGGTGGGCTTAGAAAGGATGGTTTTGCCACTATCTAATGGGCTTAAAACTCACAGTGAAACGAATTGTTCCAATCCAAATAACTCAACCTTCACCCACAGGCATTCAGGCAGTTATATCACATAAGCACATAGCCTCATGGTAAGCATGCTATCATGGCAGTCACTCACACGCATGCAAGGATGCTAAAGCATAAAACTTACCGAGTACTCCAAGCCAAAACAGAAACTAATTAGAAATTCATGCATGATCCTAAATATACAGAAATGCCTAATGCAACACATGCAGAAATGCAACTAAGATAGGCTCGGCTATTCTAAACATGGCATATGAGATGCAACAGCTAACAAGTGTTCAACTCGGAATTGAAATACAATGCAGTTAGTATGATACGCCGAGCCCGGTGCATGCAAGACAGATGAATGAATGCAAACATGCTATCATACTGTATGCTAATTGAAACATGCCCTATTCTAACCATCATAAGCTGGTAAATAAAAGGGAGAAAGACGTGGGGTTGGAAGACATACATCACACGCACGCACACTTATTACAACATTGCCCTCGCTCGGAGGGTCCGAATAAATAATACAGTCCCAAATAAATAGTACAGTCCGAATAATTACAAAAATCCTAATTAATTAACAAATTAAATTAGGAAAGCTGTAAACTAGCATGCAAGCTAGTGGACTGCCTCGACTCTGCTAGGGATGATGAATGATGCATGTCCGGGTTGCTTGGCACGGGAATCCATCGCAATGCCCCAATTAGCCTCTGTTTGCAATTGATGCCGGGATGCTGTGCAAGGCTTTTGAAAGCTGCTGACTTCTGGTTTGCTGTAACAGAGAGCAGGAAAGGGGCATAACAATGTATTTTCACATATGTATGCATGCCTCAATCCTCGTGTCACCAATCACGCATCTCGATGCATGATGGCCGAGGAGTCGAATTGTACGAATCAATGTGAAATGAATGCACATATAAACACAACAAGACCGAGACTCCATCATGGATAATCCGGAGTGTCGGTGACCGGAATTGAGACACGTTCCGTCACTTGGAGTACGAAACGTCCCTCGTTTCCCGTGCTCAGGTTAACTCCTATCCCGAACACAATGCAATATGCATGACATGCATGAATGCAACTAATATACAACCTAACATACACAATGCTATGAAATGACATACACAATGCTCGATGTAACATGGCATACACAATGCTCTAACATACAACCTAGCATACGCAATGCAAAGGACTAAGATGGCATACACAATGTAATATGGGCTTACACCAACATGAGTGGACCTCAGCCACACTCACATCAGAGGCCATAAGATGAAAATGAGACATTCGAGATGCGTGCACACATGCATGCAAACCGAGGGCCGATCCTAAGGCACGAATGCCACTCTACCAAAGCATGGCAAGGCATGGAATATGACATACAAACATGCGAATTTCAGCACTAAAATATGATGCTAAACAGCCCCGAATCATGGCAATATGGCACCCGATGCATGAGACGAACCCCAAAACTCAAAACTAGGCATGCGCAATGACCTATAGCTATACAAAGCATGCATTATTTGATCATGAAGCATGAAGACAGAGTCAAGGCAGTCCCAAAACACGAACTTTCTTAGTTCAAAGCAAGGCCAAAAGGTGCTAGCAAGATGGGCTAAAGTAGCATGCAATTTTGGCTATCAAACATGGATTACATGGCAAGTACATGAAGCAAGTGAGCACTCACCAAACCAGAAAAAATCAGTGAATAAAACATGCCAAAACATGCCCAAATAACCTCTGAAATGTAACCAACACATGCACAAATGAGGGGCTCCTTTGGAGGGCATACAAAGAGATTATTAAGCATATGCAAGATAGACATGAAGCATGACCAAAACAAATCTAGAAATCAAATATGGTAGTCCCAAAACTCATCAAATTGACCCTGAAATGTGACTAAGGAGCATGCAAAGAGGGGTCCCTTTGGAAGGCCAAAATGATCACCAAACGAGTCAAGGTGAGAGGGGGTCACCCCCCTCTGATTTGGAGGCTCAAAATAGTGTGCTAGCCATTAAAAATCCACTGGATTTCAGTGGCTAGAAGGCCAGTCAAAGCATGCAACAAGAGCTTAGGTGTAAGGCTCAAAATAAGAAGGAATCAAGCATACAAGGAAGCATGTGACCTCAAACAAAAATGGGACCTTGAAAAAACTTGAATATGAGATTAAAACAAGATGTTTTTCAGTTTATGACAAACCTAAAAAATGAACACAAATAGGGCTAATCTATCATGCAAAAATGGCCCTAAAAGAGAGAATAGAGACAAGGGACAGCAGCTGGCCTCAAATGGCAAAGAGCCCTTCAACAAAGTTGAAGAGGAGCTCAAAACATGGCACTTTACAGTTTACATACAGCCACAAAAATGATCACAAATAGGGATAAACTATCATGCAAGAAAAAGGCCTAAAAGAGGGATAAAGAGACAAGTGGTAGCAACTGACCTCAAACAGAGGAGAGCCCTTCATCAAAGTTGTAGAGGGGCTCAAAAAAAGACATTTCACAGTTTATGATCAAGTCCAAAACAGCTCACAAATAAGCCTAAAATACCATGCAAAAATAGTCCTAAAAGAGGGTTTAAACAAAAAGGGCGAGGAGGAGACCTCAAACAGAGAAAGACCCTTAATCAAACATGGAGATGAGCATAAAATATGACTATCTACAGTTTGGGTCAGAGCCCAAAAATGATTGCAAGTATGGCTTATAAATGAACCAAGAAAAGGCTAGAAAAGTGAGGAAGAAGACTCACCCTTGTAGAGCAGCAACACAGCAGCTTTTGGACCAAGAAATGGTGCTCCTATCCTCTTAAAATAGCCTCCAAGTTGCTGGAATGGAGTGTGGAGGTGTGGTGCTATGGGTTGTAGTGTAAAGGGTGCAAGAACCTTAGGGTTTTGAGGCTTGGAAGAGAGGGAGAGGGAGAGGGAGAGGGAGAGTTGTATGCAATGGCTCTTAAAAAATTTTGTAACCCCTCAAAATGCAACTGAGGGTGCTGGTTTTATAGGGAAAGGAGTGGAGGAAAGGGGGAAAAATAGGGGGGAAAACCAATTCAAATTTCCCCCCCAAAAGGTTGACCCTCGGGTACAGGGTCTGGGGGAAAACAAATTGCACAGCTGGAACACACTTGGGGAGGGGATCATGGCCGGCCAGCTCAAAAGGGCCAAAGTGGTCAGCCAACCAGCTAGGTGGCCGGCCTGCTACTTTTCAGGACAAAAAATGGGTCTGCCGGAAAGAAAGGTGGCCGGCCAGTGATTGGGAAGTCCAATGGTGGCCATCCAAGTTTCCAAATTAAAGCCCCGGAAGTTAGCTTTCCAATGGCGCAAACCTTGTATTAAAATTCCTCCCGTGGAAAAAGTTATGCCATTTTTGGTGAAGTCGCACAGATTCGGTCCAACCGGAGTGATGCCCTACTTCAATCAACTATATCTCCCCCGTCCGGAATTGGATTTAGGAGATTCTTGAGTGCAAAATGAAGCCCTGGAAGTCTTATTTCCAACGGTGGTGGCCTCATAGCTTGATTCTAAGTATGCAAATGAATAGGCCCGATTCGGCGAGGGCTGTTCGACTCTCTCTTAACAATTCATGCCCATTTTCTCCTCCAACTGGATTTCTTCCCTTTTCTCCTCTTTTCTTCAACTTCAAATCCCTAAGTAAGGTGTTTTGAAAGATTTTTCAAAGATTTCATCTTTCTTTCATTCATTTCCACTTTGTCCTTGCTCGGTTTACCGAAAAGCGCAACTTTTGACAAAATGCGAGCCTCGGAACATCGTAAAAACTTTATTTCAAAAACATTTTGAAAGAGAGGGTTTTAAGACTAAAATCTTTTGATCAAGATTGTTTTGGTCCAGAACAGGGGTATGAAGTTGAGATTTGATTCTCTCATTGCCGAAGAAATTGAACCTTTGCCCTGCACATCTTTCTCCACCATATAAACCATCAGTCGCGTCCAAGTCTTAAGGGCGGTCAAAAATGGGGTGTCTACAGTTGCCCCTCTTTGACAGAACTCGGAAGTCAAGAAGTGACGGGAGTGAATGTCAAAGCCCAAAGACGACCCATTTTTCACAAGGCCGAAGACTTGGACAAACAAACAAAGTACAGATAAATAAATGGTTGCGCCCGCAGGCTGCCTACGTATCCCTTTGCAAGGAATCAAACCAGCGTAGTTCAGGGGTAGGATGCAAAATGATATGTAGAAAGATTTTGATAATTAGACTTATACGCTACGCGAAGCCGGTTTGAAAATTGGACTTATACGCTATGCGAAGCCGGTTTGATAATTGGACTTATACGCTACGCGAAGCCGGTTTGATAATTGGACTTATACGCTACGCGAAGCCGGTTTGAAAATTGAGGATTTATGCAATGCACTGTAATGACTAAAATGCAATGTGATAGTTAGGAAAAGGGAGGTACCTTACAGGGGCACTTGGCAATGACGTACCTCATGCTGCTGGAGATCTCTCGCTTCTTCTTGATTAAACCACAGGTACTACTTTTCTCCCTGACTATGGTCGCAGCTTTCCCTATTCTCCAACAGGGTGACAGACTAGGTTGATTCGGTATCCAGAATTGAGGCGCATACACATGCTATCTCAATCTATGGGGCTGCCATACAGATTTCAAGCCGAGGATATACCCCTGGGTATTTAAACCAGACTTTAGTCTCGGAAATCCCGAACCTTTGTGTTCTAGGCAAGATCCATTCGAACTCTAGTTTCCACCGTCTCAGTTGGTCTCCTAGGAACTCACCGTAAACATAGGCAGGTGGTTATACCAGACCACTGGAAGTCATTCGGGCACGACAAACACCAAAGGAATTGCACCTTTAGAGGATTTAAGGTCTCCTAGACCGGGCAATAAAACAGAAATGATGCAATGGATGTGATAGATGTGATACAATAGATAATAGATGCGATGCAACAGAGAGTACAATAGATGCAAAATGGTGACATACGCCAACCACACTGGACTCGTGAGTGGAGGAAGAACAAAGAAAATCGATCAGGAGCGCGTTCCACGCAACCTAAGATAAATTCCAAACACGCTGAAATCGTGTGAGGAAGGGGACACTCGAACCACGCTGAAATCGTAAGAGGAGGTCCAAAAACAACCGCTCAAGTGCGCGCACAACGCAACCTGAGAAAAGGATCCAAACACGCTGAAATCGTGTGAGGAAAAGGACACTCAAACCACGCTGAAATCGTGAGAAGAGGTCTGAAAACAACCGCTCAAGTGCGCGCACAACGCAACCTGAGAAAGGATCCAAACACGCTGAAATCGTGTAAGGAAAAGGACACTCAAACCACGCTGAAATCGTGAGAAAAGGTCTGAAAACAACCGCTCAAGTGCGCGCACAACGCAACCTGAGAAAGGATCCAAACACGTTGAAATTGTGTGAGGAAAAGGACACTCAAACCACGCTGAAATCGTGAGAAGAGGTCCTAAAACAACCCGCCCAGTGCGTCTACAACGCAACCTGGGATAAATTCCAAACACGCTGAAATCGCGTAAGGAAAGGAACATTCTAACCACGCTGAAATCGTGAGAAGAGGTCCAAAAAAAACCGCCCAGGTGCGGGCACAATGCAACCTGGGGTAAATTCCAAACACGCTGAAATCGCGTAAGGAAAGGAACACTCTAACTACGCTGAAATCGTGAGAAGAGGTCCAAAAACAACCGCTCAAGTGCGCGCACAACGCAACCTGAGATAAAATCCAAACACGTTGAAATCGTGTGAGGAAGGAACAAAGAGAGAAACATAGGGACTTATCCCAGTGTTTCGGAATGGTATAAGCATTGGAACGTATTCCGAACGCTTTTAACTGAAGGGAGAGAAACATAGGGACGTATCCCGGTGTTTCAGAATGGTGTGAGCATTGGAACGTATTCCGAACACTTTTAATCGAAGAGGGAGAAACATAGGGACGTATCCCGGTGTTTCGGAATGGTGTGAGCATTAGAACGTATTCCGAACGCTTTTAACCGAAGAGGGAGAAACATAGGGACGTATCCCGGTGTTTCGGAATGGTGTGAGCATTGGAACGTATTCCGAACGCTTTTAACCGAAGAGGGAGAAACATAGGGACGTTTCCCGGTGTTTCGAAATGGTGGGAGAAACGTGGGGACGTATCCCGGTGTTCTGCAAGGAATGAGAAACATAGGGACGTATCCCGGTGTTTCGGAAAGAGAGAGAAACATAGAGACGTATCCCGGTGTTTCGAAAAGAGAGAGAAACGTAGGGACGTATCCCGGTGTTTTGGAAAAAAGAGGGAAACATAGGGACGTGTCCCGGTATTCCGGAAAGAGAGAGAAACACAGGGACGTATCCCGTTGTTTCAGAAAGAAGGGAGAAACATAGGGACGTATCCCATTGTTTCAGAATAAAGGGAGAAACATAGGGACGCATCCCAGTGTTTCGGAAGGAAGGAGAAACGTAGGGACGTATCCCGGTGTTCCAGAATAAAAGATGCGGGCATTGGAACGTGTTCCAAATGCTCCAAACCAAAAGAGGTCTAACCCGTCGCACGCGCGAGGAGAAAGAATGATAATTGCAAGTGAAATGGTGCATAACAATGCAATGAATGAGCATAACAATGCGAGATAGATGTGCATAATCAATGCAATGAATGGGTATAACAATGCTAGTGAAGTGGGTACATAACAATGCAATTGGAACGTGCATCACGATGCAAGTGAAGTGGGTGCATAACAATGCAATTGGAACGTGCATCACGATGCAAATGGAACGTGCGTGACAACGCATATTTGAAACAAAATGCCGAATAAGGGAATACAAGCCTTAACGAGACCAAATTCAAACGCGACCTCCGATTTACCTTTCAGAGGGGTTTGCAACATACTCAGCTCAAAAAAAACGGGCACACCCTGTTCATACCAGAGAGAGATAACATCTGCTGCTGCTTTAATTGCCATTCTGACTTGGAGTAGGCTTAAGCTTGGGGCCGAGATACACTCATACTTCAGAGTAGTGACAAGGCCTGAGGAGGTACATCCGGAGTACAATCACGGAATTTGCTGAAGGTGAAACACACTCAGATACTTCGATTTTCCCTCTTTTCTTTTGCTTTGTAGTCTGGAACCCATATAGTTTCAGATAGGTCTTGGTTTTACTGTTCTCACATGACCTGGGTTGAACCGTGCGGTTTTATGAAAGAACGAATCTTGTTTTGCACAAATGTGAAGAGTGGCACAGCACTTTGAGCACAAAACGATTTTATTTTTGAAATTGAGAGATGAGTTTTCGACCAGGTATTGAGCCTACGATTGAACACGGTGAAAAAGACTCAACAACGAAAAACAAAAGGTAAACAACCTAAACACATAGAGACACGCTCGGAACGACTCAAAGCAAGAATCGAGACAAACAAAACAAGAGACATAACACACCAACGTGTTACAAAGACGAGAGACCTCTCAGTGCACGAGGAGCCAGTTTCTCCGGGTATTATTCCCACCCTTTCTCATTTGTGATTCTCACATCACTCGGCCCTCAGGCTCTGTTTTTCTGAAAAAGCCCTTTTCTCACTTTTTCTCTCAGCGCACATCTTTCTATTCTTCAATCTCTCATTTTTTATCCCTCCCCTGGGTGGTTGATGGATAAACAGAAAGTTGCGGGGTCTTGCCCCTAGCATTCCACTAGATTCTTCTTCTTTTGCTCACAACAGTGAGTTTCTCCCACAGAGGGGTTGCGCTACAACTGGGTGTGTAGCAAATCTACAGCTAACATCGGTTGACAATGCTCTGCTGGGGAGTTTGGACGTGATCAGATCTATCCAGATGAGGGAGTGGAATATCTTGATCCATTCCAGTTCATGCTTCGCACTTGGCTCGATACCTTGCTGCTTGGAGGATAAGAGAGCTTTCAGCCCTTTGCGATTAGCTTCAGTGGTGCCCTTTTCTGGCGAATACGGTGCCCTGTCCGGCAAGTAGAGTACCCTTCTTGGCAAGTATGGTGAAAATGGGGGAAAGACAGGAAGCCTGACTCAACTGTGCCCCTAGCTCATTATTTTGACCATTTTTTGTTTTGGTTTTCTACTAAAACAATTTTGATCAGCATAAGAGTTAGATTAACATGCTTGTTCAACTTTCTGATTTAAAATCATGCAAGTCAGGCTATGAGCACTGAAAATTTTCCTTTTTTGGGTCCAAGAAAAAGGTTCAGTTTTGGAAAAGATGGAATAATTTTCAAGAAAATTAGTCAACCTCAGTAAAAATTTTCAAAAACTATTTTTGCAAACGGCCAATGCTCAACAAGCACGGAACCTATTCTTGAGACACACAACCTCGGATCTAGAGGAAAATTGCCCCTTGCTCGAAGAGAGCTGCATGGCAACGGAAAGTTGCCCCTTGTTTGAACGACACCGCGGCGCATTGAATGGCAACGGAAAGTTGCCCCTTGTTTGAATGGCACCGCAGCGCATTGTAGTCAGTCCTCAGAGTGACGAACACAACCAAATCCTCAGATACAGAGAAGACAAAGATGACCAGAACCATCGCATGGACACAATCAAATTGAAGTGTTTTACGGCTGGACTTTAGGATGAAGTTGCCTACGTATCCCAAAGATGGGAATCAAGCCTTACGTAGTTCGGGGTTAAGGTACACTCGGGTATTAACCTCTCCTTTTTAGGCTCTAACTTTTGCCAAGGCGCCCGTCGCGGGTTTTCGACCTTGCGAGCTTTGTTCTTCTTTCTTTCTTTTTTTTTTTTTTTATATTCTTTTCATTCCTTTTTCTTCTTCTTTTTTTGCATTTTTCTTTTTCTTTTCTTTTTGGATTTTTTGTATATTTTTTGTCTCGCTCTAACTTTTGCCTGGGTCACCTTTCTGGGTTTTCGACCCAGCGAGCCTCTCAAAGGGTAAAAGTGTCGCTTGGTCCATGCTAAATGGTTGTAGGGTTTTGAAGCCATCCGTATCCAGGAGGGTGGCTGTTGATTTGCAAGAGGACTCATCTTCGGCTCTTCGAGCACATCTGACATCTTTGCCCCTAGTTCGAAGGGTACTTCTGTTCTAGCTTTGCAAGCTTCTTTTGATCTTCTTGATCCGACTTTCCTGGCCTCTTGTTTGAGGGCAGCTTCAAATCTGGCCACACATGCCTCACATTGTAGTTGATCGTTGAACATTCTGAATTCAAGTTTAAGGTTTGGAAGCAAAGGGGTTGAGTCTTGAGGCTGAGAGCGATCCTAGGCTGCACAATCTCAAGAGCGATTCCACACAGGTCTTCGTAGGACCGCGCAAAACATTTTGTTTTTGAAAATTTTTAAGAAAGCGACAAGTCGCTCGCGCTGAAGATAGTGTGAAACCAGTCTGGATCAAGCCAGAGTCCTTCTCAGTACTCACGCTAACAAGCATGATTTCATTCATTAAGGGCTTAGCACGCCTCTCTTTCTCTCAAATGATCAAAGTTTTGCAAATCCCGAGGAATTCCTTCCTCTTCGTTTTCACCACAGTGTCCAAAAAAGTTTTGAAAAACTTAGGTCGATGTAATGAATTCAAGGCACAGAAAAGACACAGCTTCTAGTCAAATACTGCCATCTCATTTGGAATTTCTGGTACAACTGGCACACAGCAGAAGCAAATGCGAGAGCGTGAAAATAACTGCTGTTTCATTCAAAATCTGTTGGCACAACTGGCTCCAAGGCAGAAACAGACTCAAAAGAAAACGAAAAGACAAACACAAAACAAGCAAGTGATGTCCGAGGTAACACCCCTGGCATCACCCGACTCCAACCAAAATAGGACTGACTCGGTACAACAAGACAGAACGCCGCCCGCAGGTGGTTCATCCCTCGATCACATCACATTATCCCCCACAAGTTCACTGATCAAGTGCCGATAGACTTTGCAGGACCTGGTGCAGGGATGACCCCGTTGTCAATCAAATTTTGTATCTCGTGGCGGAGACGGACGCAACTGTCGATGTCATGACCAATTTGTTGATGGAAAGCACAGTACTTAGTCGGGTCATGCTTTGGAGGGAGAGGATCGGGTAGAGGTCGTTGCTCTAACGGTTTCAGATGTCTTTTCCTGAGTAGGACCCCCAGGGCTTTAGACAAAGACATATAGAGTGGGGTGAAAACCCTCTTGCCTCGGGGTAGATAGTCTGAAGTTCGGGGGTTTGAAGTGGATGCACCAACAAAGGGGGTGGCTGCTCTTGGTGTGGTGGTGGCGACCATGCCCACTTCGGAAGATCTTGCAGCTGCGTCACCGCTGGTGGTCGCATTCGAACTACGGGTAAACGCCCTCCTGGGCTGCTTCTTCTCCTGGTCAATGAGGCCCTGCTTCATAGCATCCTCGATCTGTACTCCCATCTCATGCAAATCTGAAAAGGTAGGGAAGGGGAGCACGATCATTTTCTGCATTAGTTTGGGCTGAAGGTTGCGCACAACCATCCGTATTTGATCCTTATCCGTTGGCCTAATGGTCATCATTGAGGCCTTGGCCCTCTAGCGGGCCACGAATTCTGAGAAGCTCTCCTTAGGCTCCTGCCTCGTCGTCTGAAGATCACGGGTCGTAATCTCGATTTGGGTATTGTATGAATATTGTGCGACGAAGGCCTCGGCCATCTCCTCCCAGCTTCGTTTCACTGAATCCTCCAATTTGGCGTACCAGATGGCCGCAATACCCGACAGGGTCCTGCCAAAAAGGGAAAGCTTCTGTAATCTTGTCAAGCCCATCGGGCGCAGAACATCTGAAAACAAACTCAGGTGGACCATGGGATCTCTTGACCCGTCAAAACGGTCGATGTGAGGCATCTTGAACCTGTCCGGCAGTGTCACAGCTGCGTTGGTGTACCCGTCCTCAATGTCCGGGATGGACTTTACCCCCTGGGATTTCTTGAACAACTTTTCAAGCTTGCTCAACTTCAACGCTGTATGGTCTACCTCGAACTCAAAGGGAGAGTTCGGTGGGTTGATTGGTGCTTTAGACAGCTGGGGTAAGATTGGGGACGGAGCCGGCCCTGTCGGAATGTCCGTACCTTCCTGGACATTTGGTGTCTTCCCGGGTATTGGATCTACTGGTGGGGGGGGGAGCTTGATGCGAAGTAGATGCTCCGTTTTGCTGTTGCAATTTGGTGATTAGCTCTGCCTGTTGGGCCATGACCGCAGCCTGCTGTTTGGCAAATTTAGCTTGGCGGACAGCATCTTGCTGCATGAATTTCATACTTTCTTGCATCTGGCGCATCATTGCCTCCATCCCTGATGTGTTCTGCTGATCCATCTAACTGACTGGTATCTATCCATGCAGTAGAAACTGAGACCTAAGCCTGACTGTTCACTGGTGGGGTGGATAAGGGCCACAGATCTGGTAACTGCTGAACTGGTGATTTGTGCCTGACTGGCCCTTTTACCCTGCCTCTGGCAAAGGAACACTGATTGCCTTTGAACTGAATCTCTGACCTGACAAAGTCTATCAGCACAAGTTCGATGAACCTCGGGGGATATCGGAGCCTTCTGAAGCTATGGTTCCAGGACTACCCCCTAGCAAAAGAGAAAACAGACAGCACATCAGCTCAACTTCACCAAAACAGATACGAGTGTAGCAGGATGACTGTGCCCTCTACTGAATTCTGCCCCCAAAATTCAGCCTCAAATCTGATACCCTCAGGTAAACTGAATCCCAAAATACTGAACTGGTGCCCGCAGGCCTGATGCCCAAACTTGTAAACTGATACATGCATTTCCCTGTAGAGACGCACTCTAAAAGCACATAGCAGATAAGTGAGAGCCAAAACACCCCTATGTTGGGGTAGGGTTTCCCTGTCCTATTTTGTCAGGAGCTAGGGTTTCACTACGCACGCAGCGGTTTCAAACAACCTATATTGGGTAAGCAACCTGTCCTAGTTTGGAATGGTCGCTACGGTTCCGAATATGCACTAGGTCGAATGGTCAAAAGGGTGCCCCGGTAAAACCGGGGTTTGTGTTCCCATACTGGCAGAGCCCCTAACCGGTCAGCCTTATGGTCATGCCTTGACAAGACAAGCCTCCGGCAAACCGTTCAGGAATAGCAGATGGCAAACACGGTGTCTTAGGCGCACCAATGCAAATGCAATGCAAAGAAACACATAAGTGTAATCAAAACAAGATATCATGAGTTCGAGTCAAGTTCTCTAAATCCCCAGCGGAGTCGCCAGAAACTGTAGACGCGCCCTTGGGCCTCACTACAGTTCAGGACTCAAAATTGTCACGGTTCTTAATCTGAACCAAAGAGTCCAAATCCGGCAAATCGTTTTGAGAAAACAGATTTTTGAAAGAAGTGCCAAACATGGACTGCTTTGCCAGATACAGAGTCGCCACCTAAATGTTTTATTTTGGAAAATTTAGGAAACCCTGACTCGTTGCCTAAGGCCACGTGTTCGTCATCACCAAAGTTGCCTCGGCTCGGGAACTTGGGTACGATTGGGGAAGGTCACTTCGTGAGCACCCCCGCTCGCCCGATCAAAGATCGGCCTCTACTAATCATGATATCTAGTTTTGAAAACTTTATGTGTCCTTAATCCGGTTATTAGCCTAGATTTACTATGTGATGCGCACAGCATACAAGTATAGACTGGGTCGCCTGAATTGGAACAACACATCTCGTGTTCGTTTTGAAAATGGTTTGCTACTCACAAGTAGGCTTAAGATGCGGATTTTGCCACCCTCGAGTGGGCTTAGAAAGGATGGTTTTGTCACTATCTAGTGGGCTTAAAACTCACAGTGAATGAATTGTTCCAATCGAAATAACCCAACCTTCACCCACAGGCATTCAGGCAGTTATATCACATAAGCACATAGCCTCATGGTAAGCATGCTATCATGGCAGTCACTCACACGCATGCAAGGATGCTAAAGTATAAAACTTACCGAGTACTCCAAGCCAAAACAGAAACTAATTAGAAATCCATGCATGATCCTAAATATAAAGAAATGCCTAATGCAACACATGCAGAAATGCAACTAAGATAGGCTCGGCTATTCTAAACATGGCATATGAGATGCAACAGCTAACAAGTGTTCAACTCGGAATTGAAATACAATGCAGTTAGTATGATACGCCGAGCCCGATGCATGCAAGACAGATGAATGAATGTAAACATGCTATCATACTGTATGCTAATTGAAACATGCCCTATTCTAACCATCATAAGCTGGTAAATAAAAGGGAGAAAGACGTGGGGTTGGAAGACATACATCACACGCACGCACACTTATTACAACATTGCCCTCGCTCGGAGGGTCCGAATAAATAATACAGTCCCAAATAAATAGTACAGTCCGAATAATTACAAAAATCCTAATTAATTAACAAATTAAACTAGGAAAGCTGTAAACTAGCATGCAAGCTAGGGACTGCCTCGACTCTGCTCGGGATGATGAATGATGCATGTCCGGGTTGCTTGACACGGGAATCCATCGCGATGCCCCAATTAGCCTCTGTTTGCAATTGATGTCGGGATGCTGTGCAAGGCTTTTGAAAGCTGCTGACTTCTGGTTTGCTGTAACAGAGAGCAAGAAAGGGGCATAGCAATGTATTTTCACATATGTATGCATGCCTCGATCCTCGTGTCACCAATCACGCATCTCAATGCATGATGGCCGAGGAGTCGAATTGCACGAATCAATGTGAAATGAATGCACATATAAACACAACAAGACCGAGACTCCATCATGGATAATCCGGAGTGTCGGTGACCGGGAATTGAGACACGTTCCGTCACTCGGAGTACGAAATGTCCCTCGTTTCCCGTGCTCGGGCTAACTCCAATCCCGAACACAATGCAATATGCATGACATGCATGAATGCAACTAATATACAACCTAACATACACAATGCTATGAAATGGCATACACAATGCTCGATGTAACATGGCATACACAATGCTCTAACATACAACCTAGCATACGCAATGCAAAGGACTAAGATGGCATACACAATGCAATATGGGCTTACACCAACATGAGTGGACCTCAGCCACACTCACATCAGAGGCCATAAGATGAAAATGAGACATTCGAGATGCGTGCACACATGCACGCAAACCGAGGACCGATCCTAAAGCACGAATGCCACTCTACCAAAGCATGGCAAGGCATGGAATATGGCATACAAACATGCGAATTTCAGCACTAAAATATGATGCTAAACAGCCCTGAATCATGGCAATATGGCACCCGATGCATGAGACGAACCCCGAAACTCAAAACTAGGCATGCGCAATGACCTATAGCTATACAAAGCATGCATTATTTGATCATGAAGCATGAAGACAGAGTCAAGGCAGTCCCAAAACATGAACTTTCTTAGTTCAAAGCAAGGCCAAAAGGTGCTAGCAAGATGGGCTAAAGTAGCATGCAATTTTGGCTATCAAACATGGATTACATGGCAAGTACATGAAGCAAGTGAGCACTCACCAAACCAGAAAAAATCAGTGAATAAAACATGCCAAAACATGCCCAAATAACCTCTGAAATGTAACCAACACATGCACAAATGAGGGGCTCCTTTGGAGGGCATACAAAGAGATTATTAAGCATATGCAAGATAGACAAGAAGCATGACCAAAACAAATCTAGAAATCAAATATGGTAGTCCCAAAACTCATCAAATTGACCCTGAAATGTGACTAAGGAGCATGCAAAGAGGGGTCCCTTTGGAAGGCCAAAATGACCACCAAACGAGTCAAGGTGAGAGGGGGTCACCCCCCTCTGATTTGGAGGCTCAAAATAGTGTGCTAGCCATTGAAAATCCACTGGATTTCAGTGGCTAGAAGGCCAGTCAAAGCATGCAACAAGAGCTTAGGTGTAAGGCTCAAAATAAGAAGGAATCAAGCATACAAGGAAGCATGTGACCTCAAAAAAAAATGGGACCTTGAAAAAACTTGAAGATGAGATTAAAACAAGATGTTTTTCAGTTTATGACAAACCTAAAAAATGAACACAAATAGGGCTAATCTATCATGCAAAAATGGCCCTAAAAGAGAGAATAGAGACAAGGGACAGCAAATGGCCCCAAATGGAAAATATCCCTTCAACAAAGTTGAAGAGAGGCTCAAAAAATGGCACTTTACAGTTTACATCAAGCCACGAAAATGATCACAAATAGGGCTAAACTATCATGCAAGAAAAAGGCCTAAAAGAGGGATAAAGAGACAAGTGGTAGAAACTGACCTCAAACAGAGGAGAACTCTTCATTAAAGTTGAAGAGGGGCTCAAAACAAGACATTTCACAGTTTATGACCAAGTCCAAAACAGCTCACAAATAAGCCTAAAATACCATGCAAAAATAGGCCTAAAAGAGGGTTTAAACACAAAGGGTGAGGAGGAGACCTCAAACAGAGAAAGACCCTTAATCGAACATGGAGATGAGCACAAAATATGACTATTTACAGTTTGGGTCGGAGCCCAAAAATGCTTGCAAGTATGGCTTATAAATGAACCAAGAAAAGGCTAGAAAAGTGAGGAAGAAGACTCACCCTTGTAGAGCAGCAACACAGCAGCTTTTGGACCAAGAAATGGTGCTCCTATCCTCTGAAAATAGCCTCCAAGTTGTTGGAATGGAGTGTGGAGGTGTGGTACTATGGGTTGTAGTGTAAAGGGTGCAAGAACTTTAGGGTTTTGAGGCTTGGAAGAGAGGGAGAGGGAGAGTTGTATGCAATGGCTCTTAAACAATTTTGTAACCCCTCAAAATGCAGCTGAGGGTGCTGGTTTTATAGGGAAAGGAGTGGAGGAAAGGGGGGAAAATGGGGGGGAAAACCAATTCAAATTTCCCCCCCAAAAGGTTGACCCTCGGGTACAGGGTCTGGGGGAAAACAAATTGCACAGTTGGAACACACTTGGGGAGGGGATCATGGCCGGCCAGCTCAAAAGGGCCAAAGTGGTCAGCCAACCAGCTAGGTGGCCGGCCTGCCACATTTTCTGGCCGGCCTGCTACTTTTCAGGACAAAAAATGGGTCTGCCGGAAAGAAAGGTGGCCAGCCAGTGATTGGGAAGTCCAATAGTGGCCATCCAAGTGTCCAAATTGAAGCCCCGGAAGTTATCTTTCCAATGGCGCAAACCTTGCATTAAAATTCCTCCTGTGGAAAAAGTTATGCCATTTTTGGTGAAGCCGCGCAGATTCGGTGCAACCGGAGTGATGCCCTACTTCAATCAACTATATCTCCCCCGTCCGGAATTGGATTTAGGAGATTCTTGAGTGAAAAATGAAGCCTCGGAAGTCTTATTTCCAACGGTGGTGGCCTCATAGCTTGATTCTAAGTATGCAAATGAATAGGCCCGATTCGGCGAGGGCTGTTCGACTCTCTCTTAACAATTCATGCCCATTTTCTCTTCCAACTGGATTTCTTCCCTCTTCTCCTCTTTTCTTCAACTTCAAATCCCTAAGGAAGGTGTTTTGAAAGATTTTTCAAAGATTTCATCTCTCTTTCATTCATTTCCACTTTGTCCTTGCTCGGTTTACCGAAAAGCGCAACTTTTGACAAAATGCGAGCCTCGGAACATCGTAAAAACTTTATTTCAAAAACGTTTTGAAAGAGAGGGTTTTAAGACTAAAATCTTTTGATCAAGATTGTTTTGGTCTAGAACAGGGGTATGAAGTTGAGATTTGATTCTCTCATTGCCGAAGAAATTGAACATTTGCCCTGCACATCTTTCTCCACCATATAAACCATCAGTCGCGTCCAAGTCTTAAGGGTGGTCAAAAATGGGGTGTCTACACCTGCACATATTCACAACTTTGAAGTTAGTTAATTCCTCTTTGTTGAATAAATTCCTGATTCACTCCATTTCAAACGAATTTACAAACATTGGTAGGCACAAAATGCAATTTCTAAAAATATCCGATGGTCGAACACGCAAAACGGAGTGAACCATTTTTTCCAGCTTGGGCCGCACGTGCGGCTGTGAGCCCCACACGTGCGGCAAAGAGTCCCGCACGTGCGGTAGTGATGCCCCGCACGTGCCTTTTTAGCAGTGTTCAAGCCCCCAAAATGCCTCATTCCCCGCACGTGTGGCCATGACTCCCGCACGTGCGGCTGGGGTTCCCGCACGTGCGGCCATGACCCCCGCACGTACGGCGATTCCGCTCAAAATGGTCCAAAAATTCTCTCAAAATTCCATTTTTGTGTAGGTGTTTATAGGGCCTCAAACCTAAAAAAAAAATTGCTAGTATAAAGTTTTAAATTCATATGACTAGGAACCAAAAATATACATCACTTGAGTACAATTTAGATCATTATTCTTCAGTTCATGAACACACTCAATCTCATGAGATTTCTAACTTTACTCACACATATATACAAAGCCATGCCATATAATTGAATTCAAGCAAGAAAATTGAAGGAATAGAGTGCAGCTTCTCATTAAGACTTCAATTGAATCTAAACATTCAAAAGTGAGTTAAGTGACAAGATTATGAGGCATCTCACTCAAATTAGGAAAAGAAGAGTTGTAGAAGTTAATGATAAGCTTAAGTAGACATTCCAACTATCAAACACACACACACACACACTTAAGTCTACATTCCATCACAACTCCAATCCACACCATATCAAGAACTTCTTACTTTACATCAAGGAGAGAAAGTGGAATTAGATGAATTAGATTTACCTTAGGCTTTGAATTCCCTCTAAGTTATCCAATTTTGATCTTGAAGAAGTTCCCTTCTAGTTCCTTTTCTCTCTACCCTTTCTCAGAAATGAGGTTAGGAATTCTTAAGGCAATTGGTTAAGAACACACATATATATGTATATATTAGTACCTAATAGGACAAAAATTAATCGTTTAATCATCCTAAATTGAAATTTCACAGCAATGTTTATTATTACTTAAAAATTATGCTAATTTCAAATATAAAATCAATTTCAGCTTATCAAGTCCCTAAGGCCCTCAATTTCTGAGTCAAACATTCCAATTGTGACAGATCTTTTCCTTATTAAACAGATATGCATTTCTAACCATAGAGTTCACTTAATTCAACTCAATTTCACATGAAATTTCACAATGAGCACTTAAAAGCACAAAAGTTAGGGACTGAAACCATACTAACATTATATACGAGGGTCGGGTTATTACAATTAAATTATGCGCTGGCTATTTAAAAAAAAAAAGGGTCATTACAACGACCTTCCCCTCTCGTACCTAAGTTCCCGAGCCTAGACAATTTTGGTGATGACGGACACGTGGCCTTTGGCACGAGTCATGAGCTTTCTAAATTTTTCAAAAATATTTAGGCGGCCACTTTGTATCTGGCAAAGCAGTCCATTTTGGCATTTTGATTCAAAATCGATTTTTCAAAAGAATTGTCGGATTTGGACTCATTTGTGTTTATCTATTTCACATTGCACTTGTGGAATCAGATTCAAAACCACGGCAGTCTGAACTGTAGGGCTATCGTATCTAAAAGGAGCACGAAAAGTCGAGCTACAGAAGGCCACAACCAAAGTATCAACCAAGGCCATCAATGACGCAGTAGCCAAGGCCACCTGTCAACATTGGTGTATCAAACACAAGATCAGCAGGGCAATGTGTCAACATAAGGTCACCACCAGATGCACTCATAAGGCCAATGGAAGTTGCACCATCCTCAACTGTAGGCACCAATTTTCATGTCCAAGGGGAAGAAGTATATGACTGTAACGTCCAGTTCTTTTAATCCATTTATAATTACCAATCCATTATCAGTCTCTAATTTCAAAATATAAAGAAATATTATATAAAATAACTTAGAGTATAACCCTTACACAAGTCCAGTGTTTATTCTTCTCTTAGATATTACATTTCATTTTACAACATTAACAATCTCAATATTAATACATTATAGTTCAAGAAATAAAAGAGATACAACAAAATGCCCAAAGAGGGCTTACACCTTTCAAGGCTAGGGCCTTGATTACACACATAAGTGGAATTTCAATCCCAAACACTTAAGCCTGATGGCTGTAATTACATAAAACATCCAAAATAAGCTTACATGTTTCATCAAGCTCTTCATCAATTCCTAGTTGAGTGGAGGTATATCATCACAACCTGAAATGTTTTTTATGATCGGAATGAGCTAATGCTTAGTAGAGAATACATTTATTTAACAAGGTACATAAATATTTGATATAATCATGTGTAACCTAAAATCTGTTGCTACAAGACTTTTGTCCAAAACAAATCCACATGAGACTATATATATATAAGAATTTGAAACCTTTCCAAACAATCCCACATTTTTCTGTTCTCATACGGATGGCCAGTGGGCACCTCACACTTTCCACATTTTGTTGGAAAATAATGGTTTTTCGGCAACTTTAATTTGAAATTAAAGTGGGACCCAACTGCCGGTTGAGGTGGGCCTAAGTAGTTTTGTATTCTCTCAAGTGAGAAGGTTACAATATAAAAATGATGGGCCGAAACCATTGAGGTGTGAATGAGAATTGTCTCATAAAGTGGACATCAATAAAAGTTGGGCTTAGATTTGGACTTAGTCTTAGTTTAGACTGGGCCTAGACTTGTACTTGTGCTTGTGCATGTGTTGGGTTTGGTCTTGGACTTAGACTTGGACTTAATCTTAAGCTTGAGCTAAGTTATGTTGTTTTGGGCTTAGCTTGTGCATGTGTTTGAGAATTGGGTTTAGATCGGGTTATGACCCAACATTGGTATACATTGTGTGACCCATTTAGTTGGTTTATTCAAACATCATTATATACTTATTTATTTGTATATATTAAGCACATGGGAGGTTAAGACCTTTGTAACTCTCATCTTTTGATGATGGAGTTGATGACCATATTAGTGGCCATAGGTTTTCAACTTTTGTAACTCTAGCCCTAATGGCTAGAATTGATGGCCATGGTTAATGGCATTTGATAAGCCTATTGATGTATAGCCTTTATGGCTAGGGATTTCCCTACTTGTATAAATAGAGGCCTTTCCCCTCTAACTTCAAATATATAAGTTTTGAGAGTTTTTTTTTTTTTTGATGGAAAATAGAGATGGTGTTTTGATAAATAGTTGGAGATGGTTTTACATCAAAGAAAATTTTCCTATCTTCTTTTGCTAGTCCCTTCTTTGGTTTTTGTTAGAGAGAGTGCAACTATTATCAAGTTCGCCGAAGCTATTCAGAAGGTGCTTCTGCATTAGCTGGTTTTGACCGTCGTATCCTGGGAGACAAAAGTCGACATACCTCTCGCACCCATGGTGAGGTGGCTAATCTGTTTTAAGGACACTGTGGTATCACACAAGCTCGGTTTGCTTCCTACTACTAGTTTTATTTTATTATGAATTTCTGTAAATTTCAATATGTTCTTATTTTGAAATTCAAAGTAGTTGTTCAATATGAATCTATTTATTTGATTTAAGTACACAATTTCACAACACATTTGTTGTCCAATTCCATGTTTTTCTGTCCTCATACGGATGGCCAATGGGCACCTTAACTCTTCCACATTTGTTGTCCTCACATGACTGGGCACGTGAACACCTCAAAACATTCCCATATTTGTCGTCCTCACATGACCGGGCAAGTAGGCACCTCAATTTCCCCGCGCGGTTACCAAACACATCCCACACATATCTATACAACAAACCCCTAAATTTACCTCATCACAAAATGTCTCAACACATTCGCACAACATCAATTTATTTCCAGTTATCTCTTAAACACCAAAATCCATAGCTAGGGTTTTGTAAAATTTAGGGTTTTCCCCATATTCTCTACCAATCCAAGAATCATGGAGTCAAAGTTGGTTTTATTCAAGAATGTTCAAACATTACAAAAATTATTGAGGCAAAACCTCTTTTTCTCATAAATACTCATTAAATCAAATCATCTATCTCATACCATACATATATTATGAAAACTACCACAAAATCAAATCAAAATATAGATATACAAGGTTAAAAGTATTCTTACCTCAAAAGTGATGATGAAAAGATGAAAACCCAACTTAAAGTTACAACAAAATCTTGAATCAATCGGTAGAAATCTTGATCACAGCTTGTTCTTCAACTCTCTTGAAAGATCTAAGGTGGATTCTTAGTGGAAATGAGAGGAATCAAGTGTTTTTGGGGCTAGGGTTTAAAAAATGGGTGTTGGAGAGAGAGAGAGAGAGAGAGAGAGAGAAGATGAAAAAGTGAAAGAAAAATAGGTATAAGCCGACTTTTAAGTTTGCTAATCTGAACAGATCGCTCAAGTGAACATGCCACCGCTCGAGCGGTGAACGCAATCTCTCACAAGTTTTGCATGTGTACAGTGAAGATACTAGAAGCCTCGCATCTTCACTTGAGCGACTACTTGACCGCTCGAGCGGTCATCCTGAACACCTAGTCACACAGCTCAGCTCCTAAGACCCTCCCAACATATCAACCTTATTTCCATATGTAACCATGTAAGTAAATACTTTCATTTAGCCTCTTACATTTATATTTCATTTACTTAAGTTTACAATGTAAATAAGGAAATACTCCCATTTGGATTTAAAGAAAAATACAAAAAAATCAAAATTCAATTAAATCAAAAAGTGGCTCCCTCTCTTTTAGTACAAAAATAAATTTTCGATTGAAATTTCTAAGTTCTACTTTGAAGTAAAGGGGTTAATACTTCGTAGAAAAATTTCATAAAATCAATTTAGACTATTTAAAATATAAGGATCAATTACCATTAAAAACTATTTTCAAAATCGTAAATTTTGAGAAACCCAATTGTCACACTTAGAAAAATTTCAAGTCAAGTCAAATTTTCGACAATAAACCTTTTAAATGCAACCTCTATTATACAAAAGGGAATAAGGGTTGGGTTTCAACCCAAGTTGTTACAGTGACATTATCTTCACTCCATGAAGCTGTAACAACAAAAAGAGGACAACAAGGTGATGGAAATTAATAGTCATGCCATGGTAGGATGACTTTTTGGGCACATGTTTTTTGTTTCACTTTTGGGCACTGTTAGACTTTTGTTTTGGGATGGAAACACTGATAGCCTTTGTTTTGAGATGTGAATGTTGCTAACACACTTTATTTTGACAGTATCTTCACATATGTTCATGTTGTTAACTGTTTTGGGAATATATATTGATGATGTTAATCATTTGTAAATTATATTGTTCTAAATTCAGATCAGTAAAGAATATGTTTTTGGTGCTTGTTAATGGTGTTGTTTATTGTGAATGGATGGTGCTTGGAATAAAATGGATGTTTTTGTGAATGGTTGGTACTTGGAATGGAATGGATGCCAATGGATGGTGTTTTTTGTGAATGGATTGTGCTTGGAATGGCATGGATGTCAATGGATAGTTTTTGTTTTGCGAATGAATTGTGCTTGGCATGGAATTGATGTTTTTGTGAATGGAATGGATGACAATGGTTTTTGTGAATGGAATGGAATGGATGCCAAAGTTTTGCATGCTTTTGGTGCTTGTTAATGCCTAAATGATTTAACCCATGTATTGTTGCTTGTGTTGTCATGGTGGATAGAAACCATCTGCAAATCAAGCCATTGCTAATAACATTACAAACCATCTCATAAAAAAGGTTCAAACTTACATTACAAACAATTTTTACAATACATATAATCTAGTGCATATTAGATAAACATTACAAACCATCTGAAAACATTTTCCACTACCTATTATACATACATTCTAGGCTTATATTATCAGTGCCACCATACATTTGTCCCAATTTCCCTATTACGGTTCCCTCAAAATCATTGTCATACATACATCCATTTTCACTTTTACAATAAACTGCCATTTTTAGCACTTCCATCCACATTTCCATTTCCATCGTCAGCAACTAGAATCCACCAAGAAAAGAGCAACCATGACAAAGCAAGACATGTAATCACCCAACTAACTCTTGCTTTGCACACTCGTGGTTCATCTTCCAACACTTTGTTTCTTCGAAGCAACCCAAGTATGGCATCTCGACAACGAGTACACATCAACCCATAAAAAGAATCCACATGCACCAAACCTCTGCAATTATACTTTCGATTTTAGTCATGAAATTCTAAAAAAAAAAAGAAAAAAAACAAGATACAAAGAAGAACAAATTATAGATTGAGGCAAAACTCAGTATTGGAATATACTTATCCTATAATCAGGACAACCTAAAAACCTCCTCCCAAGGTTGTTTTCGGTCCATGATGTATTCAATCGACTTCTCTTGCCACAATAGCAATTCACGAAATCCATTTTCAGGTCCTCTTTCGTTTTCTTCCCTTCTTTGCTTTAATGCCTCATTTTTTTCTTCTTTTCCCTTCCTTTCTCTACATTTCTTCTTCTTCTTCTTCTTCTTCTTCTTCTTCTTCTTCTTCAATGAACCAGTGGAGAAGATATGTATATAATATGTATGTATCTATTGACCTAGGGTTGGTGTAATGACGGGAAAGAAGTAAATTGATCACTTTGCCCTTGAATCATGTGTGTGTGAGTTGCACGTGATTGGTTTTGTATGGAAACGGTGACTTCCGTTATCAATTGGCCATTTATGAGACAACTTCGTAACTTCGAGGGTTAATGTGCCTAATTTGAAAGTATATGCACTAAAGTGAAACACGCATGAAATTATAGGGACCATTTTTGTAATTTACACTATTTTATTTTCATTGACTCAGACAAGAAGATGTACTAATTTTATGTGGACATTCGTGATACAACATAGAGGAATAAGCATTGTGATTTGTGGAAATATTATATGATAGTATTATATGATTTTCTTTCATCATACAAATTTTTAATTTTTTTTTTTTTTGGCAAAACAGAGAAAAAAAAATAATAATTTTGTCTTTGATAAGGAAACGATAATAACACACTCAAATATTTTGTATCATCTAGACTTCTCTATTATATATAAGTGTCAAACGATTGTAAATATTTTATTTCTTTATTTTTTATTTGAAGATAGGGAAAAGGATTATAATACCTAAGTGATAGAAAAAGTAGGTCGACACTAACACCTATATGCGTAAAATTAAGGAGTGGTATTACATTTTCCAATACATCATCCCCTTTTTGATCTCTAATGAGGTGAAAGAAGGAGATAATAGAGAGAGATAAAGAGAGGAGAGGTGAGGAGTATGAGTTTCTCCTTTCAAATGGTCCATTCCATATCATTGAAGGTGGATTGAAGGTGCTTAATTAGAACTCCTAAACATTTTTCAAAATGTAGTAATTGGATAAGTGAAAGAAGAAACTTAACAATTCTTTTAAATAAAATATAGCAAGTTCGAACTCTATGTGTTTGAAAGGGATGGAGGAGTGTCAAGGATGGGCGGGAGAGGGGTGGAGAGTGGAGGGGATAAGTGGAAGAGGGGCTGAAAAGTAGCGACAATAGTGGTAGAAGGTTAAGCAAAGAGTTAAGTAAAAGAGTTATAGGAGTTTAGAAAATAAACAAAGAAATAAACACATTTTCATTATCATTCCATGAATTTGTAAAATATGTTTTAAAAAAATTCCAATTTTCCATCACGCTAACAATTGTTAGAAAATTCATACTTATTTGTAAGATTTCCACTTATTTATAATTTTTAACCCTAGGTTTCTCCTCAATGTAGTTTTCTCTATTAAAATAGTTATGCGATCCACTTTTTTGATAAACCTCCAGTTCCTTTCTCTCTCTACCACACCCAAATCTCAAAACAATCTATGATGTCTATTTATGTATAGATTACACTCATCCGATTTCAAAATTTAGGTAAAAATAAAAATCTTTTCCATATCTTGTGTCCTTTTTTCTTTTTCTTTTTTTTCTTCACACCTATGTAAAAAGTAGATTGCCAAATTTAAAAAGTATCTTAGATTTAGGAAGTGATTAACAAATCCACAACTTATTTTGGCCTATTTTAAGAAAAACAAAAAACAATCAAATGTGAAACATGAAATTTCCTATTAACTAGTCCCTTTCCAAATTTAATCCCTCACTCGTATTCCATACAACTAGACCTATCCTTTTAACATGTTCTTCCCTTTTTTAGTGGATGAGATTTGTGATGAGACCCACCTCATATTTTCCACTTTTGGTGTGTGATATATAGAGATTTTGAGTTAGGGCATGGTTTTTTTTTTAATTTGGAATTGGAATTGTATCGAAGAGAACAGTCTAACGCTCGAATTTATATTTTTTTTTGTAAATTAATGATGTGGAGTGATGGAGACCTTCTCTAATCACCACCCCCACCACCCCTACACACACGCGACGGGTGGTGATTGGAGGATAAGTGAAAAAAAGAAAAAAAGAAAATCCAACCAATGAGAGAGAGAGGGGGTCAAAGGGGGTGAAAAAAAAGGGGGTGTTAGACATTTTTGATTAATGATTTAACCATCAAATATTGAGTCAGATTTTTTGTTTAAATCTACTATTAAATTTATAAATCTAAACAAAATTTTTTAAAAATTAATGTGGAACACATTCAGAATTCGAATTGGACATTCAATTCAATTGCTCGAACCGGGGAGAACCTTGGCCGTTGGATTATTTGGAAAGTAGTCAACTGTCTCATTTAATGGAGAATCTGAGGAATTTGATCGGGTTGTTGTATTTGGGGTTGATGATGAATCATCAAGAGATGGATAGCCCCCTGATTGAAATCCACAGTATTGTCCATGTACAGAACTTGTGGCACTGAATCATAGTAATAATTTCAAGATTAATTATCTGTTTTTTTTAATCATATTGTAATATCTGTTTATTTGTCGAACTGGATTATGGAAATTGGATTACAAAGCCAACTTTTATAAAATAACATATAATATTAGAATATTATTACTACTAGTACAATAATGAAAAATACTTGAAATATTTAATTTATCACTTTTAAAAATTATTTCTAATGATATATTTGATAGTGTTAAATTTTGATTTGTTTAACCTCAATGCATATCATTAAGAGTCATTTAAAGGTGATAAATTAGGAAATGTAACATTGTTCAAACCAATTACATGTGGCAAAATCTTCTATTTTCATTTTTTTTTTTTTTTTTTGTTCTGTTGTCTCAATAAATTTTCAATTACTTAGCTTTCGCCTGGGAAGAACTAATTTAACCTGTTTTTTTTTTGGTTTTTATAGCTAATTTACCCTAGCTAAATTAGCTTTGTTTGTGAAAAACTTTTGACTTTTTTTGGTTTGGATGTAATGGTTGTGAGTAGGGTTGTGCAAAATACTGCTTAATCCGTCGACACTGCACCAATCCGCACCATTCCATCTCCTAACTGCAAATTAAACTTTAAATTTTATAATTCGCCTTCAAAATTGCTCCACTCCGCTATAGTTAATACATATATATTTTTTAACTTCTAATGAAATATCAAGTAAAAATGAGTGTGAAATAGATTTAAGATGTAAAATTTGTTACAAATTAGTAGTTATATATATAAAAAAAAATGTTATGCAAATTAGTATCATATATTATGCAAATACATGATAATTGGTTAAGAATATCATTCAATCATCCAATCTGCCCAAATTGCGATTTGCCAATCCGTAATTTGATTTATACTTTTACTCACAAACCATCCAAATCGCATCGCGCACACTCCTAGTTGTAAATTAGCTTATTTTTATCTTTTTGTACTAATTTAGCCATGTTAACCATTCCCAAACAAAGCCTTAATGAGTGGTGTTGTGTATATCACTTCTATTTTGACCTCTAATGAGGTGGAATGAAGAGAGATAGAGAGAAGAAGGATGATGAGTGAGCAGTCGGGTCTATTTCATATCATTGTTAGGGGTGGATTAGGGGTACTCAATTAGGAAAAATTATTAGGTACTCCTAGAATACCACATGTCCATACTCCTTCACCAATTATTATTTACTATGCCTCTCATATTTTTCAATCACTTAACACAAAATCATAATATCCCACCATCAATCATAATATCATAGAGTATCATGTGGCCATGTTACAGGAATATCCAATAATCACCACCTCAATTAGAGTTCCTAAACATTTTTTTAACTTAATTATGCATTGACATTTACGTGCCTCAAAATTTTTATTTATTTCGAATTATTATTGATAGTATTGAGAAGAATAGAGAAATTTGGAAAAGAACTTAGCCATGAAAACTACCCTTCTATTGATCATTAGCCCTTATTGGCATTAGCTAAAGTTATTTTTTAAGTTAAACCAGTCAAAAAAAAAAAAAAAAAAAAAAAAGAGATTAAAACTAGTTATTTTTATCTTAAAAGAACAACTATAACAAATATTTCGCATTAATAAAAAGCTATTTTTTGATTAGATAAGTCAAAAAATCAAAAAATGTTTGTCTAAAAAATCAACTTTCTCATTAATATATATATATATATATTTTTGGTTTTCAGTAATTACCAAATATATCAATTAGTTTAATTTTAAAAAAACAATTAAACAACTAAAAATGAATTATCAAACTCCACCTAAATGTCCAAAATTGATATCCACAAATCAAAACCAAAACCAAAAATTTGGCAAGAAAAACAATAATACATGGTTTTAGATTTAAGAAATAAACTTTTTATTTTTATTTTTTTAAACACCACGGTATTTTTAAAAACAAAATAATCTTGAATTATTGGATAGTGAATCTAATCACCTCCTTTGGTTCCAATTTCCTAAATTTAGTTTTTCATATTTTTTTCATTTTTAGTATTTTTTAATATTTTAATTAATTTTTTATTTTTTAGATACAGTTAAAAAAATACAATTAAAAATTATAATATTTATGAAACAATCTTTAAAAAATTTACTAAATAAATACCAAAAATTAAAAAAAAAAATCAATATATTTTTGTATTCTTGTGTATGTATTAATTATTTAAAATATTTTTTTACAAATATTTTACTTTTTAAGGCCTCGTTTGGGAATATACTTTTTTAGTAATTTTTTGACTTTTTGGCTAAAATATGATGTAAAAAAAATTAATATGTTTGGGATGACTTTTTGATTTTTTACAAAAAGATGTGCAAAAGTAAAGAGAAAAGAAAATCTTTGACTTTTTAGTATAGGTTGTTGACTTTTCGATTTTTTTAGTGACTTTTGGACTTTTTGACTAAAAAAGTAACTTGCCCAACAAGTAAGTACAATAAAGTTAAGTGCATTTAAAAGGTAAAAAAAAAAAATTTGTTTAAAATATTAAAAAAATTACCAAAAATAAAAATATATAAAAAATAAAAAATGTAATTAAAAAAAAAATAAATTCCAAAAAATTAGAAGTAAAGAAGGTATGCTAAAATCTTGAGAGGATCAAACGGCTTAGATTTAATGGGGCCCACTTAAGAAACAAAGCTTGAGGAGCAAGGACCTGTTTGGATAGTTTCCAAAAATAAATGAATCCCCAAGTTAAAAAACCGCGTAATTATAAATTTTAGGGTAATAATGCCAATAACAGATAAGCAAATCTTTCTCTATATTTACAATGGCTAAACAGAGAGAGAGAGAGAGAGAGAGAGAGAGTCCTATATATACAAGAAGTCTCATAACAGAGAAAATAGAGAGAGAGAGAGAGAGAGAGAAAAGAAGGAGATAATGGTGAAGGAATCTGTTAGGAAGTGTTCGCACTGTGGACACAATGGGCATAATTCGAGGACTTGCAATGGGAATGGAAAAGCGTGTTTGAAGCTTTTTGGGGTTACTATTTTGACACAGAAAGAAGATGAATCCATCAGGAAGAGCAAGAGCACTGGCAATTTGATTGCATGCAATGGCGAACATAGCGTTCTCGATGTTGGGTATCTCTCTGATGGCCTCATTCATTCCATAAGAGCCAACGATGCTCATGAAAGGAAGAAGGGTAAATCATCAATTCTCTCTCTGTTCTTTGATTCTATGTTTTTTTTGATGATTTTGTGATCTGGGTTTGTTTAATTTTGTATCTGGATTACAGCTATTCATCGATCTTGCCCTCTGTTTTTGTTACATCATTGTTTTCAATTTTGTGTTGCTCCAGATTGGTTCTGATTTTGATTTTTTTTTTTTTTTGATTTGATGTTTCAAATTTTTAACAATGGGAGTTATGGTTTCTTCTAAAACATTTATTCCTTTTATTTCAGTTTGAAATTTGAAATACAATTCTATACCTCTTTTTTCCTTCTCTATATTACATTGGGCTAGAGCGTTAATATATATATATATATATATGAGACAATTTTAGCTGAAAGTTTATGATTATAAGATTAATGTTATGATCAATGCTGATCAAATGGGTTGAAGAAGTGTTTTTGTTATCGAATACCGGGCATTGATATGTTTTTCATATTGTATTGCTGCCCAACTATCATGTTCAAGGCTTTTGTGCTTGATTGTTTCATCTTAGATAGATATAGACTAATTGCTTGTTTTTGGGTGTCCCATTAGAATTGGTTCATACTGTATTACCATTCTTCAAGACCTCAATTTCATCAAATTGAAAGATAATATAGGTTCTTAGATATATATATATTTTTTGATGAGGAGCCTCCCCAAGGCAGGGCTATATTGGGTCCAACCTTGCAGAGTAAACCTGGGATACTTGCAATCACAACAGAACCACAGGTGTCGGTTAAGCCCGAAAGATACTAGCAAGAGTCAAATCTAGATGGTCAGCTTTACATTTAATCCCATGGTCCAACCCCTTTGTCGCTAAGGTACCCCTGCAGATTCGTAGAGATAAATTTTGATTGTTGCAGGCAATGCTCTTAATTAGAGCAAATTTTTAATTATTATTTTTGGGTTATTTAGCACAATTAAATTATGTTTTTGCCTTTTTTTCTTAAGGGGTGCCATGGACTGAGGATGAACACCGAGCGTTCCTAGCTGGTTTGGAGAAGCTCGGAAAAGGTGATTGGAGGGGGGTTTCAAAGAATTACGTGCCATCTAGGACCCCGACTCAGGTGGCTAGCCACGCTCAGAAGTATTTTATCAGGATGTCCACAGCAGACAAGAAGAAACGCCGATCAAGCCTCTTCGACATGTCTTTCAATGAACCACAAATTTACCACTCTCCTTCTCAAGAACCCCTTGACAAAACTGCTGAAATCTCACCACAGGTTAGCTGTTAAAAAAAAGGACTCTTTTTCCTTTCTTTCTTGAGTATGAAATTACAAGTTTTTGTAATAAATTCTTGGACTCATGTTAAGTTGTATGAAAGCAAATGAATATTAATGACTATTACCGGGTAATTGTAATATTACAGGCAAGTACATCAGCATTGGTTGCAAGCCCATTGGAAGCGCCCCCGGTTTTACCCCTAGCGGCAAGTTACGGTGTTCCTGATTTCCGCCAAATGCCATACATGCCGATGGTAAGAGAATCCATATCCTAACAGATTTTGCCCAAGTATTACTTTGTTTTGTTCTGAAATCCTAGTTATGCAGGAGTATCAATTTTGTGGTGCAATACATACACATATATATCATATCATATAAAATATTTAGATTGTTGGCGCAGATGAAAAGAATATTTATCAATATTTAGATTTGGCGAGGATTTGCAATGTATTTGTGGATTTTTCTGCATGTTATGAGACAATTATAGGTTGGATTTTTAAAATAAGTTGATATTATGGGATAAATAGAAGGGGAAAAAAAAAAGAAGAGAAAGAGATGTTGTATTTTCACTTCGAATATGAATTTTGAAAATTGTCTTATATTCTTGAAAAAAAAAAAAAAAAATCAAAACAATATCTAAATTGCATTTGTAGAATTATTTTAGAAGAAAGCAGTGCCTTTCATTTGCGTACTTTAAAATTTTGTCATGTGACATACTCAAAATTTCTCATTTGCCATTATTTATTTATTTATTTTATATGAAAACTCTCCATCAATATTTCTATGTATTTTAGAATTTTGTAGTGTATTTTTGGATCTTTTTGCACGTGTTGTAGGATAATTGTAGTTTGAATTTTTCATTAAAATATCATTTCAAAAATTGTCATGCTAGAGAACAAAGAACAAATTAAAACAATGCCTAAAATGCATTTGTAGGACTATTAAAAAACAATTTTAAGCTATTTTTAGACTTCTACCCAAAAAAGAAGGAAAAAAAAGAAGATCCAATTAAAAAAATGATAATAAAAAAATTGAAAATGAAAATATTACTTATGTGTTTCAATTATAGGAGTTCGTAATAAATTGTGCTCTTTTTGTTGTAATTTTAATAAATATTTTTGTACAATATTAAGTTATTTTTTGTGGTTTTTGATTTTCTACTTCGATGCATTCATTTGAATTGTAATAACAAATTAATTTTATAAAACTTTTAATTCATTGTTAAATTTTTTGAGAACATTTATTTCTGGATTTGTGTTGCTTCGAGTTTTTAGATATATGCATCAAGAAAGAGAGTTTTTTTTGCATTATTATTATACAATACATATTTACATAAAATTAAATTTCAAATACATTCCGTGCATGGCATGATTTTAAAACTAGTAACATATAAGTAGAGTTTTTTTCTTGAAAAGTTCTAAAAAGCTACCACGTCCTTAGAGCATCTTCAACGGTTGAACAAAATTTTCACCAAATTTGAGTAAAAAAAAGGCATTTGGCTTAATCTGATATCAATCACTCTAACGGTATACTGTAACTTTCATCAAAACGTACCGGACGTCCGGGAGGACGACCGGCTGGTCGACCGGAAAGAGCAAAATATGTACAATTTTGTAATTGAATTTTCAAGCTTGAGGGTCATCCGGGGGTTGAACGGGTGGTCGACCCCCAGTGTAAAATTTGTACAAAATTTTGAGCAAAATTGGTCCTTCGGTGGGTCATCCGGTAGTGAAAATACAACGGTAATGAATAGTGTTTTGGTAAAAGACCCAGCGCATTCTCAGTTTGGTGAAATTTTTGCGTAATTTTCAATTTGATATCAATTTGGTGAAACCATTGAAGAGAGAAAAAGTGATTTTTTCATCAAATTTCAAATTTGATGCACAATTTGATGCACCGTTGGAGATGGGCTTACAAGAATTAAAGAAGCATTTGTATCTTTAGGTCTTTTACTCTTCCTTTTGCATTTTTTTCTCTCTCATCTCTCTCTCTCTCTCTCTCTCTCTCCCTTCTTATTTTATCTATAAATGTATTATTTTGAATTTTTGATTTTGAATTGCTTTTACAAAAGTACGATAAAGAAAATATAAATGTCATTATGAAAAAAAGGGAAAAAAATGACAAAAAAGAAAAAAGAAAAAGAAGGCAAAATTACTTACAGTTTACTTACTAGAGTATATAAATAAGCCTAGCTAGGAAATGATAATGTAAGTGGACATGAAAAATTAAATACAAAAGCATTCTTTTCCATGATATTCCTTTCGGTAAGAAAAAAAGGTTGGTGGTAGACATAGTAACATTTAGACTCCTTTTGTTTGTTATAAAGTATTTTCATTAATATCTATATGTATGTATTGCATTTTTTTTTCATTTGACTGCGTAAAAGTTTGTAAAACAATTTCGAACAATTCATTTTACATTGGATTACATAAAATTACTAAAGAAATCATACATATCATATATAAATAAAATTATGCATTATATTAGCAACTTCTAAGAAGTTGCCACATATTTATTTTAAGCAAGTTAATATTTTGTCAAATGTGCTCTTTATTTTACCATTTTTTTCTCCACATTTCCTCTAGAAAACTTTTATTTTTCTTCCAACTCTCCCTCTTTTTATTTTTTCATTTTTATTGCTTTGCATTTATGTTTGTGAAGAATTTATGTGTTCATCAAAACCTCTCATGTTCATCCCCTTCATCTTCTTCTTTGCTTATTATATCTTCTCCAAAAAAACAAAGAAAAAAAATGCAAAAAAAAGTTTATTGGGTGCCAAAAAAAATCATCTGTAAGTTCTTCTCATTTGTTCCAATTTCAAATAATTATTATATATTGATTTGGGAATTCATGAAATATATGTATTGGATTTTTTTTTTTTACATTTTTTTGGTATAGTAGTTAGGAAATTAAATTTGGCTAATTGTCATTTGGAAATAGGCTATTTTAGTAATTTTTTTGGCTTTTTGGCTAAAATATGAGATTAAAAAAATTAGTATTTAGTATGTTTGGAATGACTTTTTGATTTTTTATGAAAAGATATGTAAAAAGTAGAGAGAAAAGAGAATCTTTGACTTTTTGGTACAAGTTATAAGTGTTTTTGTTTTTTTAGTAACTTTTCGACTTTTAAGCTAAAACAAGCACATGCTAAACGAGGCCTGAATATGTATTTCTTACATCAATCTAAAACTTTTTTTTTTACTCGAACTAATAATTCTTAAGTCTCCTACCAATCAATCATGAGGGTGATGAGTTATAAATTTGCAATATTCAAATCAAAATGTGTGTTGTGTACGATAAAGTTGATTAGAAAAATTAAAGATCCTTGATATAAAAAATAATTATAGATAATAGAGATGTATAATAAATTTACTGTCATAAATAAGGACTTATGATTGATGAAATTCAATTTTGCGTTCTTTGACATTAGGCATTCGTTGTTTAGTATGAAGATTTATATTTTGTTTAAGCATATGAAATGAAAGATTGCTACTATATGATTCTCATATATGAAAATTAGTTTTCAAGTATTATTTTAATTAGCTAATAGAAAAATTATTTTGAATGATGATTAGTGGTAAGATAATCCTTTAATTAGAGGCTCTCTACCCGGAACTCTAACTATTGATTCAATTGCTTAGCCGTAACTAGTTTTTCACTGAATTTCTCATGTTTATGCAGGTGGGAGTCTCCGGCAATGTGCAGAACTTTCCAGGAGGCAAGCTTTACCCGACCATGTCATTGGTTCCAATGGTGAATTTTCCCAACCACCATGGCTATTTCTATGTGCCTAAAAGCTATGGAAACTTAGCAACTTGTGGACCTTACATGGCTCAACCATCAAGTGGTCTTTTGGCACAGCCACTCACACATGGGTTGTTATCTCAAGCAGGCTCTGCTGAAACTTCTTCAATGGTTAATAAAGATGGCTTGGATATGCATATTGGAGTGATTTGAATCTCTTAATCAATCTGTTTAGTTTAGCTGTTTTGTTGAGATGATTGCCCTCTTGTTTGAAGGGATAGAAGAAACATGGAACAATGATTGAGAATTTGTTTTTATCGTGAATAAAATTATTGGCCATTCTTTCTCTTGTCTTATTCAGTCTTTTTCCTAGTTGTTGTTTGCTGGTTGACTCTTGTTTTCTGATATATTGTTTTAGATCTGTTTACCTACTTTGGATAATCAACAATGAATTAATGAGAATAACTTCTTGGTACTTAAATTAATATATTGGCTCGAAATAAGTCTGTAAATAAATTAGTACTTAAAAAAAGTTATTTTTTTAGCATATTTTTGACTCTCTGGCTTTTCTAATAATTTTTTCAAATGGCTTAGCAAGAACTAAAGTAGCCAAATAAGTTGGTTAAAAAAAGACTAGTTTACTAGCTAAAAGTAAGCTTACAAAAACAAAAATATTGAAAATATTGTGAAAGATTTGAATAACCATTAAAAGAGATGTAATTGGAATTCTAATGAGTTTTGGGCCAAAGTGAAGATGGGAAAAAATTTTACCATGTGAGAAATGTGGTATGCTATGTGGTAAACCACATGGTGTGATAAATAGTGGTATATAGTGAAGGTTTTATCACCTATAAATAGGTGAGTTTGCATGGTAATGAAGATATAGAAAAATTATATATTACATGTGTGATCTTTTATTTCTTCTTCTATTGTGGCTTTTTCTTCTTTATTTTCTTTAGTTTTATAATACGTTATCAACACGAGATTCTAGCTAGTTGAGAAGACAAAGCTACTGGGTGGTTGTAGTAAGTATAAACAAATTCTAAAGCTAATTTTATATTTCCTTAATATATTTACGTGATACTAAATATATTGTTTTTGTTTAATTTAGTAATCATATCAAATCTTTCAAAATTAGAATTCTCAGCTCTTGACATTTTTGGAAAAAATTATTTATCTTAAATTTTTGATATTGAGATCCACTTTAAGGCAGTGAATCTTGGAGATACCATAAAACATGAAAATGAAACATCCTTACAGGATCGCTCAAAGGTAATGATATTTATTCGCCATTATCTCTAAGAAGAATTAAAAAATGAGTACCTCACGGTAAAAGATCCACTAATTCTGTGGAATAATTTGAAGGAGAGATACGAGCACCAGAAGACCGTAATCCTCCCATGAGCCCGTTATGATTGATTGCACCTGAGGTTGCAAGATTATAAATTAGTTAGTAAGTACAATTCTGCTTTATTTAAAATAATCTCTCCATTAAAATTATATGGAGAAAAAATTACTGAAGAAGATATGCTTGAAAAAATATTTTTTACATTTTACGCTGATAATGTGCTCTTGTAGCAGCAATATAGAGAGCGTCGTTTTCAAAGCACTCTAAACTGATTTTATACCTTCTTGTGGCTGATCAAACTAATCAATTATTATTAAAAAATCATCTATCCCGTCCAACTGGTTCTGCTCCATTCCTTGAAGTGAATAAGGTTGCATTTCATGGTCGTGGATGAGAGAGAGGTCATGGTTTTGGACATGACCGATGTAGAAATAATTACCGAATCTGTAAGGGATACGTTCAGAAAAATAACATGCCATTCCACCTGAAGTAGAATAATTCTGGAACATCCCAAGAAAAGAGAAAAGGTTGATAGAATAAACCTTCCAAGAATCATGAAAATGCTTATTACAGATGTGGCATAACAATGCATTGGTCGCGTGTCTGTCGTTTGCCTAAACATTTAGTGGATCTTTATCAACTCTCGATAAAGAAAAAGGAAAAGGAATTGAGATGCATTTCACAGATCATTATGAACCTATTGATATTAATCATCTTGATGTTTTCGATTTCTTTAAAGATTCTGAAGGAAAAATTGATCATTTAATTGGTGATAAAAATGTTTACACTGATTAACTTGATTTTTTAGATATGATATTTTTGGGTTATGCTTTGTATTGTCCTGTTTTACGATTTTGAAATTTGTATTTTTCTATTTTTGAGTGTTCATTTTCTTGTTTTAGTTAGGCCTTCATAGTTTGTATTTTTGAGTTTAACAGTTTGTATTTTTCCTGTTTTGAGAGTAATGAATTTCAGTTTTTTTATAGGCATGACTTTCATTGATGCATTGACTAATTCCAAAATGATTGGTGATGATGTCTGTCTAGTGGACAGTGCAACCAGACACATAATCTTGCGTGATGCAAAATATTTTATACAATAGTCATGAGAAAAGCTAATGTCAATACAATTTTAGGTTCTGTAAACCTAATTGAGGGTTCCGGAAGAGCCAATATTATGTTGCCAAATGGAACAAAAATTTGTATTGATGAAGCTTTGTATTCTACCAGATCCAGAAGAAATCTGTTAAGTTTTAAAGATATACGCCGTAATGGTTATCATATTGAAACTATAAATAAAGGCCAAGAAGAGTATTTATTGATCACTTTAACTAATTCTAGCCAGAAGCTAATATTAGAGAAATTTCTTGCATTTTCATATGGATTATATTATACGGCAATAAAAATGATTCAGTCACATATTGTCATGCACCAGAAGCGCTTTGACCCAAAAACGTTTATGTTATGGCATAACTGACTTGGGCATTCGGGATCTATGATGATGAGTCGAATAATTAAAAATTCACATCGACATCCATTAATGAACCAAAAAATTCTTTTACCAAGTGATTATCTATGTTCTTCCCATTCACAAGGGAAATTAATTATCAGATCATCACCCACAAAAGTAATTGTTGAATCTCCATTATTTTTGTAAAGAATTCAAGGGGCTATATGTGGACCCATACACCCTTCTTGTGGACCATTTTGTTATTTTATGGTTTTAATAAATACATCAACTAGATAGTCATATGTTTGTTTACTTTCTACACGTAATGTTGCATTTGCCAAACTCCTTGCTCAAATAATTAGATTGTGAGCACATTTTCCAGACCATCAAGACAATTTGTCTTGATAATGCCAGTGAATTTACATCCCGAGCATTTGATAATTATTATATGTCCATTGACATTGGTATTGAACACCCTGTTGCACACACTCATACCTAAAATGGTTTAGCTGAATCTTTCATTAAGAGACTTCAGTTGATTGCTCGACCTTTGCTTATAAAAAGCAAATTACTTGTTTCAGCATGGAGTCATGCTACATTGCATACAACATCTTTGATTCGTATCAGACCAACTAAATATCATGAGTACTCACCATTACAACTTGTATTTGGTCAACCATCAAATGTTAGTCATCTTAGAGTGTTTAGTTGTGTGGTTTATGTTCATATTGCATCTCTACATCGCACTAAGATGGGTCCACAGCGTAGGCTTGGAATTTATATTGGTTTTAATTCTCCATCAATCATTAGATATCTGAAACCTTGATTGGTGATGTGTTTAAGGCACGATTTGAGGATTATCATTTTGATGAAACAATTTTCCCATCATTAGGGGGAGACAAGTCGCAGCCTGAAGCTTGACGAGAAATCACTTGGAATACTTTGACGTTATCTCATATTGATTCTCGTACTAATTGTAAGATTTTATTACTCGAATATCATTATCTAATCCCTGATTATAGTCCATTTCCATAATAATAAAAGCGGAAGCAAGAATAAATAGCTAAGCAATAAATGTTCTCTCTCATATGCACGATGATGAATTGTTTACAATAATTTATAACATGTGCCCTTAGGCTTACATAGAAGCAAAGAAAACAAAACAAATAAATAAAAAAGGATCAACCATTACTACAATAAGATGGCATTCCGCCTACAAGTTGTAGACCCCGTGGTCAACAAATAAAGAGACTCCATGGCCTTGAACAATATTCCAAACTTCTCACCTGAAAAATGGTTAACAACGTGGGATAAACGCTAATGTCCAATAGAGATCCCAATGATTCTAAACAATAGTATAATATAGATATATATGATCATGAATGCTCCAGCTCAATAAATATACATAGATAGTGTTGTTTTGCATATCCAAAACATACATACATACATACATATACTTTTCTCAAAAGAATCATTCTTTATCATTTCAAGAAAAAGCCATTTTTCAGACCTTCTTAACTCATTATTTTCAATTCAAAAGATTTCCAAACTGAAGTCACATCGCAAATGTCACACAATAACCATTTCGGCAACTCTACGACTCATATAATCCAAATGATTTTATCACGTTGTTTATTTTCAAAATCAAATCCACAATTAATCCTTTATCCTTCCATGCTACTCATTTCCATCAAACAACACTAATAAACATAAGAATTATATTCTCAATAGAATCAATCCACCTCATAACACAACTTCAACTATATTCTCAATACATATTTTCGTCAACAATAATCTCTACAAATATACACACATTAGCAATAAAATCTCGTAATAAAATAAACAACTTGTGGTCTCGCCAAGCCCCTCATTACCATCGTGGTCTAGCCAAGACCCACGTCTGTCTGCTTTACCGGTTGCTAGCCGGAAGGAATGCATTACCTCTATATAGCACAACCTGCTTTACCGGGTGCTAACCGGAAGGAACGCATTACCTCTATATAGCAAATCAGCCCGCTTTACCAGTTGCTAGTCGGAAAGATCGCTCTACCTCTATATAGCACAACCGCATTCCATAACACGTGCATCTCAATTTCTTTCCATTCATTCACATATAATTACGTAATTATGTAGTTAATCAACAACACATAAGGTTTCATATCAACCTATTTCATATCAATTCCACAACAAGTAATACCATCCTCCACCGATGGCCAAAGACAAAACTTCTAAGCATTTAATAGTAATAGTATAAATCCTTATAAACAAGATACTGTGATTTTCTCATAACATTTCCATACCTCAATATTACCAATATTGTCTAGAGTTAGATTAAAAATTATACCATCTCGTAATGTCCACAATTCATTCCACTATTTTTGATCACCAATATTTACAACATAGGCCAATTTCATGATAATCATTTACTTCATTCTCTCTCTACTTTCCATTTCTAGTTCACAATAATTATTACAATCATCTATTAATTACTTTTTAACTATCACATTTTTCAATTTACCACTGACAACACCTAGCTCAACCATTCATAAACATTAACCCTTTTTCATACTACATAACCATCAAATAAAAATTAGGGTTTTTCATTTTTAAACTTCACAACTAACTTTTAATAGCATCCATTCATCATATTAACTAAGACATCACAAGATCAACCATTTAAATTTCCTTCTCTTCCCATTTCACAAAAATCAACATGAATCAATATTTATATAAAAAAAATATATCATCTTTTCTTTGCATTCTCATAAACATTAAATTAAAAATTAGGGCTTTTTATTTCAACCATCATAAACATGTTCTATTAGCTTAAAATTTCCATAATCAACAACAAAAATATAAGATCAAATTATTTGATTCAAAACCCTAAATCTCATCTACATATATTTCAAAAAAAAATCACTTATAAACTCATGTTTTTCATACAATAAAAAGTAGCACATATCCATCTATAGTGATATATTGAAAAGAATCAACGAAATTCCTACCTCAAAATATGAAGAAAAGCAAATCCGAAAATGCAAGCTTGCCGGATCAAGAATCCGAGACTACCGGTGCGAAGAGTGCAGCAAGCTCTCCAACTTCCTCTTACAAAGATTGTGCAAAATCTCACTCTAAGGACTTCCACTCCACTTTAAGCTCAAAGCTTGAGCAACAATGGTGGAAATTGGAGAGAGAGAGAGAGAGAGAGAGAGAGAGAGAGAACCAATCTCTAGGAAAGGAAAAGAAAATGAAGCAGGAGGGGAAAGAAAAGGTAAAAAGGAAAGGGGCAGCCCCACGTGGGTTGCCTCCCTTTTCTTTTCTTTCCCCCCCCCCCTCTATTTATACATACATCTATATATATACATTAATTAAAATTATTTTGACAACACTTTAATATTTTGTAACATAAAATAATATAATTTGTTTCATCACAAAATATATTTTTCGTTTGATAAAACACACCATAAATTCATATTTCAAACATTTATTATAATACAATATAATAAATAATAACAACTCTTGAAGTGGTACCTTCCATTCACATAATTAAAAAGATCAAACAATTAAACATGTGTTACATGAACCCAAATTAAATTGATTCTAAATTATGGCTCTTGAATTAAATTTCCACCCATGAACTAAACATGCTCCAAATATATACAAAACTAAACCCAATACATTTTACCTCAAGTCATGATTTCAATATCAAATCTCTACACAAAAATTCCATTATAAATTAAACTGAACACTGTTCAATTCGTAAATTTTCATAAAATAAATACTCACCATTAAATTTTGAAATTTTTATTCAACATACTAGACTCTCATAAGAACACCATAATAAATAAAAAAATTATAGTTTCTGAGATCGAAAATTATATTTAAAAAAAAATTTATTACAAAATTGAATCATTTTCGTACATAACTTTACACAACACTCCAATCCAAATATTACTCAATTAAATTATACACTGACTATTTAATATATATATATATATATATTCGGGTCATTACACTAATCAATGTGAATTAGAACTTTAAAGGATCATGCATTTACAAAGTATTATAAATCAATTATCGGATGCGTTCACCGACACAAAAAATGTGACAAAATCTCACATACTAGTAGCTAATACCCCAACAAGAATTGATGTTCCTGTCGGACAATCAATGGGTATAGTAGCAAATGAGTCTAAGGCACGCCAGAAGCGTGAAAGACCCATAGGTGCAAAAGACAAAATTCCTCGAAAGAGAAAAGATTAAAAACAAACAGTTAGTACTAGAAGAAACCATAAATGGATCTCGTGGAGAGATCATACCCATAAACTAAAGCACCCCTGATGAGGTTAGAACCACAAAATAGACTATAGTAACTCTATTCAAATCTCCTACTTATGAACCTCCAGAAGAGAAATCTCCTGAAGAGTAATTCTTGAAGTGGAAAAGGTACCTGAAAATAATGAGATTTCAATACATTGTATGAGTACAGGAAAAGTTTGGGATACAAATCAAATTGTTGTCGACAACATATTTTTGTTTAAAGTTGCTTTTGACATTACCAGAAGTAATGCTAAAAATATTATCAAAAGTGATGATGACAATGAACCACAAATTGCTGAGGAATGTCTACAGAGAAATGATTGGTCAATGTGGAAAGAAATAATATAAGCAGAGTTAAACTTGCTTACAAAACGTGAAGTATTTGGACTTGTCGTCCAAACCCTTAAAGGGATACAACCTGTGGGATATAAATGGGTGTTTGTTCAAAAAAGCAATAAGCAAAATGAAATTGTAAGATATAAAGCACGACTTGGTGTGCAAGGTTTCTTGCAGGGACCTGGTATTTATTATGAAGAAACATATTCACCTGTAATAGATGCAATTACATTCATATTTTTGATTAGTTTAGTTTAGTAATCACAGAAAATTTAAATATGCGTCTAATGGATGTAGTTACAACATATTTATATGGATCACTGGATAGTGATATATATATATGTGTGTGTGTGTGTGTGTGTGTGTGTGTGAAACTCCTTGAAGGATTTAAAATGCTAGAAGCATCTAATTCAAAACCCAGAAGTGTTTATAAAATCAAGCTATAAATATCTCTACACAGGTTGAAACAATTCGGACGCATATGGTATAATCGGCTCAGTGTATATCTATTGAAAGAAGGATATGTAAATGATTTGATTTGTCCTTGCATTTTTATTGGAAATTAGAATTCGGATTTGTAATTGTTGCAGTATATGTTGATGATTTGAATCTTGTAGGAACTCCAGAAGAGCTTACAAAAACTGTAGAATATTTAAAGAATGAATTTGAAATGAAAGATCTTGGCAAAATAAAATTTTGTCTCAGCCTGCAGATCGCACATTTGCTAAATGGAATTCCTTTACATCAATCAACATATACAGAAAAATTCTTGAAGAACTTTTATATGGATAAAGCTCATCTTTGAGTACTCCTATGGTTGTTTGATCTTTTGATGTGAAAAAAGATTTTTTTCAACCTCGAGAAGATAATGAAGAACTCCTTTGTCCTAAAGTACCATATCTTAGTGCAATTGGTGCTCTAATGTATCTTGGAAATTATACCAGGCATGATATTGCATTTGCTGTCAATTTATTAGCAAGATATAGTTTCGCACCAACCCCGAAGGCATTGGAATGGAGTAAAGCAAATATTACGTTATCTTCGTGGAACAACTGATATGAGTTTATTTTATTCAAATAAATCCAAGCCATAGTTAATTGGATATGCAAATGTTGGATATCTTTCTGATCCACATAAAGCCAAATCACAAATAAGACATATTTTTACCTATTATATCTTGGCGATTAGTAAAACAAACATCGATTGCAATTTCTTCAAATCACTCAAAGCTACTTGCAATTCAAAAAGGAAGTTGAGAATGTATTTGGCTTAGATCCATGATCCATCATATTTAAGAAAGATGTGGAGTGCATTCAACAACAGATAATCCAACCAGATTATATGAAGATAATGTTACGTGTATCACACAGATCAAAGGAGGCTATATCAAAGGTGACAGGACTAAACACATTTCAATAAAATTCTTTTACACACATGAGCTCCAGAAGAATGGTGATATTGATGTTCAACAGATACGATCAAGTGATAATTTGGCAGATCTATTTACTAAAGCATTACCGATTGCAACATTCAAGAAGTTGGTGCATAATTTTGGGATGTGCATCAACATAAAAACCTATTATGCAGCATTGAGGGGGAGTTGTCATTTTTAGTAGATTTGTAAATTGTATTCTTTTTCCTTTATCTAAGGTTTTTTCTCACTGGGTTTTCCTTAGCAAGGTTTTAATGAGGCAATTTAAACAAATCACATACAAGAATATTGTACTCTTTTTCTTTCACTAATTTTTTTTTCCACTAAGTTTTTCTTGGTAAGGTTTTAACAAGGCATATTCTTAGTATATTGTTATCCAAGGGGGAATATTGTGAAATATTTGGATAACTATCAAAAGAGATATAATTGGAATTCTAATGAGTTTTGGGCCAAAGTGTGTTGGACAATCTTCACTGTATTTAAATAAATTAAATTCTGTTGTGTACTAAACAACAACCAGAATATAAAGAAATAAAGAAAATGAGAGAATTTGTTTGATTACAAAAATCAAACTCGAAATAAAAATAAATAAATAAAAAAAAGATTTTGTTTTGTTACAAAAACAAAATTAAAATCTGATTTAAATAAACAAATGAAACAGAAAATAAATTAAACAACTTACTTGATTAATTGTTCGAATAATAATTCTGATAAAGTCCAGTGTTTGACACTGTGTCCTTAAGACTGATTCGTCCTCTCCATGGTGCTTTCAGAATTTGGACGTCTATCTCCCAGGATGAAATGATCTACTACAAACAATAGTAGCACTACAAATTGTTTGCCTTACGAACACACTAAGTGTTTATACCCTTACTTTCAGAAATTAAATGTAGCAAAATGCAGAGATTTATAACAGAGGATGGAGTACGAAAATTGGAGTTAAATCCAAATGGGAGGCTAGTCTATTTATAGATGTAAAGGTGGCTGTTGGTTTTGAATTGAACAGGTATGAAACCTGTTGGTTTTGAATTGAACAGGTATGAATCTGTTGGATTCATCTGTTGGGTTCATAATTCAAACAGATACAAAAACGGGAAGGGCCCTGTTTGGATGTACAGTAAAGACCAGACTAGTTTATTTCGGGAAGGGCCCTGTTTGGATATACAGTGAAACCAAACCAGTTTATAAAATTAAATTCAAATGTTTTTGGCCCAAAAAGATTAGTATTGGGCCGAACAAGCCCAATCACACACCCGCGCCCAGGCCCAGCCCGGACGGACGGCGGCGGTGGCGCGCTGTGCGCGTCTGTGGTGGTTTTTGGGTCCAATGGGTCTAGCCCATTTTGCCCATAACCTCTCTCTCTAAAACACTTGGGTACCCCTTGGGGCACACCCCAAGTACCAAACACATGCCTTATAAACCCATTCAAAACTTCCCACCAAATCAATGTGGGACAAGCCTTATTCAATACCTTCAAGGATTTACACCAAAACTCCATTTTCATGAAGCATACTTTGGCTTCAATTTCCTATTCACTCGGTAATGGTTTTGAGTAACCAAATATACCACGTGAATCACAACGCGGCATAGAACGCGTTACCACTTTAACCCTCGTAAATCGACGCACGGGGCCCACCTAAAAAATAGACCAAACTTAGGAAAATTTTTTTGGTTTTACCCAGAATTTTATAACCATTTCCAACAATCCCCCACATGAATGGAATTCGATGACAACGGAAATGCAACAATATGCAGACTTTATCCAAAGAGTATAAGTCGAAAATATCTTGCATCAAGATAGGTAGCTTTCGGCCTTGAACCTTCCCTTGTGATAACCTACCGGACTTACTGGCTAGCCAATGGACGCGATGTCTTGAATTGTTCAGCTGTTTGTGTAAGCTAAGACAATAGATTTCACACAAAATATCTTCTATCACATCGTGGTTCTCATTGTTGTGTTCATTTTGGCCTTGAACGCTCCTGGTTTTCATGAGTGTTTCTAGAGAATTTGGCCTTTTCATTCTCATAGAACCGGCCCCAGTTCAACACTCATATAGGTGATTCTTATTATGAGTATCTCCTTCTACTCGTCTTGATTTTATGCCTCAATCAAGATATAAGTAATCATTAAAAGCAAAGCTTACCCTTATATCCCTGCATACAACATATGTTGCAGATATCACTCTCACCATAGGAATGGGTAAGGAATTTTAATCCCTTGGTGATTTCTGGCGAGCCAAACATAACTTAGTTGTCCCTTTGAACTTAGTTCTTGGGATCTCCAGTCATATAAGTAGGGTTACCATTGTGACGACTCTTATGTAATAGGCTTTAATCCCATCCCCTTCGATGAACTATACACTAGCTCTTTTGTCAAACCTTTTGTTAACAGATCCGCAATATTCTCTTTAGATTTTATATAATCTATTGAGATTATCCCATTTGACAACAACTGTCTAACGGTATTATGTCGACGACGAATATGTCATGACTTACCGTTATACATATGATTCTGTGCCCTGCCTATTGCAGATTGACTATCACAATGAATGCAAATAGCTGGCACAGGTTTTGGCCACATTGGAATGTCTTCTAAGAAGTGACGAAGCCATTCTGCTTCTTCTCCTGCTTTGTCTAAAGCAATGAACTCGGATTCCATTGTGGATCATGCGATGCATGTTTGTTTCGTGGATTTCCAAGAAACAGCAGCGCCTCCCAGAGTAAAGACATATCCACTTGTGGATTTTGAATCTTTAGTATCCGATATCCAATTTGCATCACAATAACCTTCAAATACTGCTGGATATCGAGTAAAGTTCAAACCATGATCACGGGTGAATCTTAGATATCTAAGAACCCGAATGATCGCTTTCCAATGGTCTTCTCCGGGGTTACTAGTGTACCTACTCAATTTACTGATAGCGTAAGCTATATCAGGACGAGTACAATTCATTAGGTACATTAGGCTTCCAATGATTTGGGAGTATTTTAACTGAGACACTGCATCACCTTTATTTTTCGATAAATAAAGACTGATGTCTACAGGTGTTCTAGTTAAATTCAAATAATTCTTGATAAATTTATCAAGTATTTTCTCAATATAATGAGATTGAGATAATGCATATCCGTCAGATGTTTTAGTAATTTTCATTCCTAATATAACATCTGCGAACCCCATATCTTTCATATCAAATCTTTTGTTAAACATTTGCTTAGTTGATTTGATCATGTTTTGACTGCTTCCAATGATAAGCATGTCATCCACATAAAGACAAACTATGACATATCCTTGGTCAGTGTTTTTAACATAGACGCATTTGTCACATTCGTTTATCTTAAACCCATTAGTAAGCATTGCATGATCAAATTTTTCATGCCATTGCTTAGGTGCTTGTTTTAATCCATAAAGGATTTTACAACTCGACAAACTTTCATTTCTTGCCCTGATACTACAAACCCTTCGGGTTGCTCCATATAGATCTCTTCATTTAGATCTCCGTTTAAGAAAGCTGTCTTAACATCCATTTGATGTATTTCTAATTTAAACAACGCTGCTATAGAAATAAGCATGCGAATGGATGTTATTCTTGTCACAGGGGAATATGTGTCAAAATAGTCTAGACCTTCCTTTTGTCTGTAACCTTTAACTACAAGTCTTGCTTTATACTTGTCAATTGAACCATCTGCTTTCATTTTTCTCTTGAATATCCATTTATATCCAAGAGGTTTAGAACCTGATGGAAGATCCACCAATTCCCAAGTATGATTTTGCATAGTGGATTCAATTTTATTATTAACAGCCTCTTTCCACAAAGGTGCTTCAGGACCTGTCATTGCTGCCTTAAAGCTTTGAGGTTCATTTTCTAACAAGTATGTCAGAAAATCTGGACTAAAGTATTTTGATGTTCTCGCTCTCTTACTTCTTCTTGGTTCATCATCAGTTAAATCCTGTTGATTGAGACCATTACTAGTCTCTTGCGTTTGATTGTCATTAGTCTCTTGACTTTGTGTACAATCATAAATTCTTTTCTGTGAACTTAATTCCTGTCATTTCTTGTAAGGAAAGACATGTTCAAAAAACACAGCATTTATTGACTCTATAATAGTGTTCACATTTATATCAGGTATTTCTGATTTATAAGTCAGAAACCGATATGCACTACTATTCTGAGCATAACCAATAAACATACAATCTACTGTTTTTGGTCCAATCTTAGTCTTTTTAGGAACAGGAACTTCAACTTTTGCCAAACACCCCCACACTTTTAAGTATTTGTAGGAAGGTGGTCGACCTTTCCACAATTCATAAGGAGTGCTGTTGGTTTTCTTGTGGGGTATTCTATTAAGAACATAATTAGCAGACAATATTGCTTCCCCCCACAAGTTCTGTGGTAAACCTGAACTTAGTAACATGGCATTCATCATTTCTTTTAGGGTTCTATTCTTCCTTTCAGCAATTCCATTTTGCTGTGGAGAATAAGGGGCTGTAGTTTGGTGAATAATGCCATGTTGTGCACAAAATTCATTTAATGGTGCATCATATTCACCACTCCTATCACTTCTAACCATTTTAATGGTTTTACCAAGTTGATTTTCAACTTCTGTTTTGTAGAGTTTAAACATTTCTAAGGCTTCATCTTTACTTTTAAGTAAATAAACATAACAATATCTTGTGCAATCATCAATAAATGTTATGAAATATTTTTTGCCTCCTCTAGTTTGAATAAATTTTAGATCACATATATCAGTATGAATTAATTCTAGAGGTTCGGTTTTCCTTTCAACCGATTTAAATGGAGCCTTAGTTAGTTTCGCTTCTACACAAATTTCACATTTATGGTTAGGATTAATTTCAAACTTTGGTATATAATCTAAACCAATTAATCTACGCAAAGTATCATAATTTACATGACCTAATCTACCATGCTATAAATTCGACTCAAGAATATAAGCAAAAGATGTGTTATTCTCATTCATAGCAATTTTTGGTACAACTGTCATTACATTTAGCTTAAAGAGACCATCACTCATGTATCCCTTACCAACATACATACCACTCTTTGTTAATACAAACTTATTAGACTAAAAAACAAACCTAAAACCATTTTTACTTAACAAAGAACCAGAAACTAAATTCTTCCGGATGTCAGGTACATGCAGTACGTTGTTGAGGGTCAGTTCTTTCCCTGATGTCATCTTCAAGATCACTTTCCCTTGTCCAGCCACAGTAGAAGTAGAAGAATTTCCCATGAAAAGTTGTTCACCATTTGCAGCCTCATTGTAGGTAGTGAACATCTTCTTGTTCGCATATATGTGACAAGTTGCTCCAGTGTCAACCCACTACTCTTTGGGATTTCCAACCAAGTTAGCCTCAGACACCACAGCAGAGAGGTTGATGTCATTCACTCCGTCAGAGATGTAATCCAATTCTGTTACATTGGCCTGATTGGTGGTCTTCTTACTTGTACTTCTATGATCCTTCTTAGGGCGGCGGCAGTAAGAAGCTCGATGTCCAGTCTTGCCACAGTTATAGCATTTTCCTTTGAACTTCTTGTTGTCATTGTTGTTGCCTTGTTTAGGACCATCTCCAGTAAACTTCCCTTTTTGTTATGTGGTTTATAAACTTGTTCAACCACATTAGCCTTGGATTCAATGGGATTTTTCCCATTCCTCTTTTCAGCCTTTCAGTTATCTTCCTCGATTCTTAATCTTACAATCAACTCATCCATGGTCATTTCTTTGCGTTTATGTTTTAAATAATTTTTGAAATCTTTCTAAGTCGGTTGGTAACTTTTCCACCAAAGCAGCGACTTGGAAAGACTCGCTAAGAGACATACATTCTGAATGAATATCATGCAAAATTATCTGAAACTTTGAACTTGAGATATTACCATTTAGGAGTCGACCATAACAAAATCTAGAATTTAACGACGACAAATTTCTTCGTGCCGCATCTTCTGTCTTGTATTTCTTCTCCAAAGAATCCCACAATTCTTTTGCTGACTTCAAAGGACTGTATACATTATACAGCATGTTGTCAAGGCCATTGAGGATGTAGTTTCTGCACAGGAAATCTGAATGTTTCCAAGCACCTACAGTGGCAACAACTTGCCGATCACTTTCACCCTCTTTAAGTGCTGGAGCCTCTTTATGGAGAAACCAGGCCAAATTAAGAGTTGTAAGATAGAACAGCATCTTCTGCTGCCATCTCTTAAACTCGGTACCGTTAAATTTTTTCGGTTTTTCTCCATGATTGATTGGTACATGAACATGGTTCTGGATAGGGACCGGTGTTGGTGTAACAATAGGATTACCACTACCAGATGCAGTTTCAGTTGTAGTAGCCATAATTTCTGATTACAAAAATCAGAAAAAATTAAAACACAAATTAATTTTCTAGTTACTAAAACCAGAAAATAAATTATAACTCAAAATAATTTTATTTTCCTTATTACTAAAACTAGAAAAATAAAATATCACAATAATTTTCTGTAACACAATTAATATTCTGCAATTGTTAATGACACTAGTATATTACTACTAGTTGTTAAAGAAAAGAGACAGTATATTACTACTATCTGTCAAGTAGCATAAACACTATTTGTTTTTCCAACCAAAATATGTCTTTATGAAATCAGAAAATTAAATACAATGAAGATACCAGAAAAGATTCTGTGTTAAGATTGAAGGACAATCTTCACTGTATTTAAATAAATTAAAATTCTGTTGTGTACTAAACAACAACCAGAATATAAAGAAATAAAGAAAATGAGAGAATTTGTTTGATTACAAAAATCAAACTCGAAATAAAAATAAATAAATAAAAACATATTTTATTTTGTTACAAAAATAAAATTAAAATCTGATTTAAATAAACAAATGAAACAGAAAATAAATTAAACAACTTACTTGATTAATTGTTCGAATAATAATTCTGATCAAGTCCAGTGTTTGACACTGTATCCTTAAGACAGATTCGTCCTCTCCACGGTGCTTTCAAAATTTGGACGTCTATATCCCAAGATGAAATGATCTACTACAAACAATAGTAGCACTACAAATTATTTGCCTTACAAACACACTAAGTGTTTATACTCTTACTTTCAGAAATTAAATGCAGCAAAATGCAGAGATTTATAGCAGATGATAGAGTACGAAAATTGGAGTTAAATCCAAATGGGAGGCTAGTCTATTTATAGATATAAAGGTGGCTGTTGGTTTTGAATTGAACAGGTATGAAACCTGTTGGTTTTGAATTCAAACAGATTTGAATTTGTTGGATTCATAATTCAAATAGATACAAAAACGGGAAGGGCCCTGTTTGGATGTACAGTAAAGACCAGACTAGTTTATTTCGGGAAGGGCCCTGTTTGGATGTACAATAAAACCAAACCAGTTTCTTTCCGGTTTAATTTGAATTCTGGATTTTATCTTATACAAAATAAAATTAAATTCAAATGTTTTTGGCAAAAATATTAGTATTGGATGTACAGTAAAACCAAACCAGTTTCTTTCCAGTTTAATTTGAATTCTGGATTTTATCTTATACAAAATAAAATTAAATTCAAATGTTTTTGGCAAAAAGATTAGTATTGGGCCGAACAAGCTCAACCACACGCCACGCACCCAGGCCCAGGCCACCCGACCGGACGGCGCGCGCACGCGCATGTGTTGTGGTTTTTGGGTCCAATGGGTCTAGCCCATTTTACCCATAACCTCTTCCTCTAAAACACTTGGGTACCCCTTGGAGCACACCCCAAGTACCAAACCCATGCCTTATAAACCCATTCAAAACTTCCCACCAAATCAATGTGGGACAAGTCTTATTCAATACCTTTAAGGACACCAAAACTCCATTTTTATGGAGCATACTTTGGCTTCAATTTCCTATTTACTCGGTAATGGTTTTGAGTAACCAAATATACCACGTGAATCACAACGCGGCATAGAATGCGTTACCACTTTGACCCGCGTAAATCGACGCACGGGGCCCACCTAAAAAATAGACCAAACTTAGAAAAAAATTCTGATTTTACCCAGAATTTTACAACCATTTCCAACAAAGTGAAAATAAGGGAAAGTTTTACCACGTGGGAAGTGTGATATGCCATGTGATAAACCACATGGTGTGATGAATAGTGGTGTATAGTGAAAATTTTATCACCTATAAATAGGTGAATTTGCATGATAATAAAAATATAGAAGTGGTGTATTACATGTGTGATCTTTTATTTCTTCTACCAATATAACTCTTTCTTCTTTATTTTTTTTAGTTTTATAATAGAAAAATCTTTGTTTATCACTTTTCTAATTTTTAAATTTTCTAATGATTTTTTAGAAAAGCAAATTTTATGACAAAAAATGAGTTTGTTAAGTTGACTTTTTAGACACGACCAAATGAAGTCATGTAACAAGATATTTAAAAGATGTTATCGATTATTGTAACTAGTTTCATCACATTTTACTCTTTTTTAACGGGTTAGTTATTACAATAATTATTTTAATAAAATTATTTTAAGTTGGTTATATTTGAAGACCTTTGAGAGACAGTGAATAGATAAGTAAAATGAAGAGTAAGGTTAAGTTTGACTATCCTAAATAAGTACACACTTTTTATTTTTTTATCTTTTTTTATTACATCATCTCTCTACTTTTCTGCATATCTTTTCGTAAAAAGATAAAAAGTGTACTTATTTAGGTCATCCCAAATAATCCCTAAGTGTACCATTTTTGTAATTTAACTAGTAAAAAAATAAAGAATAACATTGGAGTTAATTTTAGATATATAAACTTTTCTACTTCTCTCAATGGACTCATATTCAAATTCAATGGATATAACAAGAGAAATGGCGTAGAATCTGTGTTTGACAATAAAAAATTATTTCTAACTTTTTACGTCACTATTTGAGAGAGAGGGGGGGGGGGGGGGGACTTCTTACACGAATGAGAGATATAAATCAATATTTTTTTATTTATAAATTTCATTTAATTTAAATTACATTTCTAAATAATTTTGAATTGTTATTATTATTATTTTTTTAAATATAGATTTCACTGCTAGCATGAAATAATAATAATATCTTAAAAAATCTCAACATTTGACTCTTATCACAAAATAAACTTTGACATTTTAATTTTGTCAAATACTATTTTTTATTTTAACCATCAGCTTATTTTTGTTGAATAAAATAAATGATTTTTTTTAATATTTTAATTATTAAATTCAACAAAAAATGATATTTTAGATATATATATATATATATATTTTAGATATATTTATATTGAGTTCAATAATTAAAATACTATTTTTTTTTCATTAGTTTTAATTAACAAAAATAGATTGACAATTGACAAAATTTAAAATTTGAGATTCATTTTGTTACGATAGTCAAGCTCAAATTTTGTTTCTTCTGTAAATTTTCCAAACATCTTTATAATTAGGTAAAGGATACTATGTCCATCCTTTTTCGATTGCATACAAAAACTATAACTTTTATCACAAGTATATAATTTTTGTCACAAAGAGTAGAAGAAAAAAAAATTCACTGTATTTGGTTTTAATTTTCTAGATTTAATTATCTAAAAATTGAGTTTTTTATTTTTTTATTTTTAGTGAATATTTTCAAAATTTTAAGTAATTTTTTTACTTTTTAGATGTACCTTACTTAGATGTATCTAAGAAGTAAAATTTGTAACAAAATATTTTAAAAAATTAATAAATACACAAGAATATGAAAATGTACTAAATTTTTGTATTTTTTATATATTTTTTGTTATTTAGTGAATTTTTTAAAGATTTTTTTCACAAATATTATACTTTTTAAATGTATTTATATTAGGTGTATCTAAAAATTAAAACAATTGCTTAAAATATTAAAAAAAATTAGCAAAAACAAAAAAATACGGAAAATAAAAAACTTCAATTTTCTAAAAAATGAATTTTGAAAAGTGAAACCAAACAAGCTAATTACTTTTATGACAAAAAAAATATAACTTTATGTAACACCCCGAGAATAATTAGAATAAATCGAGAGTAATGATTAATTAAATAATATCATAATCCGAGAATAAAGTCCTTCCATTCATATACTTCAAATGTACAAAGGAGTAACACATGCATTTATACATTCATAAGGCCTAATCCTAAATCTATAGCATGTGTTATAAACAAAAGATATGAATTAACAGTTAAACGTATATATAATTTCCTATTGGCTACAACTTTCCAAGACAGTGCTTGGTTACGATGAAAGTTAGTTTAAACTCAATACAAATAAAGCCCTAGACTAGTATAAAGTAAATACAACAATAACAAAAATAGAAGCTCTTGGCTCCAAATCCTCCTAAGCTATTGCCTTGCCAGAGGCATATCATCAACACTTGAAAATTGTTTTTCCCTTAGGGTAAGCCAAAACCCAGTAAAGATACTCTAACACAGTATATGAATCTTAACAGAGTTATAAGGTGAATGCATGTGCAATACTTGTGCCAAAACATTTTATATCTATTTTCAAAACCATGGAATGCTACGTTTATATCATAATTCATGTAATCAATTCCTTTTCAAGAGAAAACAGGGCAGTGGATATAACACTGGAAATCTCTAGGATGTGTCTACAAGTAGGCTACAAGCACTACCAATTTGTCATTTTTACCGTATTAACCGGAAGGCTCAACACCTAACCGCGCAGGTTTCTGAACTTTCACCAAGGATACTTAGGCCAACTTAATACCACAACTACCCTCCTACGCAGATTCGCCAAGGTATTTACCCATTTTTCTCAAAACGATAACCATTTTCAATGTGCTACATATGTTACAATGCTCAATGCAATGAATGAGAAAACTAGTTTCAATTTACCTAGTTCTTATGCAATTTCTACAACAATCATAGCTATCCTCTACCGATAGCCTAAAACAGATATCTCTAAACAGATAATTAAATTTAAACATAGATATACTTTCCAACGTTTCCAATTAGGAGTGATAATTCATATCCAACTCCATTCCCATCATCATCATTGTTCAATTCCACAAAACCAACATCAATTCCATTTCTCTTTACAAAAATCAAATTTTCACAATTTAGGACAAAAATCCATTTTCTTTAAAAATCAATTTCCATGGATAAAATCCAATATTTATCACAACCCAACCATTTTTACAAGGCCACAACCATATACAAAAACCCATTTTGAAAACCCCTCTTCTGATTTCAAAACCAAAACCCTAGATTTTTATCCAAAAATCTCCAAATCACAATCTTATTTAGAGAGATAAATAACTGAGTTAAAAATCATAAAGGAGTCAAAGTAATCCCTACATCAAGAAGTGAAGAGGAAAACTCGAGAAAACTCAAAGTCGGCGAAACCACGAAGCTCTTGGATTAAAAGAAAGTCTTGATGAGATCTACAACCTTCTTAAAGGAGTAAGGTAAAAAGATGTCTCTAACCGAGTAGATCTAGAGATCTATGTGAAAAAAGTTTAGTTTCAAAGAGAGAGAGAGAGAGAGAGAAAGAGAAAGAATGAATGAGAAAAGAGTGTTTGGGTCTATTATAGTAGTAGTATAATATCCCTAAAATCAATGAAAAGAATAAATAAAAAACCCTCAAAAGGTAGGGCTCAACCGAATCCAAAATCTAATAAAAACTCTCAGGGGTCGACCTTCAAGGCAGTGGTGTCAACTCTCAAGAAGAATGCTGAGACACTTATGTTTGCTGCAAACAAGAGGGTCGACCCCAGAACCCGTGGTGTTGACCCCAAAAAAATAGCAGCAACACCCAGAACACAGAAGCAAGGTGGTGTCGACCCCAAAAACCAATAGAGACATCAAGAGTAAGACAACAAGGTGGTGTCGACCCAGGAACCCATGGTGTCGACCCTAGAAACAAAACCAAACATGAAAAGAAAAAAAGAATGACTGCTACAGATATGGTTTCTTGAATTCAAAGCAATAAATGGGTCAGGTCTAAATCAGGATCGCTATACTTTAATTATACATAACTTTTAAATGTATATCATAATTTCACCATTCATAACTTTTATGACAAAAATGTAACTTTCATCACAAAAAATTTCTAATTTTTATTACAAAAATCATAGTTTTTCTTGCACATGGTAACTGAGAGAGGGATTTATATCGAACAATAGCTGAGCTAAACCAACACGAAATATGGTGTTGGGCCGAGCTAAACCAAACAAATACAGAACATGGTGTTGGACCGAGCTACCTCGACATTGTAGTTATAAGAGCTGTGGTATGGCCCCAAGAATGACCAAGCTAACAGCAGTTTGGGTCAGATGCGAAGAACAAATGATGCGTGTCGGCACTGCGATATATGGTTGAGATGACGATCCGCACATCCATTGTTGACTGGCCTGTGAGAATGCCGTCGAGGCATTGACTGAGCATGGCGCCAACTTGGAAGCCGACAAGGCTCTACTCGACATTAGGGTGGTCATAGTTGAGTGTTTTTGGTGCTATAAGTGGTAGCCTAGTTTAGGTACTCCACGTGGACCAATGGCAGAGGAGAGGAATCCATTCTAGGTACGCATCAATACCGTTTGGTGGTTTGGCCAATACTGTTTGGCAATATTGACGTATACATATGTTAAGAATAGAGAGGACAGTACAGCCACACATCCGGCAAAGGACAACAGAGGTAGTGCGTGCACAATCTAAGGCTGCATGGCTAGCCTAAGGAGGCGCGAGCAGACTCTGAGAGGTAAGCAATCTTTAGCAATTCTCTCTCTGCAGTGCTCTGTATTCTCTCTTCTTCTCCAAGAAAGCTAACTTGGCCGTCGGATGAGTTTTCCAGCAAACCACCCACCGGGTAGCTCACCTTTGTTTTGTTCGCAGTTAGACAGAGTTCTAGAAGCGAGACGAGCTTGGTATCAAAGCATACGGAAGACAACGGATATTTCTCCCCCATATACTAACATTTCCCTTGTAATTAAATATCATTTAATGGATGTTTTATTTTAAACTAATAAATCTTAATGCTTCTATGTCATATCCTAGAACTTATGTTAAGGATAAACGTTGGGATAAGTACTCGCCCCAGATATATACATATATATAAATTCATAAAATCTTACAAGGTATCCGGTAACATAAAACTATAAAAAATAATAAATAATTTTTTTTAATGATACGATCATCGTATACACCGACTAAATATTTGTCAGTTGATGAAAATTAAATTAAGAAAATGAGTTGGAGATGAATAAAAGATGAGCAATCCTGCTGTAATCTTGTTTATTATATTATATAATATAATATTGACTAAATTGTGATGCAATAATTGAGGAACCAAATTTGATTTGCCTTTTTAAATATGATAACAACTACGTGGGACCTACTTTTAGGGCCGTGCCATGTTGTTGAGGTGTTGGTCGAGGTAATTGTAGTATTACAGAGATATGATGTGATAATATCAAAATCCAAGATATTTGGACAAAAGACAAGAGTCTTAGATAAGATGAGATGATGCGAACAAGAAATAAAATGGAGAGCAACTTTTTTGAAAAACTAACTCTCAAGATATTTCAAACACAACCAACAACTCTAAACAATTAAACTCAACTAACAATAAGATGATAAGGATATAAACAACAATTAAATGTACAAAATTTCAAATCTAAGAGCATGAAAATGGTCGGGTCTAAACTAGAACCGTTATATCCTTCATCCTTCTCTCTCATTTACTAAGAGTCCGAGATAAGTGTTGAGCTTGAGTCTTATGAAGTGAGACTTCTAGAGGACGATGGCACAGCTGGCTATAAAAGTAAGGAACCCCTATGGGTCTAAGGTATGTTTTTTCTTGTGAAGTGTTTACTTGAGTTGATATCTTGTGAGTTAAATTACTGACTTGATCGTTGGAGTATTTTCAGGTAGATAAGCCACCACGGTATTTTTATCTTCTTGTGTGCAGGTACTTGATTTAATCTATTCTGTCGTGTGCTCTCCAGATAAATATTCTGTTTGGTTATGAGGTCAGAAATCAACACTCACAGGCTACAACTACAATAAATTTTGTGCCAATACTATTTTTTTTGCCTACATATTTGTAATTAAAAAAAAAAAAAATCGAAAAAACAAAACAAAAGAAAACTTGAAGATGTTGCAAGCTGTCATGACCATCATAAGGATTTTTTTAGTACAGTTTATAAATTTTAACTAACTTACAACAAGAAAAAGTCGAATAAAAAAGAGAAAAAAAAAAAATACAAGAAGAAAAAGTAAGCACGTATGTTTTTAGGGGAGTTAACATATCAGTGTTAAGTTTAAAAATAATTTTAAATACATGGTAAAATTTATAAAATTATTTTTTAATATTATAAAATTTATCATTATTCTCAATTATTTAAAAAAAAAAAAATCTACTTTAATACAGACTGGCCCAATATCAAGCTTAAAATTTTAACAAGCCTATTAAAATCTCAAATCTAGCCCACAAACACAAATTTTATATTAAAAAAATTATAAAATAAATAATAATAAATTTATAGTTTAGTTAAAGAAAACATGTAAAATTTATCTGCTGCATCTTTTAAGTTCGGAGAATTTTTTTAAGATTGTTGGTATTAAGATTTTATAAGACAAATAATATGTAATATTTTCATAATGGTTGGAGTCTCTCAATATTTTTTTATAGAAATTTCGATCCCGAAAAATTTTAAAATACAGAGAAACTTTGATCAATTTTTCTGTGTTTTGAAATTTCTCTAGTTTGAATGGTTTGTTCAATTTCTTTAATTTTCTCAGTATTTTGAAATTTTCTCTATATTTTAAAATTTCTCTGAGTTGAATTTTCTCTGATTTACAATTTCTTTGTGTTGACCAATTTTATCTAATTTGCTCATAATTTTCTCCATATTTTAACCAAATCAGAGAAAATTGTATCTTTTTACAGAGAAAATTCAGGCAACCTTCAACAAACACTTACACAAAAAGAAATTGAGAATTGAAAATGCTCTTACTCAAATTTATGCTTGAAAATATTGATGGGACTAAACAATATATATAATTTTCTGTAATCTTGAGTTATTACTATAATATGTTATCTACTATTAGCTGTAGAATCTAATTCCAAACTTCTAAACACAAAACCCACTTTCAGATTAGCACCAAAAGGGAATACAATAGAGACCCATTTCACATAACTAGAAACAATTGTTATCCACCACTACGATCCAACTAAAATTTACAAACGTTGGCATGTAAAGAGATTTGCATGTATATAAACATGCGTCTAGTGCAATAACTCCAATAAACCTTCTGCACCTTCATCGCCGCACTCAACTTTCCATTCGCCTGTTCGCCATCCAATTCATATATCTGCAGCCATCGTTGACTTAGCTCCAGCCGCCAGAGAGTTGAACATTTTGGAGCCCCATAATTCTGGAGATTAGAAGTCCGGAGCACCGAGGTTGAGGGAGTAAGAGAATGGTAGTGGATTGGAATTGAGATCGAAGTTACAGTTGGAAATCCTTTGAGTATCGACCTCCATTGGGGACACCAGTCAATCCAACAAACAAACCCTAGAGAGAGAGTCACAGTGGTAGAGAAGGCGTCGGCGTATGAAAGGCAGATGAGGAGGCTACGGCGAGGGAGAGGAAGAAAGAGAGGAAGCGGAGAAAGGAGAGAGAATAAGAGAGTGGATGTGATACATGAGTGTGAGTGAAGGAGGCTCCGTTTGGCAAGAGTTAAACGGGATTTTTTTGGCTATTTTAGTCACAAAAGATAAAATAGTCTATTTTAGTCACAAAAAACAAAACATCACATCCAATCCATAATTATTACATTCTTCTCTCACAAAAAAAGTCAAAAAAGTCAAAAAGCTAAAAAGTCCTTCCCAAACCAAACTTTTTAGCTCAGGCTAAAATAAGCAAAAAAGCTAAAAAGTCAAAAAGCCAACCCATTTTCCAAACGGAGGCTAAGTTATAAATAAATAAATAAATAAAATATTATAGACATCTTCTATTACTAAAAGTTGGAGAGAAATATTAGGTTAGATATCCTAAATTATAAAAAAAATATACTATACAAACTAATATACACATAATATATGTAGCTTATAAAATATATAATAATCAAATAGATTTCAAAAAGGAAAATATTATTTATACATCAAATTCATATATATAAAATATTGTAGGGACAATTATATTTAAAAAAAAATCAGATTTGATATTTGTAACAAGATAAATTTTGAATTTTATTAATTTAAATTAAATTTATTTTTAATTTTCAATTTAAATTATTTATTTATTTTCATTAAATAAAACTGACAAAAAAAAATGTATTTTAGTTAAGCCTCGTTTAGGAAGTAGCTTTTTTAGTTTAAAATTCAAAAAGTCATTAAAAAAATCAAAAAATCAATAATCTATATCAAAAAGTCAAAGATTTCATTTTCTCTCCATTTTTTGCACATCTTTTCGTAAAAAATCAAAAATTCATTCTAAACATACTAATTTTTTTTTACGTCATATTTTAATTAAAAAGTTAAAAAATTACTAAAAAAACATATACCTAAATGAGATAAATTCAGACTTCATTTGGGACGGTGCTAGTAGGGTGGAAGGTACTCTAAAACAATTTATTATTATTATTATTATTATTATTATTATTATTTAATTTTTTTTTTCCTGGACTGGGTTGGAGGCTGGGAAATTGTGAGTTGTATACGAAATTGGAAGATTTCAAAAAGGAAAATATTATTTATACATCAAATTCATATATATAAAATATTATAGGGACAATTTAAAAAACAAAAAAACTCAGATTTGACACTTGTAACAAAATATGTTTTTAATTTTTAATTTTATCAATTTAAATTTAATTTTTTTTGTTTTCAATTTAAACTATTTATCGATTTTCGTTAACTAATTTTCTCAATATTATAATAATGATGAGATAATGTCATTTTAATCAATAAATATTATTTTTGTGAACGATTTATTTTAAAATAAATAATTTTTATTAAATTACATTATTATATATTAAAATTCTATATAAATTTGCTGAGTTGGGTAGGATTTTAATGATTATTCTCTAGCTCAATTAATAAACATGTGTCTAATAACTCAATTCATCCATTTATAAAGACTAACATATAATTACAAACTCTTAGAAATTTAGACATGGGTTAAAAACTAATTTTTTAACTTTTTAAATTTTTTTAAAGTATATCACCTCTCTAATCTTTTTTACGTTTTATTAAAAAATTAAATAAAAAAATCTACTTTTAAGTTATTTTTCTAATCACAAACTCTTAATTGAATTGAACAGACTGAAAAGGCTACTGACACCCTTTATAAGGAGGTGAATTGATTACAAATTTATTCGCATACTAACGCCTCGTTTGATAAATAATTATTTTAGTTTAAAAGTTAAAAAATTATTAAAAAAATTAAAAAATTTATAACCTCTATCAAAAAATCAAAAAAAATTTTTTCTTTACTTTTTGTACATCTTTTCATAAAAAGTTAAAAAATAACTCTAAACATACTAGTTTTTTTTACCTTATATTTTAGCCAAAAAATCAAAAAATTACTAAAATAGCGTGTTCCCAAACGAGGCCTTAGATATTATACTGGGTGTGTTTGATTGTACGGACTGGATAAGGGAGGATTAGAATCCATCGGACTTGAGTCCTGTGATTGTGAATCCCCGGACTATTTGGTTGGATTGGATATGTATCTTGTGTTTATTTTTTCATTAGATTAAATGTCTAGAAAGGACTATTTTTAGTGAATCCAACGTTTGGTTGGACGGATTGGATAGGATAAATGAACAAAAGACTATTTTACAATTTTTCAATTATTTACTAAGTAATAACAATATTAAACATATCTTTAATATTTTAATTATTTTTAGCTAGATTAAATAAAAAATTATTTTATTTTATTTTTTACACAATTAAATAAATTTATTTTTTTAAATAAAATAAATAAAGTATCAATAAAGATATATGTTATTTTTTTAATTAAAATTTTAAATAAATTTGTTTTTAAAAAAAATAATAATTAAACAATGAAATTAAATAAAACATTTATTAACATTTAAATAATGAAATTAAATAAAATATAAACAAAATTTTAAAATAAAATATCAATAAAATATCTATAAAAATTTATTTTAAAAAATTAAATAAATAAAACATCAATAAAAAGTTAAATAAAATTATTTTATTTTTAAATTGAGACATTTAAATTTTATTAAATTTTACTAAATATAATACATAATTAAATAGTAAATGGTCAAAATAATCATTTTACCACCTAATCACAACAGTAAATTGTCCTCCCAAAACTGTCCCACAGCCCCCCGGGATAGTATAATCCCTCGTATAGGAGATAAGGAGTCCGGTCGGACTCCATGTCCGGCGAACTAAAAAAAAAACAAATGATGAACTACTCACTCCTTCAAATAAATAATCTAAATAGTAAATAATATCCCCTAATCCCCTCAATCAAACACACCCTATTGCTCATTGGTTCTTTTTTGTGTAAGACCATCTCATTAATCAATCAATAGAATTCCGTACTCGGAATGAACCCCACGCCACGCCCAATACTTCATCCGTTGCCCAAACGTACTAGTGTACAAGTTTCAAACCGTTGAAATTTCAGTAAGTCTAGGAAACTAGAAATGGTCCCACAAATTTACCATGAAAAGTAGGGCCGGGTAGCGGGTTGCCCGACCCGCACAACCCACACAATCCAACCTTAATTGTAAGGTTTTTGGCGGTTTTAAGAGATAGGTTGGGTCGGATGTGAGTTAAATTTTAAATAAAATTACAAGTTGTCCCTCAAATAAATAAAAATTTTCTAACCTCTCACATAGATTGTTCATTTTCTCTAACCTTTTTATCTCAACTTTATTATCATTTCCTACTTATATGAAGTCTTTGTACCTATTGAAAGTACTAAAAAAAACAATGTAGAATGCAAAGTAATAAAAACTTTAGACCAAATCATATTTATTTATATATATATATATTTAAGTCACCTGTGGTTGTTCCACATAAAAAATAAAAAAATAAAAATAATACTTGAACAAATCTTAACTCTTATAAAAGTGTGTCCATTTTGTCAATTTCCTTTAAGCAATAAGTAATAAGAAATGCATTAATTATTTGTAAATTTACAAATAAAAATTGCTTGAAAGTAAAACGCAAGTTTGACTTGTTTGGTAATCAAATGAGTTTGAATAAGTTACAAATTATTAAGTTTCATGAATCGCTCGATTTTTTTTTCTTTTAATAATAAAATCTCAACCCACACAACCAAATGCACCCACTCGTACAACCGATTAACCCACCTGCACAAACTGTAAATTGCATTGCGAGCGGTTGTGGATCCAATTCTTTCAACTCACATGGTTGTAGACAGGTCTAACCCACAATCTGTAACCCGAACCGACCAAAATTGGCCCCTAACCACCCCTAATGAAAAGTTAAAATGAAAAGTTGATCAAAGATATGTGTATTTAAAGTTTTTGTTATAGGGCCAAACATTGAGTGAATCCAAGCCATAGGATTCAAATTCTAGGGTTTTGTAACATCTCACTACTAGAATTCTCAAAAAGTTAGGTGTTGTTTGATGATGTTTATAGTTTATTATTGTTACTTTACATAAAATATTTAACATGTTTATGTTTAATTTGGATAAAAACAAAAACAAAAAATGTGTTTGGTACATAAATTTTTCAAAATTTTAATTTTAAAAAAAAATGAAAATGGATAGTTGCGAGAGGTGATTGTCGACAGTTGAAGATGGTGACCGAAGGTGGTTGTTGGTGATTGGAGGTGGTTGATGGCTACGAAAGTGGTCGAAGATAGTTGTCACTAGTGGGAGGTGGTTAGTAGTGATTGAAGGTGGTTAATGGCCACGGAAAGTGGTAGCTGAAAATAATTGTCGGTGGTCAAAAATGGTGGCCAGTCAACCGATTATGATGGTAGTTGAATATGATTTTCAACAAAAAGTTGTGTCTGAAGATGGTTATCATCGGTGGGAGATGGTTGGTAGCGATATAAAGTGATTGACAGTTGAGGGAGGTGGTGGCTAAAGATGATTGGAGATGGAGGTTATTGGCGATAGTAACCGGTAGTGATGAGTAATGGGCAGTGATGGTTGAAAAGCATTAAGAGAGAGAAAATTAAATGACTAAAAAAAAAAAAAACTAAAACTAAACAAACAAAAATAAAACCAATCTTTTTGTGTTTACAAAATTTATTAAATTTTGAAAATTATTATTTATAATCTATTGATAATGAAAACAGAAATCAAATGAATTTTTATTTATAATTTTTAAAAATTTTATAAATATAAATAAAAAATTATAAATATAAATAAACAGACCCTTAGAATTCAAGTCCCAAAATATCCCAAACCACCCTTCCCACAAATTTCAAACTATTGAATGACATATTTGGTACAAGTTGCTATAAACTAAAAATTAATAACCAGATAGTAAAATAAAAAACACCTCTATCAACTCTAGATAATTAACCTTTTTTTAAGCTTAAACTTTTCTTCTTTTTTTTTTTTAAATTAGCTTCATTTGGGAAGATAGTTTTGAGGCTTTTTTGGCTAAAATAGTTACAAAAAATAAAATAGGCTTTTTAGCTCAATAAGACAAAATATCACATCTAACCCATAATCATTACATTCTCTCTCTAAAAAAAAACCAAAAAAGTCTAAAACCCTTCCCAAATCAGGCTTTTTAGCCCCATGTTAAAATAGTCAAAAAAGCTAAGAAACCAACCCACTTCCCAAACGAGCCCAAACTATGCGTAGAAAGTACACCGTTGAGAAAGGTGGTGGCTAAAGATGATTAGTGATAGAGATTATTGGCGATGGTAACTAGTAGTGATGGGCAATGGATAGTTATGGTAAAAAGGATAAGAGAAAGAAAAATAAATGACCAAAAAAAAAAAAAAAACCTAAACAATAAAAATAAAACCAACCTTTTCGTGTTTACAAAATTTATTAAATTTTGAAAATTATTATTATAATCTATTGAAAACAAAAATAGAAATCAAATGAGTTTTTATTTATAAATTTTAAAAATTTTATAAATATAAATAAAAAAATTATAAATATAAATACCAAAACGACATCGTTTTAACAGTTTTGAGCCATTGTGGCCACAAAAATTGTGGCCCTCTAGCATTATCAGTCCCAAAATATCCCAAACCACTCTTCCCACAAATTTCAAACTATTGAATGCTGCTCTGACATATTTAGTACAACTTATTATAAATTAAAAAATTAATAACTAGATAGTAAAAATCAAAAACACCTCTCTACCAACTCTAGATAATTAACTTTTTTTAAGTTTATTTAAACTTTTTTTTTAATAAACTATGCATAGAAAGTACACCAAATAATTTGACACACTTCTAAAATTTATTTAAAAAAAGAAAAAGAAAAAGTATAAACAATGTTTTGAAAAATTGATAAAAAATTGACTTTTAACTTTTTACCAAGCTTTTTGACTTTTTTAGAAGTGATTTGGAAAGTTGATAAAAAGCTGACTTTTTTGATTTTTAGTTTAACATTTTTTAAAAGTCACATCACTCCAAAATGACCAAAATATCCTTACTTTTTAATTTTTGAATTAATTAATTAAAATGTTCTAGAGGGTAGTTTGGTAAATTTGGGTGTTGCTTTTTTGGGTCTTCCCAAATGAAATTTTTAGCGTTTTGGAATGGTTTGGCATTTTTGAGCTGCACACAAAACGCAGCTTTTTGTGTGTGCGCGCGCGCTGTGCCAAAACGGCACTTAGATAGCTAAACAGCCCCTATATCTTTCACATTAGGATTAATCAGCCGAAAGGTAAAACATACCTCTCAGCCAAAGAAAAAAAAGAAGCCAAGAAATCATACTAATTGAAAGAAAAATGAAGCCTTGCTGCTCTAGAAAATAAACAAGAGAATGAAAAAAATAACAAACAAATACTTAATAAGCAACCTTTATGATTTGTACAGGTCATTTTGAAAATCAAATAGACGAAAAAAGAATATGAATTCTTGGATAGCTTACAAACAGCTGATAATAAAATGCAAATTATAAGCCTCTTTGGAGGGGTGAAGATAGTAGTATTACTCTCTGATTAATAGTGGACAGAGCTTGAAATGCAGACCAGAACCAACTAAGATGAGCAGCAGCCACTCTTCTGGCCAACAGGTTGCCCTCGTATCTGCACCGTTGGTGGTCTTGCATTGTTCATAGCTGGCTGGCTTGCCATCCTGTGATGAACAGTTGAACAAATATTTGAGACAAAATTTTAATGAGCATAATCATAACAACTAAGAAAATTCAAAAGCATTAAGAAAAGCTATGACGCATGCATACGGATGCGGCAATACAACTAAATCTAAAAAATAAGATATGGGTATGGCCAAAATACATTAAAAAAACTATAATTTTTATTATTATATTAAACATGAGCTCGATGAACAGTGATAAATCATTCTTTAGGAATTAGATATTAGCTTAAAAGTGGACAGTCAGTTTACTTTCTTTTCAATGGATACACTTGTTTGATAAAATATTAGCTTAAGAGTGAATAGTCAGTTTTACTTTCTTTTCAATGGATATGTTAATTTGATGAAGTACGAAAAAGTAGGGTACTCTTTATTGTCAGAAAAACTATCACTATTTTTATTCTAATAACAATACTCCAATTCTATGCAAAAAATTAATTTCATAATAGTTTGTGTACATGACCTAGAGTGTCCAAAAGGTATCTGACACTTCTCAAAATCAACACAAGTCTTGAATATGTTTAGAAAGTATTTGATACGTATCCTCGAGTATATCCGATATGGGTACGATGTGGATACGACTCCTTTTAGAAGTATCCGTGCTTCATAGAAGAAAACAACTACTATGACAAATCATTTTTTGTGTTTTGTCTAATCTAGAAATTCTTCCAAAAACAATGAAAATGAAAATGCAGAAGAATTTAAAGCCAGATGTACAAGGAAAGTACCTGTTCTTGATGTCAGCAGCCATGGCCATGAATGCCTGTTCCACATTAGTAGAATCTTTTGCACTTGTTTCCATGAATGGAATGCCGATTTCATCCGCAAATGCCTTTTAATAACAGAGAAGCAAAACCCTGATTTAACTAATGGCTCAAAAGAACAAAACAGTATGGGAAAAAAGACAGCAAGAATGTCAGGTATGTACCTTAGCTGTATCATAGGAAACGGCTCTATTATCAGTGAGGTCGCATTTATTTCCAACTAGAAGTTTGTTTACATTCTCACTGGCATAACGATCAATTTCATTCAACCATTGTTTAACGTTGTTGAAACTCTCCTGATCTGTTATGTCGTAAACTATCTGTCCAAATTGCCAATAATACATGACATATTAACAAATTGAGGATGAAACTGCAGAAACCAAAAACCAGGAAAGAAGAAGAAGAAGAAGAAGAAGAAGAAGAAGAAGAAGAAGAAAGGATTAAAGAAAACAAAAACTTACTATAATGCCATGTGCCCCACGGTAGTAACTGCTAGTGATTGTCCTGAAGCGCTCTTGTCCAGCAGTGTCCCACTACATGCCCACAAAAGGGAGAGAAAAAAACAGGGAAGAAGAAAAGAATGATATAATAAATTCACTCAAATATTGATGAGCATGATATAATGTGCTCTGCAACTTGCACACAAAAAACATCACTAGCCAGATGGGAATTCTTAACAGAGAGATGAACAAAGTGGAACCAAAAGAATTGGCAATAGCATTTATAATAATTATCCGTCAGTCGTGAAAAATTTTAAACATCAAGTTTTTAAACCTTTAACCAAAAGTATTTGCTCAGTAGAAAATTTTTTAGTACTCTCACGGCACCACCATGGCAAAAGCACATGGCACTCCGACCAATGAGGCCATGTGAAAAGGGATGGATGAGGCCAACCTTGTTTCCTACCCAGCTTACCAAGGTGGGTCAAGTCGGCTCCACACATCATGTAAATAGTGCTCTGATTGGTCTGGGAGCACCATGGCAGCATGCAGAGTTAGTGGTCCAGGTATGCTAATTATTATTACTTTTTTTTTGATCAACAACAAAATTTTATTGATTAATCAAAAAGAAGAAATGAGGATAAGGCATCCTCTACATAAGAGAAGCAAAGAAAGAAAAAACATAATCCAGGTATGCTAAATAATTTCTCTTGCTCAGTGCATCATGTAGTCCCAAATCCCAAAAAAAATGAAAACTTGTCTATTTCAGAGGACATTAAAAAAACAGAAGGGAATATCTTACAATTTGAAGTTTAATGGTCTTTCCATCTTGCTCCACAGTGCGTATTTTCTGCAGGGGGAAAAAATGATTAGAGCTATCCCTTTTGTCTAGTTTACATTCACCTAAGCCCATAGATACTAGATGCTTACAAAGTCAACACCAATGGTGCTAATGTAACTGTCCAGATATGAATCATCCTGCACCAAAGAGATGATGGAAATAGTCAGTTCATAAAAGAATTCAACTTGAAGAAGCAAAAAAAATGCAGCCAACTTCAGCATCTATCACACATTCAAAATTCAAATTGAGCAGATAGAACATCATATTCAATTCAACATTTAAGGAAAGAAATCCACTATTGTCATCTCCAAAATTTTCTCCAAACAAATACAGTTTATATAACATGAAAGGAAACCAAATTTATCAGGTGGATTACTATGCTAAAGAGTGTGTGAGATATGTAATCAAATTGCAATTGGAAAGAAAGGTATTGAACTTCCTAAAAATGTGTACCATAATTTATTTTTCCATCACCCAATTCCTCACAGTTGAAGAAGCTAACCTATACTGTAATCATGTAACCAACTGAAAAATAGTCAGACAACAGAACCCCAAATATCAAGACAACAGCATCACAGTAAGAATTCTCACAAGGACCTAGTAAAGTAAACATTTCCAATATATATGTATATATATATATAAGCACAGGTACCATATTATAACTCACAATTTATTTTTCTCAATGATAACATAACACAAATCAGAAAATAAAATTCTACCAAAATAATAAACTAAATGGAATAAATTCCAGAAAGTGAAATTTTCCCACATGACCATGGTAATATGCTCCTCAAACTTCCCAAACTAAAAGAACAAATCCAGTTTCTGATACCCTTGTACTCCTTTCTACTAACAACACAACATCAATAAGGAAAGAAGAAGTTAAATAACCACTGCAATGTCAACTAGTTGTAAATTGCAAGATCTCTTTCCTATATTAAACTTTCACATTTTCTCCGGATGACTCATATTAGATATATATTCGAAAGACACATATAAGCAAGCAAACATGCAGGAAAGATTTTTGACAATTTGCTCATGTTCAAAGACTCATCATGCAGTGTTATCATTGGAATTGTATGAATTCTGGATTTAATTATAGCAAATTAGGTTCTTAAGTTAAGAACAGAAGCTTTGGTTTTTTTTCCCATAACAGGTAAGTAATTGACAGCCAAAAACATAAAAAGGATGAGCAATTACAGACAAATTTTCTTAAATAGGTTGGGTTGCTATCAACTCTAATTTAACTCAAATTCAATCCCCCATTTACCAATCTGGAAGCTCAAGCACAAATTGATATGCACATATACAAACATGAGAGAGAGAGAGAGAGAGAGAGAGAGAGAGAGAGAAATAAACAAATCAAATCCTGCTATAATGCAGAGGTTATCTAAGTCGTGAGTTTACCCTTACTGGTGCAACAAGCCACCAATATGCTTCAAGGAACATGCTCAACTAACATCCATTAATAATGTAATATACTATTCATTAAAAAGGAGAAATATAGGAGAAAGTGAAAAACATTCCAAAGCACTTACAGCAAATCTCAGAAGAAGACATGATTTTCCAACTCCAGAATCTCCAATCAGCAAAAGCTTGAACAAGTAGTCACTGCAAATGACAAAAGGAATAATAACCTTTTCATTTTAAACTCAGCTGAAAAATTACAAAATACTTAACCAGGAAATACACCTTCAACATTCAATTGACTAATATAGGCCTATCAGGTAAATATAAAAAAAAAGAGTAATCATTTTCCACAAAACCCATTTCAGAGACCTATCTAATATTCAAGCTTAACAACACCAAACATCAATTCTTGCAAAAATATATATATGCATCCGACATTTGTTTTTCAAAACAGTAATATTACAAATCCAGACTTAACTACTCAGAAATTACCCAGAATTGTCATGTTGCGGTTCAGATTTATTGTACATATGACTCCACACTACAAAAATTCAATCTCAACCACAAAACTCTCATTTGGGGTAAATTTGCGGTACTTAAATGGGGTTCACAGCATTTTTGTTTTAAAAAAATACACCTCCAGAAAAGGAAAATTTGCAATGAACCAAATGAAACAAAATAACATTAGTCATTTATTACAACTACCAGTGAGACGCATCAATACACTTTCTTTTAACTCTCTCAAAAATTTCAGATAATTAAATTTCAGATAATTCAGACTACAGTTCTATAAAATGAAAACTTTAAAAAAGAAATCAACATTTCCATCTGGTTCCTAAACAATTTTTTTGTAGCATTTCAGTTAACAAAAATCAACCGCCAAATCCAATTCATAAAAAATTCAATCAATCTGAAATCAATCTGAAACCAATCAGATCAATCATATTTACCATCAAATAAAAGCAATTTAACGCAGATCTAACCCAATCTAAACAATAACTACCACAAATTCTAAAGAATAAAAAAAACAAATGGGAAAACAGATCAAACAAGCTATATATGTATTAAAAAAGAAACAGAGTTATTGAATTACTGACTATTCGGTATTCATGACTGTGTGACTGGTTTGACAGGTGACGGACTCTCAGTCGGTGGACGAGATTCGACCGGAGAATCGGATCGTCACCACGACGAATCGTTTCGCAAAGAAAAAGGTTAAGGGATGAGAAAAAAAGGGTGTTTTTTCTTTTTTTTCCTTTTCTTTTTTGTGTTTTGTGTTTTTGTGAAGCAAAATTTATGTATGTATATGAAATGAAATGAAACTGAGCATAATCGTGTGGACCGATGCATATACAAATACAACGGAACCGACAGGGCTTACCAGAAGTTATTCGGTGGTTTTGGGGCGTGAGTGGCCACGAGTGTTGTGAGTTATGAAGATGGTGCAACTCGTCTTTTCGCGTGAAAAATTATGTCGTGGTCTTGGAATACTTGATTTTTATTGGTTCAAGGTATCGTCTGGTAATTATATATTTTATGATAAATTAAAAATACATTTTTTTGATGTTTATTTAAATTAGTTTTAAAAATTACATTACGACCTCAAGGTTTCTAATTTCATAATTAATAGGTTATTTTATTAATAAATCATCAAGTTAATTAACAATTTTTAATAATATTAAAATTTTATTTCAATTAATAATTTAGGTAATTTTATTATTGTATAGGTGAATAATTAGAAATTTTACTTTTTCAATTAATTTTGGTAAATAAAAAATTCTGACAGGGAAGTATTTGTAATTTTCAAAACCACATGGACAATTCGTATTTTAAGCAAATCTTAGGAGGTGTATTTGTAATTTACCCTATATTTTAGTTAAAAAGTCATTATAAGTTGTCACATTACTCTTTTTATTTTTTACATATTTTTTTTATTAAAAAATTAAAAAATTACTAAAATAACTTATTCCAAACGAGGCGTAAGTTATGTGACCTAGAATTTCTTGTTGAGATTTTGGAGATCAACTTAGACAAAATAATGCCGTTCAAAAATAAAAAAAATAAAAAAAATAAAAAAAAATAATGGAGAAAATTTACCATACACATTCTTTATTATATATATTCATAAATTATATCATTTTTTTTTAGTTATGGTCAATTTTCTTCTTTAATTATGACTTTTATTTTAGTTATAATTTATGAGATTTTTAATTATATTTCACATGTTATTTGATTATGACTTTTTTTTTTAATTATTTATAATTATAACTCAAAAGTATAAAATTATAAGATGTATACTATATACATCCTTTGAGAAGGATTTACCATAGCCTTTTTCTAAACTAAGAGGAGTAATATTCCAAGATCGCTTAAATAATTACTCGTTTTGTATTGGGGTGTGGGAGAAAAAGTAGGGTCATCAATTCGTAATTGGTTGGGAGCATGAATATGTAGTGCACTTAAAGCACCATACTATTTTTTATATTTTTATATATTTTTTATTTTTAGGTAGTGGCTCCTCTCTGATTTGGATTCGGAAGGAGCATATTGTTGGGCCTCTGTAGACCCGTCATAAAACTTGTATCGATGATTTGAGCATTCCATATGTAGAGTTTGTTGGCTATTTCATCTTTGTGAAAAGTTATGTTCATTAAATATCAATAATCACTTAATCAGATTAAATTTATATAAATGATAATTATGATTTAAAAAATAAATTATTCACACAAATATAATATGATCAAGTAATTATTGATATCCAATCAACGTGATTTTTTATACAAAATAAAGTACTCAACGAATTCTACACATTACGGTTTGTATTATCAAGACAAATCCAAAATTAGTCCACAATGAGTTGAACTGGACCGTTCAATTGGTTAGTCCAATTAGACACAATCCATATCTTTTTCTATATCGGCCTGGCTTTGGTCTAGTCCGCCATCGGACTGGACTGTGCTGTTAGGCCGGTAGGGGGCCCACCACGGGTCCCGTTTTGAAAATCTGAACCGTTGAATGTGTAGAACTCGTCGAGTACTATATACTTGTGAAAAATCACGTTAATCAGATATCGATAACTATGTGATCAAAACAGTTTTTTATCAACCGTTAATTTATTCACTGTCCATTTTTTTATACAAAACTGATTTGATCATATAGCTATCGATATCCGATCAACGTGATTTTTCATAGACATATAGTATTCGATGAGTTCTACACATTAAACGGTTCAGATTTTTAAAACGGGACCCGTGGTGGGCCCCACGGGCCCAATAGCACGGTCCAGTTCGATGGCAGACTGGACCAAAGTCAGACGCTTTCTATATTATGGGTTATTTTGGAAATATGAAACTGAGTATTTCCTTACTTTTTGGCTGAGGCCCAAAAGCATTTAGAAAGATGAAAAAAGTTATTTTTTTTATTTTTTTTAAAAATTATTTTTATGTATTGTCACATCAATAAGTGAAGAGGTAGATTGATCATATTACCCTCACGAAATTATGTGAAATTACAACTTTATCCGAATTTTCTTTCATACAGATGAGGATATTTTTGTAATGGGAGCAACTTGCCTCCAGTCTTTAATCAGACTGGACGGTGCTGTTCGGCCCGTGAGTGCTCACCACGGGTCCTGCTTTGATAATCCGAACCGTCAATGTATAGATCTCGTTGAGTATTATATGCGTGTAAAAACTCACATTGATCGGATATCGATAACTATGTGATCAAATCAGTTTTATATTAAAAAAAATGGACGGTGAACAAATTGACGGTTGACAAAAAACTGATAAGATGAGATAACTATTAATATCCGGTCAACGTGATTTTTTACAAGCATGTAGTACTCAACAAGTTCTACACATTGAACGGTTCAGATTATCAAAACGAAACCCGTGGTGGGCCCCTGTGGACCGAACAATCCCATCCAATCCGATTAAAAACTAAAGGCAAACTGCTCCCTTTTGTAATTTTAAAAGTTGACTTATCTCCAACTTGCCAATTAATTTTTTGCCCAAATAAAACTTGCCTTTGACTTTTTGAAAATGAGCCAAAAGCCAACTTTTTTTTTTTTTTTTTTTTTTTTCCAAAATAGTCCTATGTTTGGATATCTAGGATAAAAATAAAAAACGAAAAAACAAAACAAAAACTTGTAAAGTCCAGAGAGAAAAGAAAATAAAAATTATAATTTCTCTTCCTCTTGTTTAATTAAGTTAAGGAGAATATAAGAGAAAAAAATAAATCTTAGATGGATAAACTATATTAAAATATGAGTACGAGTTAAAATAATAAAATATTTTTTTATATTTTTATTTCTTTAGTACGTAGATGAACAATTTTGATATTATATAAAATTAGTTATCATCCTATTTCTTTTCTTCCTAATCTCTCTAATTTTTGAGAAATTCAAAAAGTGAATTGTAAGATAAATAAAAAATTTTCACATTTCTATAATTCAAACAAGTGATTAAAATATATATATATGTATATATTTTATTTTTCTTCAAATCACACAATCCAAATAAGTTGTTAAAGACTCCATGTGCATTTGACTTGTCAATTTTATTAAATTACAACATGCTTTTCTTATTTTCTTTGAAAGATTCAGTTTGGTTTAAAATTTTCAATCAACAATGTCAATAGGATTACTATGAATCCTACCTTGATGATTTGATTAATTTATTTTTGAGACTTTGTAACACCCTCAAAATAATAACATAAATCCCAACAATATAGACATGCTATGATATATAAAAAGTTCACATCTTTCCATTCACCAGAGTCTTATTACAAGAGTATTACATGTTAACAACAAAAGCAAATGCCCTAAGGGCTTACAGCTTTCCAAGTTAACACTTGGTTACACAAAAGTAGAGTGCTAACTCATTTACACATAAAGCCCTTGGCTTGAATATACATGTAATACAACAAAAGGAAAGACAACCAAAAAGCCTGTCCGCCACTAGCCTCCCAACTAAGTCCTTGGGGGTGGCATGCTTCCTGTACCTGAAAATGATGTTCCTATATAGGGTGAGCCACAGCCCAGTAGAAATATACTAAACCAATTATGAACAATGCCTAAAAGATTAACAGTTGATAGATGGTCAACACTTTTACATCCATTCATAACATAACACAATTCCAAGACACTTAAGTGTCTATATTCCCTTTCATTTCCATTTCTTTCCCTTTACTTGCCATTTCATAACCTTGGCTCAGAACCTGGCCAAACACACACATGAGACACACACTCATGCCAACACTTTTCACTTCATCAAAGATAAACATAACAGTTATATCAATACTTCCAACGACAAGCATATCCGCTCTGTCAATACACTTCTAGATAGGCATAACCGCTCTATCTACGGAGTTCATCCCCTATCTCCTCCCAACAAACATTCGGTTTAGAGGTTCATCCCCTATCTTCCCCTAAACCGTGGAGTACATCCCCTATCTCCTCCAACACAACACAATGCATATAAACAACAATTATATACATCACAAATCAATACAATTAATTATCCAAATTAATCAATCAATGTAATTAAGGCATTCTCCATAATTAACATCACAACCCTTAGGTTCCAATTTTCTTAATGTTTCAACATTAATTCCATGTTTCTATACCAAACATGCTTCTAGGTTTATCATAGATGAAAACCCCCAACTTTTGTAAAATTACACAATGGCCCAAAGTTTCCCAAAATTACACAACAACTTCCAACATATCAAAATGCTAAAATTGAAAGACAAAACTCATAAAGAGGAGTAGGATATCCCTACCTCAAAGAATGAGCTCCAAAGGAGATGATGCACAACACCCAACTTGCTCCAAAACCAAATTTGTTCCGATTAAAACGAAGCCCAAGCCACCCTCTAGCTTTTTAACAAAGGCCTTAGGGTAGGAAATCACCCTAGGTAGATCAATTCTTAGAGAGAGTGCAAGTGTAGAGAGAGAAGCTCTCAAAACAAGGGTTTGAAAAAGATAAAGTGTAGAAAAAGTGATGTTTAGTTCGGTGCTGCCTTGCTGATATAAACAGGCTCGCTCGAGCGAAGACCCCGTCGCTCGAGCGACCAGACACAAAAACTGGTCTCGCTCGAGCGAAGACACGCTCGCTCGAGCCAACAGTGCAAATTTTCCGATTTGCAATACGACGCTCGCTCGAGCGAAGAACGAACCAGATCGCTCGAGCGAAGAAAAGCTCGCTCGAGCCAAGAAATGCAACCTTCAGGTCTGAGCCAGACGCAGTCGCTCGCTCGAGCGAAGCCACTCTGGCTCGAGCCACCAGACACAAAAACCAACCCTCGCTCGAGCGACCAAACCCTCGCTCGAGCGACCAGCCAAAATTCTGGGCAGCAACACTTGGTTTCCAAACACAACCAACCTGTAACAAACCTGCCCAATACATCCTATAACTCAAATACAAAGTAGGAAAGGATGTAAACAAGACAATACTCAACTACAACATCCACGGACACATGTCCGGATTACTGTACAACAAGGGGTAAACCCGGGATCGCTATAGACTTTTACGTTGAGCTAAGTCGAGTTTTGGAGTATTCAAGTTTTGTTTGTGAAATTCAGTTGAAGATGAGCTTCAGCTAAGCTCACGTTGAGTTTTGAAAAGAAGAAATTATTATTCAGGTACTTTTTAAAAAATTATTATATATTAGTGAAAAAATTTATGATATTAATTACTAGTATTTATAATATTTTTTATTGATACCATGTCAGTGTAATTCCTCCTTTAAAAAATGGGTTAACTACATTTTTCATCCTTATAGTTTGACTCAAATTTCACTTTAGTTCATATAGTTTTAATTTTAACAATTTAGTCCCTATATTTCACTTCTAGTCATTTTGTCAAAATTTTTATTAATTTTGTCTACGTCTACATCTTAGAAAATTGACTGTTACCCCAAAATTATTAATATTAACCTCCAATTTAGACAGAAAAACTAAATTAAAACCTTTGAAAATTGACAAATGTCCTAAAATTTTTAATTTTAACCTCCAATTTAGACGGAAAGATCAAATTTAAATTAGACTTAAAGCGTAAGGACCAAATTATTTAAATTAATATTATAAGAACTAAAGTAAAATTTGAATCAAATTATACAGTGAAAAATATAATTAACCTTTAAAAAATTGAGTTCAAACTTATCTCGTCAAATATTAGAGAAACTCAAGTCAACTCAATAATATAAATGAGCTCGGCTTGAGCTCTAATTTACAAAAGTATTTTTAATTAATATGCACATTAAGTGAAATAATAAAAGATTATAAGTAAAATAAAAATTAATATTTATATTACTAAAAACTAGCATCAAAACCTGTGCTATACATGGAAGATTTAAAATTTAAATTTTTTCTTAAAAACAAGAAAATCCTTGAAACATTTATTAAAAAATATGGTGGGTGGGTCATTGGATTTGTCTATTTGTTTTTTTAATAATTTTAATCTCTATTAACAAATCAAAGATAAATTAAAATAAATATCCTACAAAAAAAAAAGATGAGTGATGTGGGAGTAAATAAATTTTTTTAACAAAAAGATAAAATGATTCATTTTACCTTAAAAATTGAATGACGGTTGATTAAAAGAAAGAAAAATTATTAGAAAGTTTCATATGGGAATCAGTTACTCCAATCAGTTCTATGAATTTTCTAATACACTGATAGGTCATGTTTATTTTGACAACCTGATCGTGAGATCCTATTTTAAATTTTGGTATGATTTTGTAGACATTTCTACCCTTCCTCATTAATGGACGCAATCTTAAGAAAGTTTGATCTAATTTTTAGATCATATTTTCATCACTCCAATGTAATACTCAAACTTAATACTCTAAAAAAATTTCTTAGTATATTTTTTCTAAATGTAACACACTAAAAAACTTCTATATTTTTTTCAAAGGTAACATTCCAACACTAAAAAATTCCTTTAATATACTTTTCCATAATGTAATACTCTAAGGTAACACTCTTAAAAAAAAAAAAACCACCCCAACGTAACACACCAAAAAACTCATTAGTATACTTTTCCTAAACGAAATACTCCTTCAACGTAACACACTAAAAAACTCCAACGTAGCATACTAAAAGACTCTTTAGGCCTCGTTTGAGAACAAGTTATTTTTAATAACTTTTTGGCTTTTTGGCTAAAATACAAGGTAAAAAAAACTAATATGTTTGGGATGACTTTTTGATTTTTTACGAAAATATGTGCAAAAAGTAGAGAGAAAAGGGAATCTTTGACTTTTTGGTATAAGTTGTTGGCTTTTTAGTTTTTTTAGTAACTTTTTGGCTTTTAGGCTAAAACAGCCACTTGGCAAATGAGGCCTTAGTGTACTTTTCCCAAACGTAACACTCAAACATTAAAAGACTTCCTAGTATACTTTTCTCAAATGTAATACTCCAATGTAACACTCCAAAAACCCAATACACTAAAAAACTTTTTAGTATATTTTTTCCAAACATAACATTCATAGGTAACTTCCCAAATGTACACTTCAATGTGGCGGCCAAATGAGTCATTATACATCCAAAAGGACTAGATAGATCACAAGAAAAAATATGAAATTATATAGATTATAAGTTCAAAATATAAGACTTATTGGTCAATCTCCCTTAAAAGATATGTGGATAGAAAATTTTAAAATTGATAAGAGTCAATTGTTATCTATCTGATAATAATCAATAGTTAATCAATGGATATGAGTCACTTTAAGTTTTTTTAAGATATATATTACCAAACCTTAAGTCTTATCAAATGAGGTTGGTTACATGAATCTTTTTTCCTCACTCGACTTTATCAAAAGTCATTTGATTAGTCAAATTAAGGAGATTCATATCTCTATTTATTACACTAGCCCACGTCAATGAGGTTTGCCCTTTCTCCTAACACTTCCCTCTACTATCACTGTATTGCATCACTTCATTACTGCCTTCTGTTAATCTTCGTTGTATATGACCAAACTGTCTCAATTTGTTCTCTCTCAGCTTATCTTCTATTGGTGCTACTCTTACCCATTCACGAATATACTGATTTAAGTTATAGATTATATACATAACTTAAGTTAATTTCAAATTTTAATTGTATGACTCAATAGTATGTTGTTGTGCGTGCCAATTTAAAATTTTAATATTTCTTTAGATATGGCCAGAATTTAATTTTTGATTTTTTATTTAAAGAATTTCAAATTTCAAAATAGATATGATTTGATAGACTAATATGTTTAAAGATTTTTAAATTTTCAAATTTGATTTGGTTAGATAAACTAATAGATTTATGCCATGTATATTTTTTTACTTCTAAATGAACTTAAAAGTTTAGCTCAAACTCGTTCATTTAGCAAATGAGCTGAGCTAAAATGTATTTTAAACAAGCTGAACTCTAACTATTAATGAACACCTTAGTTTGTTTTTGAAAAAAAAAAAAAAATGATTAATCCAATGATCATAAGTAGATGAATTTATAATATTTGTTTTTTTTTTTTTAGAGGGTAGATAATATTTGTCTTTAAAAAATAGAATAAAAATGAAATCATTTTTTTAAAAGCACATATAATTAAATTATCTGGCTATAGCTACGATTGTCTATTCAATGTAATTTTCGTGTGATGATGTAGATACATAGACCAAGAAAATAAATAAATCAAATTATCAAAATGACGTCTATGGTGGAGTCCACAAACCCGAACAACACTATCGAGTTTGTAATAAAAAGTAGAGATAAATCTTTTATTTATTTATTTTTATTTATTTATTTTTATGAAGTGGAAAAATTGAACTATGAATGTTGTGTGAGATACACATACAAGTGCCTCTAAAAATATAAATAAAAATGGTTGGATCCCCTATTTCTCAAGACATCTCATTCCAAAATTCAAATTTATTTATTTATTTTTTCGAATACCTCAATTAATACCAACCCTACCCCTTCACCTCAACTAGCTACCTTCTCTGCTGGTGCACCTCTTCTACCTCTATCACCGTTACCCACTCCCTTTTCCTTCCTAACGGCCTCACCCCCTTTTCTCTTGACGCACCATTCTCTTTCTCATCCTCACCGTCTGTGCCTCGTTTCCTACACCATTTCCTCTTCACCTACTGAAATCATCGCCACCCCTTCTACGAAACCTTAGACAAGAGAGGTAAGTAGCGGAAATAATGTTGGATCTAGGAAGATTTGGATCATAAAGAGGGCTGGATCTAAGGGTTGGGGATGTTGGCAAGAGAAGGGGAGGAGAAGAGTCGCATGGGCAATGGTCCTCAAGGTGAGTAGTTACGGAGATGGGATCGTGGGATAGGTAGCAGGGCTAGAGTGGCGACCAGAGTTAGGGAGGGGTTTAAGGATGGCAACGGGGAATTAGGGAGAGCAAGGAGAATGCGGGGGTCACTGCCGATGGTGGTGCCGACGACAACTAAAAAAAGAAAAGTTGGCGAAATCGACTTCAAACTTTTGTCTATTTTGATAATTAGAGTTAGGAATAAAATGGTATTAGAAAAATAGATGAAAAATGAGATGTTGAAAGATACTGAATTAATCATAATGATTTCCAATAGGCCACATTCAATCACTACAACAAATTGCACTTTTGGTGATCAAATTTAGCGACTAAAAAAATTTAGTCGCCAAAAGTTGTGGAATTGGCAACCAAAAATTATATTAGTTGGCAAAAGTACAATATTTAGCTATTAATTTTTTTTAGTCGGGGTATATTAATTATTGACGACAAAAAAAAAATTTGTTGCTAAAAATGCCACAATTGGCGACTAAAAAGATATTTTAGTCACTGTATAGTTAGTTTTGGCTACTAAAATTATTTAGTCGCTGAATGAAAAACAAAAATTTACTTTGTATCTTTGGCGATTAAAAGTTTGGTCGCCAAAAATTTATTTTTAGCGACAAAAAGTATCTTAGGCGCTGGATAGTTAGTTTTGGTTACTAAAATTATTTAGTCGCCGAATAAAAAACAAAAATTTACTTTTTATTTTTGGCGATCAAAAATTTTTAAAATTTATTTTTAGCGGCTAAAAAAATTTTTAGTCGCCAAAGAACGAAAATATTTGGAGGGAGACATTTCAAATTTTGGACGGATTTATAAAATTAACTGGCAACCAAAATGTTTAGTCGCAAAGTTGTGTAAAATGACTAATAACCATATATATATATATTGTTTCCAAATCAAACCCTAAATAAACCAGCGCCTCTCTCTCTCTCTCTTTCTCTCTCTCTTCTACGTCTCTCTCCCTCTCCCTCTCCGCTGCTCCTTTTCTCTCCCTCTCTCACCGTTGTTCTACCAGCCACGGAACATCTCTCCTCCGCCGCTTCTCCTTGCGTTCACCGACAACTGGAGCACCGATTCACCTCCTTGTTAGTCACCGTCGCCTGAGATCCATCACCCACGGAAGCTTGATTGGCGGCTCCTCTATCACCCACGGAGTGCACGGGTGTATGTGTGTGCTGGGAGCTCAAGAGGTGATGTAAATCCCTTTGACTCAGAAGGAAAGAAAAAGAGAAAGAAAGAGAGAACACTGAGAAAAAAGAGAAAGGAAGAGAGAACACTGAGAGAGAGAGAGAGAGAGAGAGAGAGAGAGAGAGAGAGAGAGAGAGAGAAAGCTTACCTTCATCTTGCTGGAGGAATTTTGATGGAAAGCTTAGAGGAAAGGTTAAGATTAAAGAAAGGAAGAACAACAAAGAAGAGAAGGGGAAAATTATCAAGAGATTATCAATCAAGAACTCTAGGTAAGGATTACATGCTTGATTCTTGTAGATTAATTGTCTAATAATTAAAATCAAGAAATGATTAGGCTTAATTTCATGTAATTGGAAAGAAATTAGGTTTAATTTGCATGTCATATAGGTATGAACAAGATAAGCAAGAAAGTGTAAGAATTAGTTTAAGAACATGACATGCATGGCATATTTCATGGAAATTTCCTTCATATATTAGAGTGGTTGCATGATTCATGAAAATTTGAGAGAAAACTTCCATGATATTGAAGTTTGAATTCATAGTATACATGTTTTATAATTTTCCATTTTAATTGAAGTTTTGATCCTTCAATTGACAAATTGAGTTCATAATGTTTTTACATGCATGGCTTCATTCTTGCTCATACAATTGAAATCTTGTTTGGTTCCTCAAATTTGAGGAGAAAATCTCATGGATTTTGATTATGGAACTCAAGATTGTATGGTTTATGATTTTACATGTTAAATTCAAGATTTGACCTTTTGCATGGAAATTGAGTTTCAATTTAAAGTTATGATTTTTGTTTAAAGTTATAAATGTTTAAATCAAGTTGTTTTTATGGATTTTGGGCCTTGAAATACATGGGAATGGAGTTGGTTTTTGAAAAAAGATCGAGTTTCAATTCAAAGCAAATTTTCGGATTGAACAAACCCAGAACCGCACGTGCAGCTTAGAGTCCCGCACGTGTGGAAAACAAGACAAATTTGAGTGTGCATTCTGCTTTAATTGCACGTGTGGGGTGCACGTGCGGCGGTGGTTCCGCACGTGTGGCCAGTGCCCCTGCACATGCGATTTTCAAGATGGTTCCGGTTTTATTTTCGCTCCATTTTTCTACCTTTCGGACCTCTGTTTGCATGGTTTTAAAGTGTTTTTCATTGCATTCGCATCTCATGAGCACGAATGAAATAAAGAACAAAATGTTAGAACCGAACAAGTGGACAACGAATAGAATCGATTGATTGAATGAACTGTGTTTTGAATTGTTGTGCTTGAATTTGTTTGTTTAGGTCGGATGCCACATCTTTAGTGCATTTTAGCATGTGTTTCAAGGAGCCCACTGTGAGTAACAGAGTTATAAAGCTGTGTTCAATTATAATTATTTTCTAAATGATTAACTATACTACTTTCTGCAATGATATTGTTTACTGAATGAATGTTTGTCTTAATTTATGAACAGTACTCATGGCATCCATAGCAACTGATTGTTATTGCTACTGCTACTGCTACAGAGATCTCTGTCAGTTCCAATTTTTGGAACTACTGTTTACTGTTTGATGGCCATCAATTGACTGTTCGGTCTTCTAAGACCTACTGTACTGTTCTCCTATTGGATGTACCACGTATGACTACTATGATTACTATATGATAGATATGATATGCAATATGAGATATTGATCGAACAAATGATCTACTGATGTAATTGACTATTTTAAATACTGAAAAGACATTCATTCTTAACCCCTTTATACATTTGTTATTCACTGGGCTTTAGCTCACAATTTAATATATATATAGGTGGTCAGGCATCGGAGCAAAGTTAGCGGCATCGGCCTGAATCCGTTTTGTCAAGCCAACCTATTGTGCCTTACCACGAGGTTCCGAACCATTATTGTCAAGGCTTTTTGGGTGATCTATTTTTACCATTTTTGAATGTTACATAAAGTCAAGTGAATGTTGTATAATTTGTTTGGGCTTTGGGATTTAATTCCTTAATATGTCTTTTATTTAGTACTTAGATGTGTTTTGGACTTATTTGAATGTTGGTATATATATCTAAGTTGTTTGTTCATTTAAGTCACAGCTTTTTGGACATTATGTTTTAATATTTACAGGCTTCCGCCGGCCTCTCTTACTGTATAATTGTTATTACTGATAAACAGGCCTTTGGTAATTATGGATTACAGGCTAGTTACGATGCTAAGCCTTTAGAGGTGGGTTTGGGGTGTGACAATTCTAAGAATTAAGTGGAGTAATGCAAGAATTGAGCTTCTGAAGTAGGAAGAAAGAACATTCCATGCATGCATGCATATTTTCTTACATTTTAAGTTCAATTGTTAGAAATTCTCACATGCATGTCCCAATTCTACCTTAGTTTTGAGAATTTATCATGTTTTTCATCAATTTACCTTTTTTGATCATGATTTGGAAGCTTTGAACTCAATCAATTTCTTACACGTTATGCTTTCAAAGTTTTGAGTTTGATTTTGCACAATTGGCATGCTTTTGGGCTTTGATTTTGCAAAATGATTTTGAATTCCCAATGTTTTACAAGTTTAGATATGTTTTCACAAGTTTTGGGGCCCAAAGGTTGCATTTTGAGGCTTTGAATTCGAGTTTTGAGTTTGGGAGCAAATATGAAAATTTCAGAATTCTGCTTCTCTGCTTGAGCGACAGAACCTGCACCCGAGCGACCACTCTTTGTTTTGCACTTCCGCTCGAGCAACCAAAAGTTGGCTCGAGTGTAAATTGTATGCCCCCAGAATTTTACAAGTTTTGCAGACCGCTCAAACGACCAGAGTTGTGCTCCGACGAAAACCTCAATCTCACGCTCAAGGGACCGTCAAGCGTACGTCAAGCGGAAAATTCACTCAACCAATACTTTTGCAGAGTTTTACAGACCGCTCGAGCAACCGAAGTTGCGCTCGAGCGACCACTCTTATGTTTGAACCTCTGTTCGAGCAAAAAAAGCTGCGCTTGAGCGAAGACCCTATTTTCAACAAATTTTGACTAAGTGTTGAACAACATGTTTTGGTATCCTCATTGCATCCTAGGCATTCTTAGGCCATAATTAAGACATAATAGTGAGGATAAAGATTAGAAACACACCAAGATAAGAAAGAACTAAGTTGATGACTCCGGATGTGTAATTCAATACGTATCCGTTCTATGTTTGTGTAGGTTACGCGCCATAGACGGTCTGGTTTATCTGCTATCTATTCTGCAAGTGAAGCCATCTGTGAGTAATAACTTAATAAACTATGTTCGACTTTATTTATTTTCTGTATGATGAAATAATATCTATTTTATGAAATGTTATATTCTGTACAATGAATGATTGTCCAATTTCTGACAAGTACTCGTGGCATTCTTAGCACAAGGCCCTTGCGTGGGGGTAATAATACCGTGGTCTTATGGCCCTCGCCTGGGGGTAACAATACCGTGGCTTAAGTATGTTATCTGTTCCCGGTACCGGAGGTTCCTTTATGGAACTAGTCAAGTGTGACCCTTAATGCTCTGTATTTAATCTGTTAGTGCTAATGGGTGTACCACATATGATCCTCTATGAAATTGAATAAGTACATGCTTCTGAACTCTAAATAAGAATATGAATTTGTTTCTGTTTTCTAAATTTGATATGGGACATTATTTATTAAACCCTTTACTCTGTTATTATTTACTGGAATTTCGCTCACTATTTATGTTATGTATGTAGGTGAGTAGGCGTGTGACCAGGCCTAAGTTGCTGACTGAAGAGTATGGGTCAGCCAGCCACCGTGCCTCCTAGGGAGGTTCCCGTTTGAAAACGTCAATTTTTGTGAATCATGTTAAGGATGTTTTTGTTTTCATTTTGTTTTGTTTAAATATACACTGGGCTTAGTCCCTTTTGATGATACTTGTATGGTGTTGCATGACTTATGAACTTTTGACGTCATATATATGTATAACGTTTTAAATTATCTATCTCATGTATGTCTGCGCAGCTTAATAGACGTTGTGTTTTGTATATTTGCTTCCGCAACCCCTCTATTTATATGATTTTCAAGTCAGAGGCCTTTGGTAATCCCAGGATTACTGGCTGGTTACGACGTTATACCTATAGAGGCGGGTTTGGGTCGTCACAGAGTGGTATCAGAGCACAAGTTATACCACACACACGAGTCCATATGAGCTATAGGATGTCCTAGTAAGAATTAAGAGCATTCCATCTGCATGTGTGGGTGTGTGAACTATTTGAACATACTCGAACTAAAATGAAATGATGTGAACATATTTGAATCAATATGAAATGAATTGAATCAGACTTGAACACAGAGAATGAGATTATTCTACCTATGTTTATTATTGTCCTGTTTACCTATAGCATTGAAAAATACAAGAAGTGATGATACAACTGGATCTTCTGAGGCTTGAATGAGCCGGATGGAACAAATGTTAAAAGCTTTGATAGAAACAATCAGACAGCAACAAAGACAACAACCTGTGCTCCTTCCACCACCTCCATTGCCAGTTGAGTTGGAAAACACTGACATTATTTCATTGAGCCAGAAGTTCAACAAAATGAAGCCACCAATCTTTATGGGTGGTATTAAGCCGTTGAAAGTCAAAACATGGCTGCTAGAGACTAAAAAGATATTTGAGGTGTTCTCGTGCTCGGAAATGTAGAAAGTTCTTTCGGCCACCTATACTTTGAAAGAAAAAGCTAGACGATGGTGGATGCTTGTCTGAGATAGCGGTGGGACTATGACGTGGAACCAGTTTAAAATAATATTCTATAAGAAATATTTTCCCCAATGTTTCAGAGATTGTAAAGTGTCAGAATTTCAAAAACTTAAGCAAGGTAAGATGTCTGTAGTCGAATATGAGGCTAAGTTCACAGAGTTAGCCGGATTTGCTCTTCATATGGTCGACATAGATTACAAAAAGGCTCAAAAATTTGAAAGGGGCTTATATCTGGATGTGTTTGATCGAATAGGCATTTTGAAGTTGCCTACATATGTGGAGGTACTTGACAGAGCGTTGATAGCAGAGGCCACCCTGTAAGCAATGAAACAAGCTAAAGTACCAATAACAGAATGACGAAGTAAAAGATTTGGATCCAATTTTCGGAAGGTCGTTCATATTTCTCACACAAAAAGTAAAATACGGGATCTTCAAGCAGTTCAAGCCAAAGCTGTGGCTCTATGCCAGTTTGTTCTGAATGTGGAAGGAGGCATAAAGGCACGTGTTACTGTGTATCTGGTGCTTTTTTTCGGTGTGGCAAGACTGACCACATGATTAGAGATTGTCTGATGAGATCAGACGATGCTAACCTTCCTACGGCAAGTTCAGCCGGATCCACTCCTGCACCAAGAACAAATGTGAAAACCAATATCGGGAGAGAAACTCTGAAGCAAGGCCAAGTGTTTGCATTAGTACCTATTGATGTACAGAACACCAAGTCAGTGGTGTCAGGTATGATCTCTATTTGTGATAAACGTGCCTATGTGTTGATAGATTCTAGTTCTACGCACTCTTTTGTGTCGCATGCCTTTTCTCATAAATTAACTAGACCCTTTGTGACAACCCTCACCTCTGATTAGTGTTAAATTGTGATTAAGCATGATAAGTAATTGATTAGGATGAAATCTTGAATTGATTGCATGAGTGTGTTGCTTTAAATGCATTTCTATCTATTTGTTACTGAATGATCTATTCGTGTTTTAATTTCGAACTGCGAATTGAAAGCCTTATGGGCGACTGAATCAGAAATTGATTAGTGTTATATGCTAATTAGGATTTATATGTTTTTATGGCAGGTTTAATTGAAATTTGATTAGGAATGATTAAATTAGAATTGTTAAAGTTAAATTAATTGAGACTAGTTAATTACATGTTTTGCCATTGAGTAGGCCATTCTCAAAAGCATTGTTTGGGGTTAATTCATACACTTTGACACACCACTCTTCAGCCATTTTCAAGACCAAATCAAGAGAGAGAGGGGGGGAGTAGGAGAAAAGAATTGATTCAACAAGAATTGGCTTGGAAAATTTGAGGAATTGAAGAGAATTGCATTTTTGAGCTAACACACTTGGAATTCAAGACTTAAGGTAGGAGATTCATTCTTGTAATTGTGAATTTAAGTTGTTACATGCATGGTTCATGAGAAATTAGTGATTAGAGTTAAGAATTAGTTTAAAGTGTTGTTTGAGAGTGAATTCATGCATGCATGATCATATCATGAAGTTTTGAGGTTGTTTTCCATGAAATTCCCACATGCATGCTCATATTTTAGTTGTAGTCCAAGAATTCACCATGTGTTAGAGTTCAATCTTGCATTTTATCATGTTTTAGAGCATTAGAGTTCTTGAGAACTCATGCATGTTATGTTCTTGTCTTGTTCTTCAAGTTTCATTCAAAATTGTGTTCAATTGTCACACCTTTGGACTTGATTTTATGAAATGATCTTTAAAACATGTTGTATTATGGGTTTCTAAATGTTTTCCAGAAAATTAGCCCAGAAAAATCGAATTTGAAGCTTTAGAGGTTGAGTTTTGCGCTTGAGGATCGATCTGGAAATTCCAGATTTTTGATCCACGCTCGAGCGGAGGACTTCACGCTCGAGCATACACTCTGAGTACATGCACTTCCGCTCGAGCGTCAAGGGTCACGCTCGAGCGTGAAATGAATATGCCCAGAAGTTCATGTGTTTTGTAGTCCGCTCGAGCGAGGTAATCTGTGCTCGAGCGAGGGTCTGAGTCTCACGCTCGATCGTGGGTTAAGCGTCCATCGAGCGGGAAAAATGTGTAACCAGTACTTTTTCATGAGTTTGTAGTCCGCTCTAGCGAGGGAAGTCACGCTCGAGCGGAGCCTCTTTGTCTGCATGTCCGCTCGAGCGGAGAAAGCCACGCTCGAGCGAGACCCCTGTTTTTAGCAAAATTTGAAAAGTGTTTTAAAATACATTTTTGGATCCTCATTCCATCCTAGGCATTCCTAGGCCTTGTTTAAGGCATCTTAATGAGGATAAAGTTATAGAACCACACCAAGTCAAGATAAGGGCTAAGTTATTAATCCCGAGTGTATAATTTAGTGTGTGTTCGTTCTGCTACTGTAGGGTTGGCATCCGAGGACGTTGATTAGCCTGCCAATAGCCCAGTACTCTATGAGTAACAATGTTGTAAAGATACGTTCAAGTATAATTATTTTCTGAACGATTGATTGTACTGCTTCCGGAAATGACATTGTTTACTGAATGAATATTTGTCCTATTTGTAAACTGTACTCGTGGCATCCATAGCAACTTACTGTTACCGTACTGTTACTGCTATTGTTACAGATGTTACAGAGATCTCTGTCAGTCCCAATGTTTAGGACTACTACTGTTTACTGTTTTGATGGCTATCAACCGACTGTTTGGTCTATTATGACCTACTGTACTGCTTTGCTATTGGACGTACCACGTATGACTGTTATGATCTCTAAATGACTGATATGGCATGAAATATGAGCCACTGATTGAATAACTGATTTACTGATGCAAATGATTGTTTTAAGTAATGAAAGGACATTCATTCTTAACCCCTTTACGCATTTGTTATTCACTGGGCTTTAGCTCACTGTTTATATATGTATGTAGGTGTCTAGGCATCGGACCGAAGCTAGGAGCATCAAGTAAAGCTCTTGTTTTGTCAAGCTAACCATTGTGCCTCACTTCGAGGTTCTGAGTCCGTTCAAGCCAAGGCTGTTTTGGGGTGTTTCGGATTCACCCTTTTGTCTCTGTTTTGTATCGACTGATTAAGACTTGACTGTACAGTTATGGTGAAAGGATTTGGTCCCTAACCTGGATGTTTGTGTATATGATGTATGTATATATGTTCTGGTTATGAATGTGGCCTGTTCATAAAAGTCTTTTTGCATTCAGATTTTCACAGCTCATTGGACATCTTTTTATTTACTGTTTGGCTTTCGCTAGCCCCTTTTATACTGTACTACTGTTGTTACGGTTAAGCAGGCCTTTGGTAATCACGGGTTACTGGCCGGTTATGATGCTAAACCCTTAGGGGGGGTTTAGGTCGTGACACCCTTAGAACCTTTGAATTATTTGTTATCTGTATCTGCACCATCTGGAGGCTTTATGTTATATGCTTATATGTATCCTGCGTGTGACATCATGGTTGGGGATATGTTATTATATGCTGATTTGCTACCACTGGATATTACTCATTTTGATTGTATTCTGGGTATGGATTGGTTGACGAAATATTATGCCACCATTGATTGTGTGAGTAAATCTGTCGTGTTTCGACCACCCGATGTGCCTAAGTTTCTCTTTACTGGGAATGGGGTAGTTCCTCCGCCGTACTTGATTTCGTTTATAAAAGTCAGGAAGTTGTTGAGGAAAGGTTGTCAGGGCTACTTGTGTTGTGTATTGATTGTGTCTTCGGTTAGTGCTAATGTGGAAACTATTCCTATGGTTAATGAATTTCCTAATGTCTTTCCAAATGAACTGCCCGGGGATCTAATTAATAGGGAAATTGAGTTTACTATTGATGTAGTACCTGGAACATAACCTATTTCTAAAACCCCTTACAGAATGTCAACCTAAGAACTGAAAGAATTGAAAATCTAACTTCAAGAACTGTTAGATAAGAAGTTCATCCAAACGAGTACTTCACCTTGGGTTGCTTCAGTTTTGTTTGTTAAAAAGAAAGATGGGTCCTTGAGGTTATGTATAGATTACAGAAAATTGAATAGAGTAACTATCAAGAATAAATATCCATTGCCCCAAATAGACGATGTATTTGACCAACTCCAGGGAGCCCAAGTATTTTCTAAAATTGACCTTAGATCGGGCTATCATCAATTAAAAGTTAAGGCAGAAGACATTCAGAAAACTGCTTTCCGAATTAGATACGGACACTATAAGTTTTTAGTAATGTCGTTTGGAGTAACTAATGCACCTGCAACATTCATGGACTTAATGAACAGGGTGTTTAAATGATTTCTTGATAAATTTATCGTTGTATTTGTTGATGATATACTGATTTACTCCAAAAGTAGGGAAGAACATAAACGTCATCTGAGAACTACCTTACAGATCTTGAGAGAAAAGAAGTTATATACAAAATTTTCCAAATGTGAAATTTGGCTCAACAGTGTAGCATTTTTGAGACATGTGATCAACAAGGATGGTATATCAGCGGACCCACAGAAAATTGGAGCCATTGTGGACTGGCAAAGACCAACCAATGTGACAGAAATAAGAAGCTTTCTGGGAGTTGTTGGCTACTACTGCAGATTTGTGATAGATTTCTCAAAACTTGCCTTACCATTAACATAACTAACTTAGAAAAATGCACCGTTTGGTTGGAACGACGAAATGAAGTCTTCCTTCCAAGAGTTAAAAACCAAGTTAGTAATTGCACCAATTTTGACTTTGCCTAATGGTACCAATGGGTTTCAAATTTACAGTGATGTTTCGTACAAAGGTTTGGGATGTGTCTTAATGCAAAATGAGAAGGTGATTGCTTATGCTTCTTGGCAGCTCTGCCCACATGAAAAAAACTATCCGACCCATGACCTTGAACTTACAACTATGGTTTTTACTTTGAAAATCTGGCGTCATTATCTGCATGGTACAACTTCTGAGGTGTATACTGACCACAAAAGCCTCAAATACTTCTTTACTCAAAGGGAGTTAAACATGAGACAGAAACGATGGCTTGAGTTAATCAAAGATTATGACTTGCAAATTCTGTACCATTCGGGGAAAGCCAATACTATTGCAGATGCTTTGAACTGAAAATCAATTAGGAATTTGTCTTGTTTGCTCACTGGCCAGAAAGAATTATTGAGTGACTTGGTAAAGAATGAGATTAAAATTGTGTTACGTGAATAAGGTGGACTCTTAGCTGCCATTTCTGTCCAACCTGAAATCATTGAAGAAATTAGAGAGAAACAGTTGCGACATGAATATTTGAAGAAGCTTGTGGATGAAATCGACTCAAAACTGAGGTCGGGATTTGTGCTTGATAATAATGTGTTGAAATTTTAGAATAGACTTCGTGTACCAGATTGTTTTGACTTGAGGAAACAAGTTATGAATGAAGCTCACAATTCCTGATTTGCTATGCATCTGGAAAATACAAAGATGTACCATGACTTAAAACAGAATTTCTGGTGGCCTGGCATGAAGAAAAGCATTGCTGATTTCGTAACCAGATGTTTGCATTGCTAACAAGTTAAACCTGAACATCAACGACTCGCTGAACTACTTTAGACACTTCTTGTACCAGAATAGAAATGGGTGCATCTTACGATGGACTTTATTGTTGGACTGCCTTGCTCCTCTCGAGGTATGGATTCTATTTAGGTCATTGTTGATCGTTTAACTAAGTCTACTCACTTTTTGCCTGTTAAAACTCTTTATAATGCGGATAAATTGGCTGACATCTATGTGAATGAGATTGTGAGATTACACGGCATGCCAGTATCTGTTGTGTCTAACAGAGATCCTAAGTTCACTTCAAGATTCTGGTAGAGTCTATAGCAAGCTTTGGGAACTGAGTTAAGACTGAGCAGTGCATATCACCCACAGACAGACGGCCAATCAGAAAGAACGACACAAACTTTGGAAGATATGCTCAGAATGTGTGCCCTAGATTTCCAAGGCAATTAGGAGACCTACTTACTATTGGCCGAATTTGTGTATAACAATAACTATCACTCACGTATTGGGATGGCTCCTTATGAAGCTCTGTATGGTAGAAAATGCCGTTCTCCGATCTGTTGGGCCAAGGTAGTTTGTTGGGACCGAAACTTGTGCAAGAAACGACAGAAAATGTGAAATTGATTTAACAAATATTGAAAAATGCACAAAGCCGCCAAAAGAGTTATGCAGATGTCTAAAGAAGAGACAAAGAATATGAAGTCGGCGATCACGTGTTTATCAAAGTGACTCCAATGAAAGGGTAAACTTGGTTTGGTGTGAAAGGGAAACTGGTACCGAGATATGTTGGGCCATATGAAATCCTTGAGAAGATCAATCCAATGACGTATCGGGTAGCTTTATCGCCGGTCATGGAACATATGCATAATGTTTTTCATGTTTCGATGCTTTGGGAATATTTACGAGATCCACTCCATGTGATTGAGCCGACCCATACGCTTCTGAAAAATGATTATACGTACGAAGAAAGGCCAATTTAGATCGTGAATCACAGAATCAAAAGATTAAGGAACAAAGAAATACCATTAGTGAAAGTTGATTGGCAAAACCATGGAGGGACTTATGCAACTTGGGAGACTGAAGAAGATATGATGAAGAGAAACCCTGATTTATTCCCTTTGGATCCGATATTCTTCCAAAACGAAGGTAATTCGAGTTTGGAGGACCAAACTCTTTAAGGAGGGAAAACTGTAACAACCCCGACCTATGATTAACTGTTAAACCATGATTAAGGATGCCTAATAAGTAATTAAGATGAAATTCTGAATTAATTGCATGTGTATTGCATTATTTGTGTTTCTATTTGTTTATCGTAGAAATATCTGTTTGTGTTTTTGTTTTGTTCTGCGAATTGAAAGCCTTATCGACATCCGATCACGAAATTGACTTAGGTTATGTGTTATTTGGAATTTTTAGTATTTTATGGTAGGTTCAATTTAAATTCGATTCGGAACCAAATAATTAGAATAAATAATGTTAATTAATTAGTCACTAATGAGTTTCCTAATCAAGCCTATATAAGACACAAGTGAACTCTTGATTTCATTTTACCCTCTCATTTCAAGTTTTTTTAGCCTAAAAAACGTGTGAGAGAGAGATAAGAGGAGAGAATTGAGATCAAAAGGGAATTGCTTGAATTTGGGAGAAGTTAGCTTAGGAATTCAAGGATTTGGCTTGGAATCTTAGTGAATTCATCACCTAGAGCTTAATTGAGAAGTTAAGGTAATGATTCAACACTTAGACAATATAATTATGATATCTAGGGCATGAATTCTAAGAATTAAGTGGAGTAATGCAAGAATTGAGCTTATGAAGTAGGAAGGAAGAACATTCCATGCATGTATGCATGCATATTTTCTTACATTTTGCGTTCAATTGTTAGGAATTTTCACATGCATGTCCCAATTCTACCTTAGTTTTGAGAATTTATCATGTTTTCCATCAATTTACCTTCATTGATCATGTTTTGGAAGCTTTCAACTCAATCCATTCCTTATACGTTATGCTTTCAAAGTTTTGAGTTTGATTTTGCACAATTGGCATGCTTTTGGGCCTTGATTTTGCGAAATGATTTTGAATTCCCAATGCTTTACAAGTTTAGACATGTTTTCTCAAGTTTTGGAGCCCAAAGGTTGCATTTTGAGGCTTTGAATTCGAGTTTTGGGTTTGGGAGCAAATATGGAAATTCCAAAATTCTGTTTCTCCACTCGAGTGACAGAACTTGCACTCGAGCGACCACTATTTGTTTTGCACTTCCGCTCGAGTGACCAAAAGTTGGTTCGAGCGTAAATTGCATACTCCTAGAAGTTTACAAGTTTTTCAGACCACTCGAGCGACCAAAGTTGCGCTCGAGTGTAGACACCCCATTTTTGACCGCCCGCAAGACTTGGGCGCTTTGTCTTGAGCACTCAATGATGAACGCTGCATTGTGTGTGGTTCGAATCCTCAACGAATGAATTTATGTTCAAGCTCTAAGACAATCCCAGACCCTTGATTTTTACACTATTCTTACCTCAGAGGTTTATTTTTTGACATTGTGCCACCCTATACTGGGCTTGAAACAGAGGAACATGGTAGCACATTGGGGCCCAACCATGTCTCATTGGGAGCTGACCGTGGCCATTTGGAGCCAGTCGTGCCTCATTGGTGAGAAACACTGTTCTGGGCGGGAATTAGCCAACTGTCTATTTTTGAAGATATTTTCGACCTATTTTGCTCAAATTCTATAAATACGAGCTGATCCCACTGTGTTGAGGGTTAGAAAAATTTCAAAGAAGCCAAAACATATTTGAGAGCTCCTTCTTCTTGTGCAAGCTATCTTTAAGCAAGCTTATCATCCTTACACCATATCTACACACCATATATAACCTTAGAGCAAAGCCTTAGAGCCTTGGTTGAGACTTGTGAATCACAATTCAAACTTGAGAGGGCCTTTGGATCAAGTTTGATCAACAATCAAAGCTTACTCTCTTCAAGAGGTATAAGCTTGTCACATTTGTCTTTGCTTTCATTTCAATATATATCTATCTATTTCTTGTGTTCTTGTGCTGTTTTGGATCCATTTCAAGTGTTAGAACTTGGGTTTGAACAGCTACCAAAGGTAGAGAGGGTGGATACCCTTTCTTGCACCTTATTTCATAGCTTATCCCCTTTGTTTTATCACAAATTTTTTTTGGCTTGCAAACTGATTTTCAGAGTTTAAAAGGGCTAAAAAACATGGCTTAGAAGTCTCAAAAGTGGAGGGGTTAGTCACTTCTCCTTGTTCTTGCTTACTAGTTTGGTATCTCCTTGTTATTACCCTTTTTTTTTCTTGTGCTCTTAACATAATTTTTAGCCACTATTTTTTTTCATGTTTAGGGGCTGTTTAGGGGCTATTTAGGGTTGATTTAATTTATTTAATTAATTTAGGCTTTGAATACTTCACTTGTTGTGTTGTAAGTCCTTATGGCTTCGGTTGTTTAGGCCTTAGATACCGAGTCATTCGAGTTGATAGCTTTTATTTTCTTGGTTTTCATGTCAAGAGTCTCACTCTAATAATCAATCTCTCATAATCATTTCTGCAACCTCTCTCTTTTCTTCTTTTCTTTTGTTTGAGAGTTATTTTAAAAGATTGATGGTTATTCAATGCATGGGAAAGAGACCTATGCTCAATGGCTTAACCTCTACGGAGGTTCATCATCAAGGTGTAGTCTTTTTTTCATGCCAAGAATCGCTTCTCATTTGACATTTCTTCTCATTTAGTGGACTTAATTATCACTTTGGACAAATTGACTAAAGAATGGAAAGGATTAATAAAATGGGCTTAAAATCCATGAAATCGACATAAAGAAAAGGAACTAGAATAATTGGATTCGGTCGGACGTTATGCCGAGTCCATCGTGTCAAGAATCGTCATATATCAATTCATGATGTTTTGATGGATCTTGAGGCGCGTCTATCTCCCTCTTTGAGCCTTCATGATAAGATGGAGGGGTGGTTGTCTCTCATTGCATTTATTGATTTTTGTCCAGTCGTGTTCAAAATCATTAAACCGTCAACTTGTGCTTATTGATGGTTTTGGAAACGAATTCGTTCTTCTCTAGAGCTTCTCCATGACAAAGAAGAGCAAAAAGGACAAACAGAACTCAGAAAGGCTTTGTTTGCACTGTTTTCACCTTAGAGCACAGAAGCAGATTTTTGCCTGAATGTAGGGCACGATCGGCCTCATTTGGACCCTGCTGGGCTTCATTAGGGGCTGGGCGGGCTCTAATGTTTGATAAACAGAGTGTTTTTGCAGAAACAAAGGGCAGTGGCTGAAAGTGAAACATGGCAGATTCCTAGGGAGGCAGACAGAGCTGCTTCTGAAAATCGTCACATGCATGCGATCCTTTCGCATCTTTGTTTATATCAACGTTGTAAATTGATGGCCCCATTATTGTTGTAATTAATTATGATTGTTATAGTTAATATGGTTGTAATTATTCTTATTGTTTGTTTGTAATTGTCATAGCTAGTTAACTTAGATAGCTAAGTTATTGCTCATTATTATGCTTGTTGTAATACATTAGATATCTAGTTTATTACTTATTTATTCGATTTGTAATAGTTAGTTTAATCCGAACATTTGGACATTCATTCAGACCCTTTTGGACGAGGGCAAAATATGTAATAATGGTGTATGTCTTCCAATCCCCATTTCTTTCTCCCTTTTATTTATCCGCTTATAATGGTAGCATCATGTTTCCTTAGCATTTCCCATGATTCACATACACTCGTCTCACATGCATTTGGGTCCGGCTCATCATACTAACGAATGTCACATTCAACTTCATTACTCGAATACGTGATTTATCCCAAGTCTTGAATTGAATCATATACCATGCTAGTAGCCGAACCTATGTAATTGCATGACTGCATGTGTCACATTAGTCATTTTGCATTAGTTAGGAGCATGCATGTGTTTTTAATCATTTTGCTTTGTTTGGTTTACCTCGGAGTATTAGGTGAGTATTTTGTGTTTTAGCATATCGCATCATATGTTTGTGTTACCATATTGAGCACGCTTTCCATGAGGCTAAATGCTTAAGTGATATATATGTTTGAATACCGGTGGATGAAGGCTAATTGAGAAAATTGGGATGCATTGATTAATGTATATACAAACTCACCTTTTCAAGTGACGCATATTTAAAAACAATTTTCAAACAAACATAAAATCAAAATGTTTCAACTTTTGCAAATTAGTCCATATTTGTGTGCATCACATAGTAAAAATAACTTAATAATCGGAACAAGAGCATATAATGTAAATAAAAATCACATCATAATTAGTAGAGGCTGATCTTTGATCGAGTGAGTGGGGTGCTCAATTCATGACCTTCCCCTCTCATACCTAAGTTCCCGAGCCGAGACACTTTGGTGATGATGGACTAATGGCGTTTGACACGAGTCTTGGGTTTCCTAAATTTTCCAAAAATATTTAGGTGGCAACTTTGAAATCTGGCAAAGCAGTCCATTTTTGGCATTTTATTCAAACATTGATTTTCCAAAAGATTTGCCGGATTTGGACTCATTTGTGTTTTTTTGGTTTCACATTGCACTTGTGAAACTAGATTCAAAACCACGGGAGTCCGAACTGCAAGGCTAGTTGTATCCGAAAGGAGCACGAAAAGCGTGCTACAAGGACCTCAGTCTCATGCTTGAGCGACCATCGAGCGTGCGTCAAGCGAAAAATTCACTCAACTAGTACTTTTGCAGAGTTTTACAGACAGCTTGAGCGACCGAAGTTGTGCTCGAGCAACCACTCTTGTGTTTGAACCTCCACTCGAGCGAAGGAAGCTGCGCTCGAACGAGGACCCTGTTTTCAACAAATTTTGACTAAGTGTTAATTATCATGTTTTGGCATCCTCATCGCATCCTAGGCATTCCTAGGCCATAATTAAGACATAATAATGAGCATAAAGATTAGAAACATACCAAGATAAGAAAGAACTAAGTTAATGACTTCGGGTGTGTAATTCAATACGTATCTGTTCTATGTTTGTATAGGTCACACGCAATAAACGGTCTGGTTTATCTGCTTAATCTGTTCTGCAAGTGGAGCCATCTGTGAGTAATAACTTAGTAAAGCTATGTTTGACTTTATTTATTTTCTGTATGATGAAATTAGATCTGTTTTATGAAATGTTATATTCTGTAAAATGAATGATTGTCCAATTTCTGACAAGTACTCGTGGCATCCTTAGCACAAGGCCCTTGCCTGGGGGTAATAATATCGTGGTCTCATGGCCCTCACCCAGGGGTAACAATATTGTCACGACCCAAACCCGCCCCTATAGGTTTAGTGTCGTAACCAGCTTGTAATCCACGATTACCGAAGGCCTAATTGAACAAGGTAAATGAACGGGGCTAGCGGAAGCTATTATGTAAGAAAGTATAACGTCCAACGAGCTGTGACCTTACATGAAACAAAATGTAGTCTTATACAAATATATATGTATGTACATCCAGGTATTACAAATCTCTTATAATTACAACACAACCAAAAGAGATAAGTCATTCCCATCACTAACAACTATAACACCAATGACAACCAATCACAACAAGTGTGGGAGTGCCAAAAGAGGTAATCACTGGGACAGCCAGTGCTCCGATAGATGGGAACCTCGACAAGAGGCGCAAAAGGTGGCTTGACCAAAACAGAGGCAAGATCGTCAGCTACGTTCCCTCATGAACTGAATTACCTACATATACATATATACAAAACGTGAGCTAAAGCCTAGTAAATTACAACTGAGTAAGAGATTGTGACTGATGATTATAATGTAAAATAAAGTACATACTGAGTAAGTTCATATTACATGTGAGAGGCATAATATGACACGTAGAATATCCAAAAGCAATAAATACAGGCGCTCTAGAAGACCGAACAGGCGGTCATGAAGACCAAACAGACGGTCATGAAAATCGGAGATCAGATATGATAGCCAACACTATAGTAAACAGGAGTTCCATGAAATGGAACTGATAGAGATTCTCTGTAATTATATGAACAGGTGCCAGGGTTGCCACAGTAAATAACGCAAACAGAGATAGAATCATCATTCATCGATATAAGAAACATATTAGAGCAATGCATAAATTTGAAGCAGAGAAAAGGTAATTTAAATTAAACATATTTTTACAACAGTGTTACTCACAGTGGGTTCCGTGATGCAGGTGACTGGAACGTGATGTTTGACCTACACAGACAAATACAAATGTAACATACTTAATTTGTCATACACCAAACTAATTAGTTTCATTTCTTAGGAATTGGTTGGTCTAAATGTCGTTTACTCCTGTTAAATGCTTATGCAATGCAAATGGGCATTAATTACGGATGTAAATCATGCTAACGGAGGCCAGGGAGTGGGGTAAATGAAGCAAAAAAGTGAAATCGAGGCTTCCAAACAGCTGCACAGCAGAGCTCCTTGGCCGCACGTGCGGGACCCTCTCCGCACATGCGCCACCAGGTGTTTTTTATACAGAATGCCAACAGATTCTCCTCTGTTTCCCGCACGTGCGGGCCTACCCGCCGCACGTGTGCCAGTACTTCCCGCACATGTGAGCTCCCTAGCCGCACGTGCGGTTCTAGGTATTGCAGAACCAAATTTCTGCTCTATTTTTAGGGTGGTTTCAAATTCCTCAAAATCACACCCAAAGTCAATCAATTTAACGGCCAAAAATTAACAAACATAGTGTACAACCAGTTTCCATGTTCAACTCAAGAATAGAACCTCAAATTCAAACTCAAGTTCCACAATCTCACAAACAATTTCAAGATTTAAGAGAAACAAAACTTTATGCATATGGAGATTCTATATTTCAACAAAACCATGGAAATCTAGCTTAAAATCATGCAAGACCAAGTAATTCAAGCAAAGATATGGAAGAATTCCTTCTATTAGGGTTTATAACACAACTTACAATACCCAATTCCTTATTCTCTCATTAAATTCCATGAATTCAAGATGAAAATTAGTCTCATGCAAGAAATTATGAAGAATTTTTACCTCAATGTGTTAATTGATGAAGTTGTCTAAAATTCTCTCAGTCTTCTTCTTGATCACTCACTCAAGCCCAAACTCTAGATTACTCTCTCACTCTCAGATTATATCTCCCTCTCTCTCTTCTAATTGAGGTCCCACATATATATAAATACATCTCTAGTTTAATTAAGTTTAATTAAGTGAGAGCCTCTTTACTTACATTAACTAGTTAATTAATTAAATTATTACTTGACTTAATTAAGGTGTATCAACTTACCCATTTAGTCCACTAACTAATTTTATAACTCTACGATTTAACGAATCAAACAGGTCTTTTCATAAAAGAACGTATCTGTTAACAAACATAATGCACATAAATAAGCATATAAGGCACAAATAAATAAATAATTCAGATTAATCATAAAAGTAACAGATAAGTAAAAGGCGGGTGTTACAAATATCGTGGTCTATGAGCATAAGGCCCTTACCCGGGGGTAATAATACTGTGGTCTCATGGCCCTCGCTCAAGGGTAACAATATCGTGACTTAAGTATGTTATCTGTTCTCGGTACCAGAGGTTCTTTTATGGAACTGGTCAAGTATGACCCTTAATGCTCTGTATCTGATCTGTTAGCGCTAATGGGTGTACCACGTATGATCCTTTGTGAAATTGAATAAGCACATGCTTTTGAACTCTGAATAAGAATATGAATCTGTTTTTGCTTTTTGAATCTGATATGGGACATTATTTATTAAACCCTTTACTCTGCTATTATTCACTAGGCTTTCGCTCACTATTTATATGATGCATGCAGTTGAGTAGGCACGTGACCAGGCCTAAGTTGCTGCATAGAGAGTTTGGGTCAGCCAGCCATTGTGCCTCCCAAGGAGGTTTCCATTTGAAAATGTCAAGTTTTATGAATCATGTTAAGGATGTTTTTGTTTTCGTTTTGTTTTGTTTTAATGTACACTGGGCTCAGTCTTTTTTGATGATACCTGTACGGTGTTGCTTGATTTATGAACTTTTGACGTCATATATATGTATAAAGTTTTAAATTATCTGTCTCATGTATGTCTGCACAGCTCAATAGACGTTGTGTTTTGTGTATTTGCGTTCGCAGCCCCTCTATTTATATGATTTTCAAGTCAGAGGCCTTCGGTAATCCCAGGATTACTGGCCGATTACAACGCTAAGCCTATAGGGATAGGTTTGGGTCGTGACATTTTATCTTTCTCTATCATGTTTGAGTGCTTGGTTTCTTTCTCTCTCAACATACAATAGCAAAACTCAAAGCACCTAACTAACTCTCCCAATGAAATCAAACATTTTTTTTAAGTAATCCAACAACATCATAAATAGTTATCAATTCTATTTATGGCCCTAAAAGCAAATATTAGCATTCATATTATTAAACATATATATAATCATTAATACTTGCATCAAAGTGTTAACAATAGATTACATAGAAAACTAGTAGACAATGCATATGAGGTACTATTGCAATGAGCACTTACTTGATTTCAAGTAAGCAAAGGTCATCAATCAATTTAGAAAGCATAAGTAGCACCAAAACCAAAAAAAAATGTCTAAATAGATTTAGAAAGTTGAGAAATCAAAAACTTCCAATGCTGGTACTTTTGCCTTGTTAGTTCTTCTTCTTCTTGTTCTTTTTCTTCTCTTTCTTTGAAAGGTGAACCTACATTTAATAAGAACAAGTATTTTAATTAACAAGGTCTTGTATTGTCAAAAAGGCTTTGATTAAATGATTGCTCACTTCTTGGGATGAAAATGTATGAGATTGTTGTTGAATAATAGCTCTAGAAAATACCAATATCAAAGAACAACCCAACACTTAAAATAAAATAAGAAACAGGGTGATTAGTAAATGAAACATAATTACCTTATGAAAAAAAATAGAGATGTTCAGCCATCAAAAAAACGGAGGAAAAGAGCTTTTTATGCAGAGCTCATATTCTTGTTTTGTTCATCCCCTTTTTGTTGCACATTCAGTTGCCGACTTCTCAAACATTATATATATAACATATGTATGTATGTATGTATGTATGTATGTATGTATGTATACAGAAGTCTCATCCAACCATCGTGAAGAACAAAGCCATGAATAACTCTTTTAAACTAGTTATTCAAAAGAGACTGAGCCGATCTAGATGCAGAACTTTCATTTGAAATAGATATTTTGTAACAAAGTCTATGCAAGAAAATAGATAAATCCATTTGAAATAAATAGACCATAAAACTCAGCGAAAAACAGGGCCATTAAAGTTTAGATGCTAAACGTTGTGGATTAGTACAAAAGATAACCCAAAGCCAAGAATTCAAGGCTTAGTAGAAGATAAGGAGTGCACACTCAGAAGAAGACTAAAAACTAAAATAGAAAATCCTAGTGCAAACAATAGCAAAGATAATCATAAGACTAAGTACTTAAACTGTATGTTCAAAGACAAAAGGGTCTAAACAAGTTGAAACAAAATTACAACGTATATTAGTCATGGGAACATAGTTATTAGTCAAAACACATATTTAATTTGAGGATCACAGACTTACATCACATGTGCCTAAAGAATCTTATGGTTATGGTCTCTTTTCATATAAATTATTGCTTTATTACCAATCATGATGCTCCACATAACCATCTAATCATTATTTATGCATAGCAAATGAAAGTGAATTTACATGTAAGAAGAAAAGATTCATTGTGATTTCCATCAACTAGGAATATGGCTATTCATGACATGAGTGATACTGAGTAGGAAAATAGAATTTACCTGTGGCTTCCTAATCAGCTCCTTGATAACAGAATGAAGTGTTAACCGAAGTTCTTTCAAGAGGATAGCAATTTGGGCAGGTGCTACCGATTTTATCCAACCATCTATGATGACCTATCCGCTCTGCCATAGGAAAACAAACAGTATACAATCCTTGAGTGGAAGAAAAAAGAACACAATGGTAGGAGCTCTTCACCACAGCCCTCAAATGATATTTTTTAGATTTACCATGTTCATTCCATACCTATGATACTTCATTTATTATTGTACTTTGTATATTGTTCATGTTGGATATGATGTACAAAAAAATTCAAACCAATTTATAATTATGTTATGTGATTTTTCTAAATAAGCATAAACAGTTATTAACTCATTGCCTGTAGTGTATATTAACCATAACCTGATAGGTGTCATTACAATGAAGACTCAAAAGTTAAAAAAAAAAAACTAGTTCCTATAACATTAAACTACGTGCAAAAGCATACATCATAAAATAAAAGCAAATATAGATGAAGAAAAAGGGGTATATGAAGATGGATACCATACGTAAAGATGACCCTCCTAGTGTATTTATCCGGTGCCTAAAACCTCTCTTTATGATCTTAAAGATTTAATTATGGCCAATAGTCAAAAGATCTTAATGAGTATATGGGCTTTGACATATACTAAGCATATATGTTTTACAACAACAATAAATGAAACAAATAATTATGAAAATATAAAATACAAAGGATACACAATTAAAGACTAAACTTGACGAAGAAATTATTATTATTATTATTATTTAAATTTTTTTTTTAACATAAGGCACACCGTACACATTTATATATATAAAAAAATTTAGACGTAGAGAAAAGTACTTACATAGCTTGATCTTGCTTTCAAAAGCTCTTCACCAAGCTCTGATACCAATTACAAAAACAAGGAAAGGAGCTTTTTATTATTATGGAATAATGATGGAGTTATGGTGTTAAGAGAAGTTAAAAGTTAGAGACGAAGTAGGCAACCAAGGATGGAGAGAATTTACATACATTATTATGTTGGCTAGAAAGCCAATTTATAGACTACATGTTGTATATACAAACAAATCCCAAAAGTCCGCATAACATTATTACATATCTACTTTGTTGACAAGCACCACACCAATACGGCCAAAACTTTGCAAAGTCTACAAGCCTATGTATAGGCTTTTACAAAATGTCTTCATAAAACTAAATACAAAGAGACAAAAAAAGTCTAAAGCAAAAACTACAATTATTTGCCATATTCTGACAAACTACAATTATATACACTGTCTACCCTTTTCGGTTTTCAAAGCGATAGACTGAAACAGATAAGATTTGGCTGATCTTTACTGTTGTGACTACTTTTTGCCTAATAATGCAGGTTGCTCCACTTGTCCTAGATAAGGTTGGAGTCGATCAGGAGATAGCTGCATGTGATAGTGGGGTCCATTATGCTTCCATCCTGTTGATGAGATTGTGATATTCTTCATCAGTCTCTGATGGAGAGGAATCAGGATCCTAGCTGTATTGCTTATTCCAAAAATGTTCTACATCATCCGCGGTCATGGCTAGTTCCCACGGAAGATTCAAATTATGGGTTACAAATAGTATTCTACCATCCGTGACCATGAATGGCAATTTTGCTGAGCTATGGATATTGGACGTTACCTGTGAAACAGATATTAGACTATCTATCCACTATTCTGTTAAAGAAAGTTTTTGGATATTTTCCAATCGCTCTCTCCAGTGATCTTCATCTAAATAATCATCTTCAAGTTCAAAATCTTCAGTTTCTTTAAGATACCAAATCTAGTATGGTTGAAAAAAATGTTCTCGTTCCCGCCAACCAACAGTGCTGGAGATCTAGAAAGTAAAATATTTACTCCATCGGAAGCCTTTTACTACCCATAAGAGCATTGCTTTGATGATCATTGGATATTATATCCATTGGATTGGATCTAAAATTTGAAAAATAACTGGATTAGTTATTCCCCAATCTATATCTTAAAAATACCACATGGCATAATTTGTCATGATGGTTATTTTGGGAATTTCATCTTTAAATTTAATTTATTATAAGATTGTTCTAAGATTTGTTAATCTTATCACGATAATCCTCAACTCGATTTTTGATTAACAAAAGAACTTATTTTGAGTGCAAAGTTCTTGCTTTTTCAAAAAGAAAAATTCTTTTTATTTGTTCAAAAGCTGGATCAGAAAACTCATATGATATGAGGTCTGATAGCTAAGAAAATTGTTTATTTTTTCAAAATTAAAATTTTCATTCCAATTCATTTGTTTAAGGATATTGAAACAAAGATTTTGCAACAAAGATTTTGCAAATCTTTTAATTTAGCTGTTTGCTCAGCTAATTTGTTGGCCAGAACTCCCATGTGTTTTCGAAATTTCACTTTGTTATCTACAATGTGAGTTTTCCAAACTTCATTGAGTTCAGTATAAATTGCTCTGGATATACTAGGGTTGAAAAAATCTTTTATTTCAGACTCATCTGGTTTAAATGTCTGAATATTAGTCGGAACTGGGTTAGTTCTCATTTGACAAAAATTCTTTTGATAAACAGGTATAGCTGGTGCACTGTAAAAAAGCTTTTTTAGCTTTGGTCATGCTATCATATGCTTTATAGCTTGCTCCTGGAAATCCCCAAACTTGCGTATTGCAATCATTCCATTTTGTGTAAATTTCAGGTTGTCTTCCTGCAAACACAACATAAATTTTTTCTTGTCTGGGGATTGCTTTTTTAGCAATTGTCACCCAATCTCCTTGAGCGGGTTGTTTACCCTTGTCCATTTTTTCCTCATGATCTAGAGGTCTTCTACAAAAATTAAAATTACTTGTTTAATAATTGATTTTTTTGAAACAATTTCTATTAAGAAAATTTGCAAGAAAATTGTTAGTACCTTTAAGGTGTTCTACCTCAAAAGTATATTCAAAAATTTTATTTTACCAGGCTAATCTTCTTCCTTACTCAATAGGTTTTTTATTGATCAAGAAATCTCTTACTGCGTACAATAAAATTTTCTGGGGCTAAGTAAATATGAAAACTTTTATTACCAATTTTATTGCAAGTAATTCTTTTTCAAAAATAATATATTTTTGTTCATTTGGTTTAAATGTTCTAGAATTATATCCACAAATTAATTCTTCTTTTTGTAATTTTATGGGTATTGGATTTTTTCTTAGTCTAATCCCATTTTCTGTTAAAGGTCTCTCTTTATCATGCCATAAATTACTTGGTATTGCTTTAAGAACACACCCCTAGCATGCTTCTGAGGCATCTGTTTCTAAAATTAATTTATCACCTGTTTTAGGAAGATAAACATCTGGTAAAGTTTTAATATTTTCTTTAATTTGTTTAATTAAAGCAACATCTTCTGCTGTCCATTCAAAAATAACATTTTTCCTTAATTTGGTTAACCAAGGAATTTCTATTTTTGATAAAGTTTCGTCCATAATTTAAAATGCCTAATAAACTCTGTAATTGTGTTATATTTTCTAGAGTATCAGGAAAATCTCGTACTTTGGACAAAATATGTTCCTGTAATTTTAAATCTTTCTGGCCTAAAATTATTTCCAACAATTCAATTGATTCTTTTTCTAGTTCAATCTTTTTTGGAGACAAAATAATTCCATTTTTTTGAAATTTTTCACAAAGTAATTTTAAATGTTTCTTATGCTCCTCCTTGGTTTTAGAGAAGATAAGTATATTATCAATATAAACTACACAATAATCTTTAAGATCTTTAAAAATTGTATCCATCCACTGTTAAAATACATGTAGTGCTATATTTAACCCAAAGGGCATAACATTCCAATGGTAATGTCCGCTAGGGGTACTGAAAGCTGTCAATTTTTTTGACTCTTCAGTCAATTGAATTTGCCAAAATCCACTATTACAATCAAATTTGCTAAAGATTTTTGATCCTTTGGTTAAGTTAATCAAAACATCTTTTCTTGGAATAAAATATCCATCAGATTCTAAATTTTCATTTAGCGGTTTATAATTAACTACCATTCGGGCTTTTCCTCTTTTAATTTCAGCATGGTTTCTTACCATAAAAGCTGGACTAGAGTGAGGGCTTCTAGTTTCTTCGATTAACCTTTTATCTAAAAGTTCCTGAAGTTGAATATCAAATTCATCTATATCTTGTCTAGTATAGATTATTGGTCTTACTCTAATGATAACATTAGGGTCTTTTAATTTCAAACTACAATAATGTGGACTATGTTGCCATAGTTTTAATGGATGTTCACTAAAATTTTCTTCTAAAATTTTATAAATCTAGTGTGATTCATCAATGGTTTTGATAATGGGGGTTAAATCACCACGCGGAACGGGCGCAAACTCTTTATCACAAATGTATTTATGTTGTTTTAACAAGGGAATATGAATTAAGACATTGTTTATGCTTAATGAAATGGATTTTTCCTATATTTGCATTTGAATGTATTTATATATAAAATTATTTCTAAGAACGAAATCGCCATGCATATAAGGAAAACATAGAATTTTTGGTATAATGAACTTGCTATCATTTAACCAAATAGCTATATTTTTAGCCTTGAATTATATAGAAGTATGGTTGCCATCAATTCTAGTAACCAAAATTGGATGTTTCATTAATGTCCATTTTTCTTTTGGTATAGCATTCCATTTACATGAGTTGATTGTGGCTCTTGTGTCTATGAGAACACTGAGGTTATAGGGTTTATAACCTGCAAAATTAAATGTTCCCAATACATATGTGTATCTTCTTTTTCCTTGGCTAGGAGAAAAAATAATATCATCATTTTTTGTTTGAAAATGATACGTATATGCAAACTTATTATGTTCAAATTGTCTTCTTGTCCCTGGAAAAATGGGAATCTGAACATTGCTTGAAGTAATAGATTCTTGATTATAATTATTACTCGATTCTCCAATACTTAATTTTGAAAATGATTTATTAGGAAAATCTTTTTCAAATATAGAAGTTGATCTTTTAATTTTTGGAACTGTATTTTCAATATATAAATTTTTTCCTGATGCTTACATTTGTAATTGTGCAGGATTTTTTATTTTAGAAGATTCTCCTTGTCCCACTAGGTCATGGATTAACCATTGTCGAGGGACTTCTAAATTGCTCAAATTCATTAGACGAGGTTGTATTACTGTGTCAAATGGTCTTGGTTCAAAGATTTCAATGATTTTATTATCATTTGATCTTGTTTTTGTTTCAGGAATTTGGTCAATTCGTGAATTGTTTTCCAACGAATAGCTAAATCATGGGAATTTGATTTCATTCCTAATCCTTGTGTTTTAATTCTTATTCTAACTGTGTCTTCAAGATTAGAATCATTTATGGAAATAAAGAAATTTGGTCTAATATTAAACCAAACTACTCCATTAGCCAAATTAAATTGAATTCCTCCAATGATTGCTTTCATTGGGTCGGAAAATCTTTTATCAAAAATTACTACCAAAATAGGAGTATCTATCCTTTGGCAGAAAAAGGCTGTTATGGTTACCTGTATTAATCCAATATGAATATATTGAATTTTAGGATATTTTTTTTTCCATCTTGCAACATTTTTCTTATAAAAAAAAGGAATATCAATATTTTTTTCTTCTAGCCATTTTGCTTGAGTGTTAACACTGCATTGTTCAAACACTCTCGCTAAAAAAAAGTTGAATTTTGAAAGTTTATAAATTTCTGGAACAACAACTTCTTGCATTTTTTTGAATTTTGCTAATTCTTCGTCGGTAAAAGTTTTTTCTTCTCCGATTACATCTCCAAGTCGAATGGCTTGTAATTCTTCTTGAGATATACTATCTGCTTCTTGAGATATTTCTTGACTATTCTTAGTCATCATGAAGATTAGTTCTTCATCTGAACTTTCTTCATCACTAGAAATTTCGTATAAGATTTCTTCTTCATCAAAAATTTCCTCGCCATATATTATTTCAAAATTTTGTTCTTTAAGAACTTTGACCATTTTCTTTGCACTTTTTCCCCTTTTTGGGTATTCGGGTGCACAGTGACCTTCTTCATTACAAATGTAACATTTACAAGTTTTCTTTTTTGAAACATCTATTGGTTTCTTTTTTCGAATATACTTTCTCTTTTTTGAAAAAATTTTGTTCTTTTTCCAAGGTTTCCATTTATATTTTCTGTGTTTTTTGGAAAATCCCTTTCGTTTAGGAAATGTATTACAACCAATTTTTCAATTTACTTTTAAAATTTTATCACAACATTTTTGTCCGTATTGTGAGTTGGAAATTTGATTTTTTATTTATTTTTTCGCCTTTGCTTCTAGACACTGATCTGCTATCAGTCTTAGAACATAATTAATGCGAAAACGAAGATTATCATATTCTTCCTTCCTCATTTTTTTGAGAAAATCAGGATATGTTTTAATACATAACTCATCCCATGGATTCAAGAGTTTATGGAAAAATTGATCTAACCAGGGTTGATTTGCTGGTGGATCAATAAGATAATAATATTTTTTAAAATTTTGAACATAGTTTTCGAAAAGACAAATATTACATAATTCTAATTTAGTCAAAATATAATTTGCATCTGCTTGCAAATTAGTATCTCTAGCAAAACCACATAAGTTTTCTTTTATGATTTTTGCAAACTCAGCTAAAATTGTGTCAAGTGTGAGAAAATTTGCCAACAAAGCCGTTTTTTGACTACATAAGGTTAAAGGCCCTTGATTCACAAGGAATAAGTTTTTCAAACTTGATTTGAAAATTTAATGCACTTCAATGCGTTAGCTTAACTGGAAATAATTAAAATAAAACTATTTCACAACTAAAATAAAGAAATTGTCAAAAGAAAAAAGAAGGCCATTCTCTAAATTCTTTTGCTTGGACTAAAAAAAATTAAAAAAATTGTTCAAGAAACCTCATTGTAAACACTTGGGCCATGATTTGAACAGCTTGTATTAACACTTGGTTATGAATTAACTCCCCCTCTCTCTCCACCATGACATGACATTTTTGTTTTCCTAAGAATTATAGCTATATATCTAAACTACTCCACCGTGACAATAAGTAGAAAGTTTCTCCAAAAAGGAAAGTAGCTAGACGCCTGGTTTTGAAGATGAAACCAACTGCTAAAATTACAGAAATTTAGCTGACCTATACCCATTCTCTTTCTTCTTTCTTCATCAAAAGCACCAATGAAACCCTAGAAACCTAGGGAGTAGATAACATGAAAAGGTCCTCTAATCTCAGCAATTCCAAGTATACATGTAACTTAGTCTTGCAATTTGCTTTAGAAGAAGCTATTTTCTTCATTAAAAAGTATACAACAGACAAAGATAGATGAGTGATAGAAAAAAAAAATAATAATAATAATAATAATCAAATTTAAGTCAATACCCAAATTAACCAATAGACAGACTGCTAATCACTACTGAGTTCTCCAATTAATTTTTATCATCTAAATAAACCATAATATATTTTGATACATAGAAATTGACATAATGGTGAATGTATCCTCATATTTAGAAGCATTATAGACAAAAGAATATAGCTCCAGAAAAGTAAGAGAAACCAAATTCAATTAGATTCTCATCAGTATATTGAGTAAGAAAAACATCCTTCATCTATTTCTTTTTTCTGAGATGCTTTTGAGTCTGATCTCTACGCAGTATAAAGTAAGCGCATGCCAAAAAAGGCCTAGAGCACTGCACCAAAAAAATTATAAGTTCTTACATGTATTACTAGCACAAGAAATCTAGCAGCAATACTAAGTTTGCAAAATCATTTGCAAAAAGAAAGGTTAAAGACGTAATGTGAGCTAGGAAGAGCCTTACAACAATTGGATATCATGCAAGTGAAAATGGCACATATTCTATCAATGCAATTGAAACTCAACAATAGAAACAGAAGCAAATTTAAAGAGGTATGCACATGAGATGAAAATAGAGTTTATAAATTTCAAATTAATAGAGATGAGAGAGAATTAGAGAGTGAAACAAAATAATAATAATAATAATAAAATGACCTCAAATTAACTGTATTTTCAATGAACAAATTTATCAATAAGCATGGCATTCAAACTACAAATGCTAATAAATTGATATCAATTCCCAAACAATGAACAAAAAGTTAACACAGATTTATTCAATACAAATCTAGACAAGATCAAAACCAAAACAAACATTTAAACAAATATATTAGAACTTACCTCTAATGAGAAAGTTAGGGTTTCTTTTCTCACAGGAGTTGATTTTTTCTGTCACTGCCGATCAACGATTGGATCATTCGAGAGCCTAAAAACAAAATAAGGATGATTGTTCAATCAATACATAGAGATACATATATAAATTCATATATATACTTGTATAGAGAGATTTTTAGAATAAAAAAAAATTATCCAAAAAAAAGTACAGATAATGTGTACGCAGAGAACGAGATTGTGTGTGTGAGAGAGAGAGATTGAGAGAGAGAGAGAAGAATCGACGAAACTAAGATTGGATTGAAATCAAAATCGTGCAGATGGTTAGTAGACGATGCAGATGCAGATGGCGGTGGCGGTGGCGGTGGCAGTAGTGGTAGAGCTTCAAAATCAAAATCATTATGAGATTAGATGGATCGAATGATAAATCACCGAGCTAAAGAAGGTTAAATCGAGTTGAAGGAGCTGAAGGGTTTAGAGAGAGAGAAAGAGAGAGAGAGAGAGAGAGAGTGTGTGTGTGTGTGCGCGCGCGCTAGATTTGAGGGATCGGTTTCTCTAAGACTTTAGGGTTTCTCAGATTCAGATAAGTTAGTGAGAGATTTGAGGGTTTGAAGAGAGAGAGAGAGGGAGAGAGATTTGAGGGATCGGTTTCTCTAAGACTCTAGGGTTTCTTAGATTCAAATAAGTTGGTGAGAGATTTGAGGGTTTGAAGAGAGAGAGAGAGAGAGAGAGAGAGAGAGAGAGAGAGAGAGAGACTGTAACACATTTGAAGGCGCTTTTAAAACGACTTCTATTACTTAAACAGTACCGTTTTAATTAAAACAAAATGTGACGTTTATAAAACGTCGTTAAATATTAGAAATAATGGCATTTAAAAAAAAGTCGTTAAATAAACACCGTTAAATCATATATTTCCTGTAGTGTATATCCATGTATTGGTGTTCTCCTCTATGAAAGAGGCAATGAATTTCGTAGAATATGACTGCCTCATTGCCAGTTGGCCCAAGTAACTTGAAGAAAATCGGTCTACGAACATGACCCAAAATACTTAAGCCAAGTTATATAGTAGCATTGTTCAAAAAAAAAAAAAAAAAAACAATTTATTTAAAGCAAGCTAGTGGTATCTTATAAACCAAAGATCATTTATGCAAACTTCCAATGTGGGACAACGTCAGTGTGAATCATTGATTGCAAAATTAACAATTTATTGGACCATGTGTGCTTCCACTTTTTATGTGAGATGATCCTTTTCTCATAGAAATATAGTGGACCGTGTATGCATCCACTTTTTACGTGATATAATCCTATTTTGGGATTCTGTAGTTAATATCATCATAGGAGGTGTTTATATTGCATTTATGTTTGTAAAAGTGATTAACTTACTTATCCTACATGAACTGTTGGAACAATCTTCTGTGTAAATAAAATAAATTGAAATAATTCAAACAAAATAAAATAAAACTTACAGAATTTATTTTGTTGAACCGAATAAATAATTAAAGACCAAGTCAAGTGTGTAACACTCTGTTATTAAGACAGATTCGCCCCGCTACGGTGCTTACAGTTGAGTGGTGTCTATCTCCCAGGATACAATGATCTTAACCAATTTGTAGTAGCACTCCAAAACAAATTGTTCGGCGAACCAAACCTGTGTTCTAACTCTTTGATTATTTAATCTAAAACTAATATATGAAGAATAAATGCACTAGAGCAAAATCTGGATAGCAAAGGCATAAAAGCAGACTAATTTTCGGATAGAAATTTCGATCTACAAGACTGTTGGAATTGATGGGTATATATAGGCACTAAACCTTGTCCGAATAGGTTCTAAAGTTTGAATGAACAGATGCAAAGTATTAATTTCAAGCAATTCTGACCGTTAGCACTTTGAACCCTTAATTCAAACAATTTTTGAAAAGTTGTCCGTTGGTGGACCAAGTCAAAGGAACTGTTGGTACTTTATTATTTAGACTATTTGAAATATATATATATATATTAAACTATTTGAATATATATATATATTAAACTATTGAAATAGTTTAATAAATAAAGGAAGAGGTACAAACTTTAGGAAACCACTTAGGAACCCGAAATTTGAATTTAGAATTAAATTAAATTCCCACAATTACAAACTTTAGGAAACCACTTAGGAACCCAAAATTTGAATTTAGAATTTAAATTAAATTCTCACAATAATTTTTATTGAAAAAAATATACTATGTGAGTTCTATTGTCTTGGTTTACACAAACGGCTGAACAATTCAAGACATCATGTTCACTGGTTAGCTAGTAAATCCGATAGTGTCTCACAAGGGAAGGTTCAAAGCCAAAAGCTACCTATCATTTGCAGAATATTTTCAATTTCTGTACTCTCTGTAATTAGATCATGTTGTTGCATTTTCTCTTCGTCAAATTCCATTCATGTGGGGGATTGTTGGAAAAAAAAATGGTTTAATATAGGCATATTTTTTTTAGCCCAAATTTGAGTGGGCCCCAAACGTCTTTTGGGATGGGTCCGAAGAGGTGAAGTGTTCCTTGCCGCGTGGCAAGTCACACGGTGAAGACGGAACGTCAAAACCATTTATGAGTGAATGGGAAGTTAACGTCGTTTTCGGGTCTAACATTAATTTTTTAAATAAAATTCATTTGAATTTTTTTCAATAAAAATTATTGTGAGAATTTAATTTAAATTCTAAATTCAAATTTTGGGTTCCTAAGTGGTTTCCTAAAGTTTGTAATTATGGGAATTTAATTTAATTTTAAATTCAAATTTTTGGCTCCTAAGTGGTTTCCTAAAGTTTGTACCTCTTCGTTTATTTATTAAACTATTTCAATAGTTTAATATATATATTCAAATAGTTTAATATATATATATATTTCAAATAGTTTAAATAATAAAGTACCAACAGTTCCTTTGACTTGGTTCACCAACGGACAACTTTTCAAAAATTGTTTGAATTTAAGGATTCAAAGTGCTAACGGTCAGAATTGTTTGAAATTAATACTTTGCATCTGTTCATTCAAACTTTAGAACCTGTTCGGACAAGGTTTAGTGTCTATATATACCCATCAATTCCAACAGTCTTGTAGATCGAAATTTCTATCCGAAAATTAGTCTGCTTTTATGCCTTTGCTGTCCAGATTTTGCTCTAGTGCATTTATTCTTCATATATTAGTTTTAGATTAAATAATCAGAGAGTTAGAACACAGGTTTGGTTCGCCGAACAATTTGTTTTGGAGTGTTACTACAAATTGGTTAAGATCATTGTATCCTGGGAGATAGACGACACTCAACCGTAAGCACCGTAGCGGGGCGAATTTGTCTTAAGGACAGAGTGTTACACACTTGACCTGGTCTTTAATTATTTATTCGATTCAACAAAATAAATTCTGTAAGTTTTATTTTATTTTGTTTGAATTATTTCAATTTATTTTATTTACACAAAAGATTGTTCCAACAATCTTAAGACAGATTCGAATTATTCTGTTTACAGAATTTTTCGTTTGTTTCCGTTTCTCTTTCTTCTTTTAAGAAAATTATTTTCTGTGGATTTACAAAATAATATTCTGGTTAGAAAAACAAATAGTGATTATATGCTATTTGACAGATAGTAGTAATATACTGTCTATTTTCTTTGACAACTAATAGTACGATACTGGTATCATTAACAATTCAGAATATATTTTTGTGAAATTTTTTCAAAAATTAATTTTGGGCTTTAGAAATTATTTTCTGAGTTTTCATTACTTAAAATTCTATTTTAGTATTTTAATTATTGAAGTGTTACAGAAATTAATTTTCTGTGTGGAATTAATTTGGTTAAATTAAATTTTATTTTATTTCCAAATTAATTGAAAAATAACAGTTATTTTCTTATTTCTTTTATTTTACAGAATTTAATTTCCTGTGTGGAATTAATTTGGTTAAATAAAATTTTATTCTATTTCCAAATTAATTGGAAAATAAAAGTTACATTCTTGTTTCTTTTATTTTTACAGAATTTAATTCTGTGAATTTGGATTAGTTTTCTGTGTGGAATTAATTTGGTTAAATAAAATTTTATTTTATTTTATTTCCAAATTAATTGAAAATAAAAGTTACATTTTGTTTTGTTTCTTTTATTTTAACAGAATTTATTTCTGTAGCTTTGGTTTAATTTGTTTGAATAAAATTTTATTTTATTTTCAAATTAATTGGAAAATAAAAGTTACATTCTTGTTTCTTTTATTTTTACAGAATTTAATTCTGTGAATTTGGTTTAATTTTCTGTGTAGTGTAAATTCTAATTATTATTTTGTTTTATAAATTAGAATTGATGGCTACTAAAACAAATGCCCAAACAAGTACTACTATGGTGGCTGCAATTGCACCAACCCCCTCTCCTGTGGTGACAGTACCAATAAATCATGAAGAGAAGCCAGAGAAGTTCTCAGGAACTGACAATAAAAGATGGCAATAGAAAATGTTGTTCTATCTTACAACTCTGAACCTAGCTCGTTTCCTCCGTGAATATGCTCCTATCTTGAAAGAGGATGAAACCGACCGGCAAGTGGTTGCTGCGGTTGATGCCTGGAAACATGCTGATTTCCTTTGCTGGAACCACATCTTGAACGGACTTGACAACACATTATACAATGTCTATAGTCCTATCAAGACAGCAAATGAACTTTGGGAGTCTTTGGGAAAAAATACAAAACGGAAGATGCCGGCTCAAAGAAATTTGTGGTAGGCAAATTCTTGGATTTTGTAATGGTTGATTCAAAAACTATGATTAGCCAAGCTCAAGAGTTCCAACTCATTCTGCATGACATTCACGCAGAAGGCATGTCTCTCAGTGAATCCTTCTAAGTTGCAGCCTTAATTGAAAAATTACCAAAAGGCTGGAAGGAATTCAAGAACTACCTCAAACACAAGCGCAAAGAAATTTCTATGGAAGAATTAATTGTGCGTTTGAGGATTGAGGAGGACAACCGCAATTCTGAAAAGTGGGCTGGTAAGCATCCTATGGAGTCTAAGGCAAATGTGGTGGAACATGCTTCAAAAACCAAGAAACGAAAGTCTTTTGGAGAAAGTTCATCACAAGGCTCTAAAGGGGAGGAAAATAAAAAGTACAAGTTTAATGGCAAATGTTACATCTGTGACAAAGAGGGCAATCGGCGAAAGATTGCCGTAGCAAAGGCAAAAGCAAAAAGAAAACAAGCAAGAAGCCTGCTCAAGCCCATATGACCGAAGTGGACAATATTTCCAATGGTATAGATGATATCAATCTTTCTGCAGTTGTTTCCGAGGCAAATCTTGTCGGAAATCCTAAAGAATGGTGGGTGGACACTGGTGCTACTCGCCATATTTGTGCCAACAAAAAGATGTTTACATCTTATTCTACAGTGGACAATGGTAAACAACTTTTTATGGGCAACTCCTCAACTTCCAAAGTTGAAGGACAAGGAAAGATTGTACTCAAGATGACATCTGGAAAGGAACTCACTCTCAACAATGTACTGCATGTACCGGACATTCGCAAGAATCTTGTTCCGGATCTTTATTGAGTAAGAATGGGTTTAGGCTAGTATTTGAGAGTGATAAATTTGTACTTACTAAGAATGGGATGTATGTAGGAAAAGGTTACATGTCTGATGGCCTTTTCAAGTTAAATGTAATGACCGTTGTACCCTCAGTTATTAATAATAATACATCTTCTTCTTACTTGCTTGAGTCTTCAAATTTATGGCATGGTAGATTAGGGCATGTTAATTATGGATCTTTACGTAGATTAATTAATATGGAATGTTTACCTAAATTTGATATTGATTTAAATCATAAATGTGAAATTTGTGTTGAGACAAAATTATCTAAAACTCATTTTCATTCAATTGAAAGAAGTACGGAACAACTGGAATTAATTCATAGTGACATTTGTGATTTTAAATCAATTCAAACTATAGGTGGGAAAAAATATTTTATTACTTTTATAGATGACTATACCAGATATAGTTATGTTTATTTAATTCGAACCAATGATGAAGCTTTGGAAACTTTCATTCAATATAAGAATGACGTTGAAAATCAACTTGGTAAGAAAATCAAGAAACTTCGAAGTGATAGAGGTGGTGAATATGAATCACCTTTTGGTGAATTTTGTAAAGAATATGGAATAATTCATCAAACCACCGCTCCTTACTCACCTCAGCAAAATGGAATTGCTGAAAGGAAAAATAGGACTTTAAAAGAAATGATGAATGCCATGTTAATAAGTTCTGGATTACCTCAGAACTTGTGGGGGGAAGCAATACTTTTTGCTAATTATATACTTAATAAAGTACTCCAAAAGAAAGTGAATCAAACACCTTATGAATTGTGGCATGGAAGAGTACCATCCTACAAATACTTAAAAGTGTGGGGGTGTTTGGCTAAAGAAGCTATGTCCAGTCCTGAGGCTCCTTTATGGAAAGAAGCTGTCAATAGTGAAGTTGAATCCATTTGGCAAAATCACACTTGGGAATTAGTGGACTTACCACCAGGTTGTAAACCTCTTGGATATAAGTGGATTTTCAAAAGGAAAATGAAAGCAGATGGATCAATTGACAAATACAAGGCAAGACTTGTGGTCAAAGGATTTAGACAAAAGAAGGTCTTGATTACTTTGACACATACTTACCAGTTACTAGAATAACATTCATTAGAATGCTAATTGCCATTGCATCTCTATACAATCTAGAAATTCATCAAATGGATGTGAAAACCGCTTTCTTAAATGGTGAGTTAAATGAAGAAATTTACATGGAACAACCAGAAGGTTTTTTTGTTCCAGGAAAAGAAAAGAAAGTGTGTAAATTGGTTAAATCATTATATGGTTTAAAACAAGCACCAAAGCAATGGCATGAGAAATTTGACAAGGTAATGATGTCAAATGGATTTAAAATTAATGAGTGTGACAAATGTGTTTATATTAAAAACACAGACAAAGGTTATGTCATTGTATGTCTTCATGTAGATAATATGCTCATCATAGGTAGTAATAATGATATGATTAAAACTACTAAGAAAATGTTGAATAAACATTTTGACATGAAGGACATGGGCATTGCTAATGTAATTCTTGGTATGAAAATTACCAAAACATCAGAAGGATATGCTTTGTCACAATCTCATTACATTGAGAAAATACTTGACAAATTTAGCAAAGATGATGATCATCTTGCTAGAACACCTGTAGATGTTAATTTGCATCTTTCTAAGAATATACAGGATAGTATTTCTCAATTAGAGTATACCCAAATTATTGGAAGCTTAATGTACTTGATGAACTGTACTCGCCCAGATATAGCTTATGCAGTAAGTAAATTAAGTAGATATACGAGTAATCCGGGAGTAGAGCACTGGAAAACAATTATAAGGGTTCTAAGATATCTTCGATTTACTCGTAACATTGGGCTGAATTATACAAGATATCCAGTAGTACTTGAAGGATACTGTGATGCAAATTGGATATCGGATACTAGAGACTCGAAGTCCACCAGTGGGTATGTCTTTACTCTTGGTGGGGCGGCTGTATCTTGGAAATCTTCCAAACAGACTTGTATTGCTAGGTTTACTATGGAATCAGAATTCATAACTTTAGACAAAGCAGGGGAAGAGGCAGAATGGCCTTCGCCACTTCCTTGAAGATATTCCAATATAGCCAAAACCGGTGCCTGCTATATGCATACATTGTGATAGTCAATCAGCTATAGGTAGAGCACAGAATCATATGTATAACAGTAAGTCACGACATATTCGTCGTAGACATAACACCGTAAGGCAACTACTCTCTAATGGAATTATTTCCATAGAATATGTTAAGTCTAAAGACAAAATAGCGGATCCACTAACCAAAGGGTTAGCAAGAGAGTTAGTTGAGAATTCATCGAGGGGAATGGGACTAAGCTTATTACATAAGAGTTACCACAACGGCAACCCAACCTAGTTGACTGGAGATCCCAAGATCTAGGTTCAGAGGGACAACCGAGTTGTGAATGACTTAGAAGGATCACTGGGGAGTTAAACTCCTACCCATTTCTATGATGAAATAGTGATGACTGCAGCGTTTGAGGTTAAGTAAAATTTTAATGATTCTTATATCTAGGTAAACCTAGTGGAGTATGGCAGGATACTCTTCATAAGCATCACCTATGTAAGTGTGAACTAGGCCGGTTCTGTGAGATTTGTGAAGGGCTACAATTCTCTAGAGCACTCATGAAAGACCAGGTTGTTCAGGGCCAAAATGAACACAATAGTGAGAACTAAATTGTGTCTGGGAATATACTTTATGAGTTCTATTGTCTTGGTTTACACAAACGGCTGAACAGTTCAAGACATCATATTCACTGGTTAGCTAGTAAATCCGATAGTGTCTCACAAGGGAAGGTTCAAAGCCAAAAGCTACCTATCCTTTGCAGAATATTTCCAATTTCTGTACTCTCTGTAATTAGATCATGTTGTTGCATTTTCTCTCCGTCAAATTTCATTCATGTGGGGGATTGTTGGAAAAAAAAAAAATGGTTTAATATAGGCATATTTTTTTTAGCCCAAATTTGAGTGGGCCCCAAACTTCTTTTGGGGTGGGTCCGAAGAGGTGAAGTGTTCCTTGCCGCGTGGCAACTCATAAATGGTTTTGACATTCCGTCTTCACCGTGTGACTTGCCACGCGGCAAAGGAACACTTCACCTCTTCGGACCCACCCCAAACGTTTGGGACCCACTCAAATTTGGGCTAAAAAAAATATGCCTATATTAAACCATTTTTTTTTCCCAACATGAACCACTATGAAATTTACTTTACAATAGTAAACTTCATTATTTAACCATAGAGGAGAATCTGGAATATATTTTCTATTTATCAAAAAATTTTGGCCTGCAATGAATCATGTATTATCATGCTTTTCTATCTATATTGTTAGAAAAATGGTTTCTATATATTCAATATTAATTTAAGTTCAATGTTTTTTGATCTTTTCCTTTGTCTCCACTAGTACAGATTTTACATAAAAATTATGGTAGTCTAAAACATATAGTTGGATGGAGTCATTTCTACAGTAAGCTAGAAGTAGAGTTGGTCTATGGAGATAGATGGGTAGGCTATTGGCTTGTTTCAATCCTTTGATTTCTCATATATGAGCTCGTGATATATTGATATTACTAAGAAGATTCTTGTAAATCTCATTTGGTATATGTGTTGGGTATACCTCTTTATTGGAGTGTGGGACCCAATTGATTTTGGAAAAAGAGTTTAATTTGATTTAGTATTAATTATAATATATTTTCATATATTATATTAATTTGTGAAGACCCAATCCAATTTGGAAACAACTAAGGTTTGATAATAAACCCCAGATTCACAATATTTTAGGGTTTGTTTTTGCTCATCCCGAGGTGAAGAGAACGGCTGCTACACATACTCCACTTTGGTGAAATCAATTATTTGGGTGTGTGAACAGTGGAATTAATTTGGGTGGTTCTTTGCTTCGTTTTTGGTGTTGATTTGGTTCGTTATTTTGGATCTTCTACAATTTTGGTTCTGAAAATTTTTATTCATCTATTTGGTGAGGTCTTTCCTCTTGTTTATTTGTGATTATTTGGAATTCACCTAAGGGTGGTTTTGTGAGACCATTAGTGTCTCGTTTGTAATCGTTTGGAACTTATTTGGTTGATAGTGGAATCGGATTTCGATTCTGTGGACGTACCTCATATTGAGGGAACCACATAAAAATTCTTGTGTTGCTTTTGATTTAATTTTTCCGCATTAATTTTTATTCTCATTGATTGATTTACTTGTGGGGAATCACATATTTTCCCTAACAATATGCTGTCAAATGAAGATGGTAGTAATATGCATTTCATTTAGTTCCTGAATTGCACATAGGAAAGGCTTTTTTTAATTTTTTTTTAGGGACATTTACACACAAGTCCTAATTTATGAACTTATATTCCATTAAGTATTGATTAAGATTTTTTGGACTTTTAAGTCCCATTAAAAATTTGAAATAGTCAAAATTACCCTTCAAACAATGAGTGTTCATCATTTATAATTATCTATAAAGGAACATGATGATTTAACATCTATTTTGATTTTCAAAACTTTAAACATCAACTTTCAAATTGAAAAAACTAAAAAAAAAAATTATGTGCAAAAAAAAAAAATTTAATTTTTTTTCAAAAAATTAAAAAAACTGAATTATTTTTTTGTGCAAGACTGAAAATTTTGTGTCTATAAAGGAGCTTGATGCACAAAACTGGAAAAAAAAATGAAAAATGAAAAAATTAATAATGTTTCTGGTTTTATTGAATAGTTAAATCAAACCAATAAGTAGAAAGACGAATACGTTTAATCTCATAGTCTGTTTTTTTATTTATTTATCAGTTAATGAAACAATTATCTGGAACATTATTATGCAAAATTGATAATATTCTTAGTTTTAAAAATTGAGAAAAATTGATAATATTTTCAGTTTTGCTAAATAGGACTTATTGATTCAAAAAATTTTAGATAGGACCTGAGCTACTATAACATTTGTAAATAGAACTTTTAGGTAATTAACTCTTTCTTTTATTAGTCTTCAATACCACAGATGATATTGGTAATCATGTCAATTACCGTGTGCTTCTTGTTGGGATATGACTCAGGAAAACAAGTTTGCTAAATTAAAGAAAGGTTTCTTAATACTTCTTATGGTGCATTGATAAATCAACTAAAAGTATTTGGCTATGTGTCTTCACCAGGCCCGGTCCTAAGATTTCCGGAGCCCAAAGCCGATAATCAACTAATAAATTTCTGGGGCTCTTCACATTTTTTTTTTCATTGAATGAAAAAAAAAAAATTAAGGTAAAGGACAAAATATTTGTATTAAAATCACAAAAAATACTTAACATTACAATAGCTCCTCTTTGACACTCGACTAATTTTTCGACTCTTTTGCTTCTTTTTCCTTTTTGCGAATCCAGACGGATAATTTCTTTTAAGAGTCATGATGAGTTGAAATCAAAATATTTTTTTAGATCAAAATTCAAAACAAGAGCACCACCACCACTTAACAAAACACAAAACTTTTAAATTATGTGATATGAACTATTAAACTTAAACAAATTCTTCTTGATGATGTAAATACCAATATTATCATAGCAATTAATTGAGCAGAAACAAGACAAATATTTAATTAATTGAATAGAAAGAAAAAAAAAGTAACAAAATACCTGTGCTACTACTCTTCCCCGTCATGTGCTGTTGCTTTGATGCTTTGTTGCTTGGTTGGCTTGGGCTGCTGGTGTGCTATCGAACAAGCTGTAGGGAGAATTGGATTAAGGGAAGGTAGTAGGGTTAGAAATTAGATAGGCCTTTCAAGCTACTGTCAAAGTGGGCCTTAACTGTTGGCCCTTAATTGTTAGGAATTAAGAATTGGATTAATTGGTGGGCCTTTCAAATTGCTGCTTTGTTGAGCTGCAGTGTTGGGCCTTTTAATTTTTTAATAGACCAATTTATTTTAAGTTAATTTGGGCCTTTTTAAATTTTTTTTGGACTTAAAACATATCTAATATATTACATTAAATTATAATAGGAGGGGCCCCTTTTTTGGGCTTATTTTGAGGGGCCCTTAGCCATGGCCTTGTGGGCCTATGGTCAAGGCCGGGCCTGGTCTTCACTAATTTTGCAATTTTTCATGAATTATATTATACAATGCATTGCATCTTTCTATACTATTTGCTCATTTTGATTTTTGACAATATCAGTGTGCTTATTCTTTCAAACAATGGTTGCATGTGAAGCTCCAACTTTGGCAGTGGAAGTTGTTCTTCAGTCACTTCCTGATGTCTCTTTTTTGGAGGAAGCTACTTCAAAGGTTGATATGGAAGACATTTATTTTTGTGCAATCCTCTGTTTTGGAAATCCAATATTTTTGTATGTAATATTTAATTTAGATGGATTATACTTAGTTGATATGGATTTATATGATATTTGGAATATGATGTTACAAGTTAAAGTTCTTGGATAGTTGATAATAAAATGGGTATTATTGATAATGGATTTAGATTATAATTGATAGATGTATTATTCTGTATATATACAGGTTATAGGTTGCATTGATAATGGAATGAATATAATTTAGAAATTAATGAAAAATATTTAATCTGTGCATTTTCAAAAAATTAATAAATAGACCTTTTGGCGACTAAACATTTAGTAACCAAAAAATAAAAAAGGAAACTTATTGGCGACTAACAGTTAGTAGCCAAAAAATGAAAATTTTTGACGACTAAAAAATTAGTAGCTAAAAAGGAGCACCATAATTTTAGCGACTAAAAAATAGGTAGCCAAAAAGAAGTGCCACATTTTTAGCAACTAAATAATTAGTCAATAAAACAAAAAAGCACATTTATTGAAAACTTTTGGCGACTAAAAAATTAGTCGTCAATTGAAGACTTTCAACGACTAAATAATTTTTAGTCGCCAACACCCCAACAATCATCTAGCGACAAAGTTGGCGACCAAAAAGGTTAGTCGGCAAAATGTTTTGGCGACTGAAAAATGACTTTTGACAACTAAAAAAAGTCAACTAAAAATTTAGTCGGCAAAAGTATAATTTGTTGTAGTGAATCGTTATAGCTTTTTTAGTGAATCATAAAATAATATATTTTTTTAATGATTTCTAATAATTATAAGAACTTCTTTTGATCGATACATACTCTTTTAAACAAGACATTAAAATGACAGAAGAAAAGTTCATCCATCGAATTTTTTTATTTCCTTTCTCAGAAAGACCAATGTTGTAGTTATTTTTGAGTTATAATGTGATGATAACTATTGTTTTATAATTAGGTCAGCTTCATAATAATTCTTATATAATATTAACGAACTCATGCAGTTACAATAATTAAATTTAAGGATAAATTATAAATACACCCCTTGAGATTTGATTAAAATACGAATCGCCCCCTGTGGTTTTGAAAATTACATTCCACCCCTGAGGTTTCTAATTTCATAACAAATCGCCTATTTTATTAATAAATCATCAAATCAATTAATAGTTTTTAATGATATTAGAAATATGTTTCGATGAATAATTTAGGTAATTTTATTATTGTATAGGAGAACAATTATGAATTTCATTTTTTAGTTAATTATGTTAAATAAAAAATACTAACAAGGAGGTATTTGTAATTTTTCAAACCACAGAGACAATCTGTACTTTAAGCAAACCTCAGGAGGTGTATTTGTAATTTATCCTAAATTTAAATACTAAATTTTAGATATTATTTCATGTGTCTTCTTTTTTTCCTTAATATTTCATGTGTCTTTGATGTGTTAATTTAACGATTTCACCGTTTATGTCTTATACTAATTCTTTATTAGTGATGCATTATATAGTCATATTGTATCTAATTTTAACTATCATAACATTATTGTTTATAATGCTCTATTTGGTTCACTAGAATGAGATGTAATTGAATATACATATATATATATATATTTATGATTGGATGTTCAGACCTGTTTACAAGTACCTCGACTAATTTTGGGGACCCACACAAAGCGCCTCTCTACGTAAATCAGGCAAATCTCAGGTATAACTGATGGGCATGGCGCCAATGAGTTGATAATACCTAGTGAAAATTGAACTTGAAACTTAAAGGGAGCACACTCCCAAACCCTAAGCTACACCCACTACACCAATCCTTTGAGGTTATGGAATTGAATATTGGTCATATTGTATCTAATTTTAATCACCATAACAGTATTGTTTATATTGCTTTAGTTGGTCCACTGGAATGAGATATAACGGAATTGAATGGTTATTCCTTAGACTCTTTTATAGAATGATCATTTCCTTGTTGTGAGGGGTGGTTCTACAATATTCCTTTAATCTAAAGAGTCTTTTGATTAATCCTCGCTTCGGTACCTCAAACAAAAAACACTTCAGTGGGGGGTGCCAGAATTAGCACTCCGATGGATAAGTTAGATGAGAAAGGGTAGAAATTTAGTTTTCAAGAGAGAGGAAGAGTTTAGTGGGTTTATGGTTCATACCTTTTTTCTTTAACTTTGCTTCTTTATATAGCTAATTGGTGTAAATATTTCTTACATAATTTCCCTATTTTATCATGACTTGAATGTTAGGATCCAATTTCCTACTACACCTTTGGAAAAAGACATCCGAGGCTCACTTTATCTTTTCGCACAGGTACCTACCTGTACGAGCACGAAATAATCTTCTCGTATAATCCTGTTGATCAAGTTTGCACTCCTCCAAACATCGTCGCTTTGCCACCTGAAAACACAAACGTGAGCTAACCGGCGGGTGTGTGCCGGAAACCCCTTCGATGCCTAAGTCAGCAACTAGGCAATAGACAATAAGCTCTGTGTATTCTAGGGTAAGAATTGTGATACCTGTACATAGGTCCTGTATGAGCTTTTGTAGATTCTACTTGGCACAATCCTAGTAGGACTCCAATTCTCCTCAGCAGAGTCTTCCTAGGAATCACACTCATCAGGATAATACCTATCCTGATGACACCCTTTTCACTACCAACCAAATGAGATGGCCCAAACCTCCTTACCTCGACTCGGTAGCAGCTCAACCGAGCTAGGAAGGCCTTGCCCCACACCAGACAGAACCAGGGTAGTCTTTAACCGAGATAACCACTCCGGAACCCCGCACCATCATACCCCGGTCCTGCTTTGATATAACCACCTCGGTTCAAGCCTTGGGCCAAATACCCGTCCAGTCCACGACCGAGCTTAATCCATTCTCATTTTCGCCCATAACGCGGCCCAATGACCAAGAGTGAACCTAGCTCGGTCCATTCAATAGATGGCCTTAGCTCAGCCTTGTTTAGACATAAATTGCCCTCTCAATTGCCCCTTAATTCCATCTGCAGTGCATGATTGGGATTATTCTTCTCCAGCTGAGCTAGATGTACAAGCCTCCAACTGAGCTGAATATTACCGGGCTCCCAATTCGCTTGGTCCAAAAATGTCTTGTCAGTTGCTCTGCACGCCGTTCCATTTCTCAGGCACGTCTGAAACGTTATTTATTCCTCTGGACACGTGGCATGCCCCCACTAGTCAAGTACACCTGTTATAGCCGTCTTATACTATGAAATTTGAACAGTCCCGCCCATTTTTGCCCTAACTATATAGCTTTCACTCTCTCTTTTTTTTTTTTTAAAAGCCACCTACTATTCGTCTTCCCTCTTGCTAACCTTCGTTCCTCTAGGCTCCCAATCTTCAATGCCCAAATCTTTCTGTGCTCAAGATTGGGCCTACGTATCACCTGTTTCCCTCAACATTGCCTGTGTTCACTTCATTTAGACTGGATTTGGATTTCATTTCCAAAACGGTAAGTTCTTCACCCTTGCAGCTATTTTTGCTTATGTTTAAAGATAGTACCTCAGTTATCAAATATGTACTTATGAACACAAAGGTCCAAACCCATATACTAGACCTTGAAGCACCATGAGAAAACCTAGAAAACACACTGATTGGGACTAAGAACTAGTCATGTGCTATTTTTTGTTGATCCCAAATCGTGCTACGACCGAACTAGGCAACTGTTTGTGACCTTTAGGCCTGCACCCGACCGAACTAACAATGTAATCAATAAAAAACCGAGCTATATGATCAATAACCGAGCTGCAAAACTTAGTCTGTCCTGTTTCTAGACCGAGCCGGGTATGGTCTGTAACCTAGTTGTAGCCGAGCAAGACTTATTTTGCTTTGTCTATTTTACTTAGCCCGGTCCATTAACTGGGCATAACCCTTGTTATTTCCACTTTGCAGACTTGATTAGGTTGGCCAGGCACACCTTTGCACCTTGCCCCAGGGTGATTTTGCTCAACCGAGCCACCCCAAACTACCTTAGCGCCGGGCTAGGCATTCGTGTCCATTTGTAATATAACTATTTTTAAGTATAATGGTAAATACCGGTTCCTGGTGGACTCACCTGGGGCCATGGCATAATTTTGAAGCGAATAGCGCATCCCAGATGACGTCCATCTCTCCCTAGCCGAGCTAGACACAACACCATGAGGCAAGTCAGGATTTGTTCCATTCACCGTGGTGTCTATTATAGAGGGGGGACTTCGGTTTCCAATCCAACCCTTGATCTGCGAATTCCTTAGGCAGACCAAGCTATGCCCCACACAACTATCCTCCAATACTTATAGAATAATAAATGGCATAGCCGAACTAAATCGTCATCTTGGCCTCAACCTCAGACTGGCCGAGCTTTTCCATCAATATTCACTCGGTCAGAATGATGACGGTTGGGTATACTATCTTAGAGTAAGAAGGGGCCGAGAGAAAATCATCAAGAACACACCTGATAAAGACCTGAATGATGATGATTTTCTCTGGGTGTCTAGGAACCTTGAGGATCATGAAGCCCGAATACCGGGCTACAATATCAACTAGAACAAGGAGACAGCTGGTAAGGACAGCTCAGTTTCATCTTTACCTGTTTATCCAAATAACTACTGTACTAACCCTTATGTTCTTCGTTCGTTATGCAGATTTGAACCACTTGAAATCAACTTATGCTTACACAAATCAAGACACACTCCGAGCCGCGCTACGATACAGGCAACGCGATTGGACCGAGCTGCTCGACGTGTAACCGACCTATCAATACAGCGGTAAGAGGAAGACCAGGATAACCGACTTCCTACTTGAGCCCTGCCTCAAGTCGGATCCCACTCTTCCTCAAATCAATCTAATTTCCCTTACCGATGAGCAAGAAATGGCAAAAAGAAGGGTCGTTCAAGCTCTTATCACCGAGCAACCTTCCTCCGAAAACCAACCAGAACAAACCCCATCCAATCAATCGCGCAAGACCGTTGTTGCACTACCAACTACCAGGGCAACATCATCCCGGCCAAGTAAACGTGCGCGCACCTCATCAACCGGACCGCAACACTTGGTGGATATGGAGGAGACCACGCTACCTAAACCTGTCTTGCCAAGTCCAGAACATACGCGTTCGGGCCGAGCAAGCCCTTCTGAATGGGTGCCCTCTATATCCTACAAGAACCGAACTGTATCCGTCACAAATTCAATGGTTGCAGACAAGGACCATATGCTCGCTTTCAACCTTTCCAAAAGTGTCTGTCTGCCACCAAACATGGAGCACCATGACCATTTGACCGATCTCAAGGCCATTCGCTCGGCGACCAAGTCGATGGTGTTTGTACGTTTTCTCCCCTCTATTTGTATCAATTTTTAACTGTCTATTTACTCGGTTTAACCTAACCACTACCTTTCCTATTTGCAGACATTGCAGAAAAACCATGTGGCCCACAAGTGCGTGCTTGAACTCCACAAGACAGCACGGTCGGCCATGGCAGATGCAAGCGTCAAGTCAGTCGAACTAAAGGAGACCAAGCTAAAGATGGGCGAGCTGGAATATGACAAACGCACTGCTCATCAAACTAGTCAATGCGACGGAAGCCAATAAGCAAAAGGCACTGGCTGAAAAGAAAGACCGTTACCTGCGTAAACTGGCCAAGCTAGAAAGGAAGAAGCATGCCGAGGTCACCAAGCTGAGGAAGAAAATGAAAGATGCTGAGGACCGAGGCTTTAAAGAAGGAGAGGCAACCTATGACTTGTAGTGTGAGGCTGCTAAAGACATCTTCTTCAAATGCGGGTGGAAAGCTGCGGCTGTCAAGCTCGGCCAGGGGCAAGACACCGAGATCTTTCTGAACCCTCCCTCTGACTTCATACCAAGCTACATGATGGACTACACCAACGCGGTCCTACAGAAGTTCCTCCAAGAAGGGGAGGAGGAAGAATCCCCTGAGCCAGCTAACACCCCACTTGCTAACACTGTCCTTGGTCTCCAGCCTTCTTTGCCAGCTCGGGTGGATCCACACAGCCAACTGGTACCAAGTGCAGTTGAGGGGGCACCTGTGATCGACATAGCCCAGGAGGTAGCCGCCGAAACTGGCATGCCGAGTGGCGAAGCCCGGGTTAATTTGGACGCCGATTTAGATGACCTGTTTGCCTGATTTTCTTTTGTTGTTTATTTTTTTCCTTTTACTTTCAGTCGAAAAATGTAACCATGCTACAAGTCCCTCCCTTTGTACTAAATTTCCAATGAATGAAAAACTTCAATGAATAAAATTTCTTATTTTTCTCATCTTTTTGTTCGGTCAATGCATTTTTCTGTTTTTAAATTGTGCCAACTAGCCAACTTATCTAGCTAGGTCAAACCTTAACCTGACCATCTCTTTCGGCCGAGATAATTATCTTGGTTAAAGATCAAATAGTGTTAATCTTGCCAACTTTCTTGAGCCTAGATCATTTTCTCGGCTGAAGAGTAAATAGTGTTGGTCAAACCTGCCAACCATCTTGAGCCTAGATCTTTATCTCAGCTGAAAGAGAGAACTAAGTGTTGGTCAAACCTGCCAACCTTCTTAAGCCTAGATCCTTATCTCGGCTGAAGAACAAAGGGTGCTGGTCAAGCTTGCCAACCTTCTTGAGCCTAGATCCTTATCTCGGCTGAAGAAGAGAACTAAGTGTTGGTCAATCTTGCCAACCTTCTTGAGCCTAGATCCTTATCTCGGCTGAAGAACAAAGGGTGTTGGTCAAACATGCCAACCTTCTTGAGCCCTTCTTGAGCCTAGATCCTTATCTCGGCTAAAGCAAAAAGGGTGTTGGTCAAACCTGTCAACCTTCTTAAGCCTAGATCTTCATCTCGGCTGGAGAATAAATAGTGTTGGTCAAACCTGCCAACCATCCTGAGCCTAGATCCTTTTCCCGGCTGAAGAACAAAGGGTGTTGCTTAAACTTGCCAACCTTCTTAAGCCTAGATCCTTATCTCGGCTGAAGAAGAGAACTAAGGGGGTGTTTGGGAACCCAACTTTGAGGCTAAAATAGCCTCAAAGTCTAATTTAGCCCACTAGCCTAAAAAAATATGTAAATCAATGATTTATATTTTATTTTTTTAAAAAAATAAAATAAAAAGTAGGCTCGGCAGACCTACACTGTCTGTGACAATGTAGGTTGAGTATAATTATAGCCTAGTCCCAAATGAGTAAATGACCATTTTGTCCATTTAGACTAATTTTGAAAAAAGTAAGAGTAGGGACAAATTTGTCATTTCACTTTAAACATCATTTCAAACACATTTTTCAATACAACAACTCAAATAAAAATCCATTCTAACTTTCCAAACACAAAAACTAAACTAACCTACTAAAATAGCCAAAAAGCCAAAAAGCCTCTAAAATAGCCACTTCCCAAACACCCACTAAGTGTTGGTCAAGCCTGCCAACCTCCTTGATTGCCCCCAATTGGTAATAACTATGAACAACTACCACAAAGGAAAGAATTTTACTGGAAAAAATTACTTGTTTTATTGCAAAAAGAAAAATTACAAGTGTTTTAAGAAAAAGCTAAAAGTAAAATAGTTTGAGGTTGGCCGTGTTCCATGGCCTGGGAATGGCTTTGTTGTCTATATCTTCTAAGTGATATGCCATTTTCCCGCTAAACCAATCTCTTTGTATGGTCCTTCCCAGTTAGGTCCTAACTTGCCATCTCCAGGTACCAAAGTGTTGCCCATTACTTTGCGCAGTACCCAATCTCCAATTTTAAATTGTCTTGGGTGTACTGTTTGTTGTATTTTCTAGACAACTCTTGTTAATATGAAGCAATGTGCATCAATGCCCTTTCCCTTCTTTCTTCTGCGAGGTCGAGTTCTAGGGCTATGGCCTCTCCATTTAAGTTTGGATCAAAATTTTCATTTCTAATAGTGGGGAGGCCCACTTCCAAGGGGATTACTACCTTCATGCCATAGGCCAATGAAAAAGGTGTTTCACCAGTTGACCATCGAGGTGTAGTACAGTAAGCCCATAAAACATGGGGAAGTTCCTCAACTCACTTGTCTTTTGCTCTTTCCAACCTCTTTTTCAAACCATCTAAGACTACTTTGTTGGAAGCCTCAGCTTGGCCATCAGCTTGGGGGTACGCCATTGTAGAGTTATAGAATTCTACCTTGTATTCTTCGCAAAAGCCCCTGAAGATTTTGCCATCAAACTGAATGCTGTTGTCTGATATTAAAGCCTTGGATATGCCGAACCGAGTTATAATGTTCTGCCATACGAACTTTTTGACATCTTTTTCTTTTATAAATGCGAGTGCTTCTGCCTCTACCCATTTTGTGAAATAGTCTGTTGCTGCGAGAAAGAATTTTCTGTTGCCGGGCACAGTTGGGAGTGGTCCTACTATATCCAGGCCCCACATTGCAAAGGGCCATGGGCTGGTTAATGGTAGAAACTCTCTGGCTGGTTGATGTATTTGGTGTGCGAACTTCTGACATTTCTCACATCTCTTGACATACTTTTTTGAATCTGCTTGCATGTACGACCACCAATATCCTTGTGAAATTGCTCTGTAGGCCAGCGATCTTTCCCTTTGTGGCTTCCGCAGACGCCTTCATGTATTTCGAATAAAAATGCCTCGACCTTACTGGGATGGACACACTTCAAGTAAGGTCCTGTGAAGGATTTTTTTGTACAATGCTAGTGTTGGAGAGAGCCAAAATTGCTGTGATTTTGCTCTAATTTTGTTGGCTTCTTTCTTTTCTTCGAGTAAGATGCCATCTTTTAAAAATACTATGATGGGGTCCATCCAAAAAGGGCCCAACTCAGCATAACACGCTTCAGGTTCTTCAATACTTGGTCTAGGTAGGAAATCAATCAACAATGGATGTGGGATAGATGTATCTGCCATTGACGCAAAACCAACCAGCTCATCTGCTTTACTATTCTCCTCCCGGCCGATTTGCTCTATCCGGACTACTTCAAACTTCATGATCTCCTTTCTGACCAAGTACTTAGCCATCCTATCATCCTTTACCTTGTAGTCGCCGAAAATCTAGTTGACTACTAGCTAGGAGTCACTGTACACCATCAGCTCAGTGGCCTTCATGCGAAGTGCTGATTTTAAACCTGCTGGCAATGCTTCATACTCCGCCTCGTTGTTGGATGCTGGAAAGCCAAGGTTGATTGTCTGTTCAATTGTTAGGCCATCCGGTGAGATAAGGACTATGCCAAGTCCTGCACCGTGCCTGTTGGATGCTCCATCCATGAAGAGTTTCCACATCTCTCTGACGAATAGCTTCCAACAAGTGGAGGGGTCAGATGATGTCTTGGGATTAGGGGCATCGTTGATGCCTTCTTCCAAGTTAATGTCTATCGTTGGGCTTCAATCCTCATTGTCTAACTATCTCAGGACTTTACTTTTGGGTGAGTCCTTGCTGGCAATGCTACGGTCTGTTCCTTCTTCCCATTCTTCAGGGCTAGATGGCCTGGTATTTAGTTAAGCATCCTGCTTTGGGGGCTGCGCCATTCCTGCGGCACTGTCCCTCCTTCTTTTGGTTGCTTCAGTCAAATCGATCGGGTAAACATGATGACTACCTGGTGCAAACTCGACTACGAAGTCTGCCAAAGCTTGGCTCTTTATCGCGGTTCTTGGTTGAAACTTAATGTCAAACTGCCCCAACTCCACTACCCACTTCAAAATTCGTCCAGAAAAATCTGCTCTCTCAAACAAGGCTTTTAAGGGGAAGGCTATTAAGACAACCACGGTATGGGCATGGAAGTAGTACGACAACTTTCTTAATGCCATTGTCAAAGCTAGGGCCAGCTTCTCCGATGGCAGGTACCTTGTTTCAACGCCCAGCAATGTCTTGCTCACATAAAAGATAGACAGGTGTTGTATTCCTTCAGCTCTTACTAACACCGCGCTCACTGCATGCTGGGAAACTACTAAGTACAAAAAGAGCTTCTCTCCTAGTACTAGGGTTACTAACAATGGAGGAAAGGTCATGTAGTCTTTCAAGCTTTCCAGGGTGCAGTCACACTTACCATCCCAGTCAAACTTGGCCTTCAGCGCTTGGAAGAATGGTTGACACCTGTCTGACGACCAATTTATGAACCAATTGAGCGCGGTTGCTAGGCCAGTGAGATGCTACACCTCTTTGACTGTGTTAGGCCTCTCGAGATCTTGGATGGCTTTGATCTGAGTGGGATCAACTTCTATACCCCGGTTGGTCACTAGAAAGCCTAGGAATTTGCCTGACCCTACACCGAATGCGCACTTAGATGCGTTCAGAAAAAACTTGTGGGATTTTAAAATTTGAAACATTTCATCTAGGTCCCTGAGATGGTCCCTCTCATCTTTGCTTTTGACCACCATATCATCTATGTAAGCCTCCATTGTTCTGCCTAGCAATGGTTCAAACATTTTGTTGATCATCCGTTGGAATGTAGCCTCTGTGTTCTTTAGGCCAAAGGGCATGACCTTGTAGCAGTATAGTCCTCTGGTTGTTGTAAATGACGTGACCTCCTGATCTGGTTCATACATAGCGATTTGATGGTAACCGCGATACGCATCAAGAAAGCTAAGTCGGTTATGCCTTGCTGTTAGGTCCACCAATTGGTCTATTCGTGGTAGGGGAAAGCTGTCCTTTAGGTATGCTTTGTTGACTGTTTTGTAGTCCACGCAAACGCGCCATTTGCCGTTGTTTTTTGGTACCACTACAGTGTTGGAAATCCACCTGGGATAGTGTACTTCTCTAATTGCTCCTGTCTCCCGCAAGTTTCCCATTTCCTCCGCCACTATCTCTGCATGGTGGAGTGTCGATCAGTGAGTTCGCTGTATAATTGGCCTGACAGTTGGATGGACATTAAGTTGATGGCAGATGAAATTAGGGTCAATGCCAAGCATGTCATACAACATCCAGGTGAACACTTCGATGTTAAAGGTCAAAAATTCCATGATCTCTATTCTCTTGGTGCTGGACAGAGATGAGCTGAGCGAAAAGAACTTTTATGGGTTCTTTTCATCTATCCTTACCTCTACCAAGTCTTCCACTACCTTCTGTTTGGCTGTTTTGCCAACATCTGTGAACAGTTCGTTGCTTTCTGGCTCTTCTACAATTTGTACAAACCCTTTTGCAGCCCGACTATCGTTTACTGTGACAAAGCACTATTTTGACATGATTTGGTCCCCTAAGACTTCTTTAATCACTCCGATTTTGTTGGGAAACTGTAACACCTTATGGTAGGTTGATGCCACCGATCGCATGGCATGCAACCATGCTTTTCCTAAGATTATGTTGTAGGTGGAAAGGACTTTCAATACCCAAAATTCCACCTGTTTCGTCATCGTTCCCGCCTTGACTGGCAGAATTATCTTGCCCATTGACCACTCTGGCATTGAGTTAAAGCCGACTAAGGGAGATGTTGCAGGTGCCAAGTCTCTGTCCTCCAATTTCAGTTGCTTGAAGGTCTCGTAGTACATTATCTCACAGGAGCTCCCTTGGTCTATTAGGATCTGCTTGATGTCGAAGTTTTTAACGTACAAAGTAACCACCAATGCGTCGTTGTGATCGCATTGTAACCTTGCTAGGTCCTTGTCAGAAAAGGAGATGACGTTTGCTGCCTCTATTTTTTCCCTTTTGATGGTAGGTTGTACACTTAGTACCTCTCTCAAGTGTTCAGCCTTTTTGATCATCCTTCTGAGCTCACAAACCCGCTCAGGCTCGACGATCCCATGTATCACATTGATTATACCTTAGGGTGGACCGTCGATCAACATCACATTCGACCTATTGCGGTCCTGGAGGGCCGGCTGTGTTCCCCCCTCTATATACTGGTCTAGGTGACCAGCGGCCACTAACTCCTCTAGATGTTGCCTCAACGGTGTACAATTTTTAGTTCGGTGTCCCTTTTCATCATGAAAGGTGCAACGGTACCTCTCATCGTAGCCCCTTTGTGCTTCTCCCAACTTGGCTGGCCACCGAACGAAAGGTTCGTCATGTATCTCGCTAAGAATCCGGTAGATAGGTTTGTTAAATACCGTGGTGATGGCAGTGCGGACTCTCAACTTCCTTGCTTGGGGGTCTTTTCTGTTGGCTCATCTGCCTCGCCCATTCTTGCTCGGTTGTTCTTCTTGCCCGACCGTGTTTACCTTTGCCGCAAGCTTTCTATCTGACATTGCTGTTGTGCTAGTTTTTGCTTTGGTGCGTGTGACATCTTCTTCTACTCGGATGTGCTGATGCACACTTTCCATTATGACCTCCATTGTAAGGGGTGGATTCATTGTCATTGAATCCTTTAATTCAAACCTTGCTTGTACTGCGCAATAGCTAGGCTTGTGGGGCAATCTCTAATTTGATTGAAAGTCTCCAAATACCGATTATTGTAAGATCTCAATGTTTCCTTCTCATCCATATCTGGAGAGAAGCTAGTCAATTTTCATAAGCATTTTGGTGTTTGTTCTAAATTTGGTTACAAATGCTTCTGTTAGTTGTGCGTATGAAGCTATGCTACCTTCTGGCAACCTTTTAAACCATGTTAGACCCAGGTCACCAAGGCTGGAAGGGAATAGGATACACATTAGAGTCTCGTTTCGCCGATACACCACCATGACCTGGCGGAAGTGGCTCAAGTGCATGTAAGGGTCCGACTTTCCCTCATAAATAGTGAATTTAGGGTGGTGGAAGCTGGAAGGTAATGGTGCGTTCTCTATCGCCGGAACGAACGGCGAGCTCTACAACTTTGCCAACGCTTTGTCTGCCGGTTTATAGGCAAGGCGTGGCTCTGGCATTCCTACCTCAACACTCCCATGTGTTCTAGGAGCCAACTGTTGTAGTGCGGAGACTCTGTAGAGGTCGCGAGCCTGAGTGTCTTCTCTTTTTTGAGCCCTTTCCTCAAGCACTGTCCACAAGTCCATCGACCTTGGCAACTCCGTGTGCCTAGATGTCGTTTGGTGTGAATGTGAGGGCCGATAACTGCTTCCTTCTATGTAAGACCTTTCAGTCCTTGTTCTCTCAGTTCTGGAGTAATGAGTCCTGGAAGTCCTCGATTATGTATCGCATGTCCTTAGGCTTCTGCTCTCTATGTGAGACGGTGTGACTTGCCTGTTACGATCTTCTGAGTGGCAAGGGTGTGCCTTGTTCTTGCCCACTTCTTCTTCCGCCGCCCCTTTGCCCTTTATTTGGCCCTTCATGGTCACCATATCAACCACCATCCTTCTTATCAATTCATCCTGCTCCCTCACGCGATCCTCCAGAACCTGGGGATCCATCCTTCGCCTCTGTCTGTCAGGGCTTTGAGAGTGATGCAGACTTGAGCCCCGTCTATCTCGCGTGTCTCTCCGTGAGCTCCGTTGCTGGAGATCCAATTCTGCCATGGATGGGACAAAAGGTAGACCTTCGCGTCTCCCGCCCCCTTCCGGGGTTTGTCCATCAATGGCAGAATGTAATAAATCTTCGTTGTGCGCCATTGAACTTAGTAGACGGAGAAACTTTAATCAAAAGATTTGTTCTTTGTGTACTTCCCACAGACGGCGCCAATTGTACGAGCACGAAATAATTTTCTCGTATAATCCTGTTGATCAAGTTTGCACTCCTCCAAATATCGTCGTTTTCCCATCTGAAAATACAAACGTGAGCTAACCGGCAGGTGTGTGCCGGAAACCCCTCCGACGCTTAAGTCAGCAACTAGACAATAGACAATAAATTATGTGTATTCTAGGGTAAGAATTGTGATACCTGTACATAGGTCCTGTATGAGCTTTTGTAGATTCTGCTTGGCACAATCCTAGTAAGACTCCAACTCTTCTCAGCAAAATCCTCCTAGGAATCACACTCATCAGGATAATACTTATCCTGATGACACTCTTTTCACTACCAACCAAATGAGATGGCCCAAACCTCCTTACCTCGGCTCGGTAGCAGCTCAACTGAGCTAGGAAAGCCTTGCCCCACGCCAGACAGAACCACTCTGGAACCCCGCACCATCGTACCCTGGTCCTGCTTTGATATAACCACCTCGGTTCAAGCCTTGGGCTGAATACCCATCCAGTCCATGACCGAGCTTAATCCATTCTCATTTTCACCCACAGCGCGGCCCAATGACCAAGAGTGAACCTAGCTCGGTCCATTCAATAGATGACCTTAGCTCGGCCTTAGTTAGACATAAATTTCCCTCTCTCTATCGTTTACACTGGTAGCTCTTAATCAACATTCCCATTGGTCGGCGATCGTGTTGTTTGGCGTTGGGTTCTCATCAAACTCATTGGGCTTGATTGAGTCTGGGTTTTTTTGATGGATGGGCCCTGGCGTTTTGTTTGCCGACTGCCTTGATGAATTACTCGGCTCACACACTTGTAATGGTGAATGATAATTTCATTTGCAATGCATTTTTTATTATTTTTTTGGTGAAACAATCATGTTAATGAATATTTTGATGGAATAATTATTTCATTCCACTCTATTCCAATTAACTAAACATTATCTAAGAGTACTTTTAATTTAGGGGGAATTATAGTCCGGTGGGCTTTTGAAAAAATATTTACAAATATATGAAAAAGTTTAAAATTTTAATTATTAATGTTTATAATGTTTACCACTATAATTTTTTTTTTCAATTTTATTGAATTGCTATTTACCCTTTAATTTATTTGTTAAATATAGACTTCTCAATAAAATCTTCCCAACAATTATGATTGTAGTTTATTTTGCAAAAAGGAGGGATATAGGTAATTGCCAATTGTCCCTTCTAAATAATTAGATTTTAATAGAAAAGTTAGTTGTTATCTGATTTTTATCTCTTTAATTTTATTTTTGATTGTTGTTTGAAAAAATTAAATTTTTTTTTTTTTTTTTGATATAAGTGGTAATGTATAATGGTGCAAAAATCCATTAATATATCCCTACTCATTTAAATATGATCTTTAAAAATCATTCCCATGTCCTGATTATCACGGTAAATAAATTATGAAAAATGATTTGTGGCACTAAAACTGTTGGCACTAATGGCACTAATTTCCTGTTTTGGTAACTTTGTTTTTTTTTTTTTCTTTACCTGATATAGAAATTAGTGCCATTAGTGCTCAACAAATTAGTGTCACAAATCAAAGCCCATAAATTATATGGAGACAAAAAGTCCTAATAAATACACGAAAATAAGATTCATACTAAAGGTTTGAAGCACTGATTTTGTAATAAGGTACATGAATTCTAACCAATCAGACTAATAGTTGTTATAATGCAAATTTTATAGGACTTTTTAGCCCTGTTTGGTGCAGCTTAAAAGCTACTTATTTCAGCTTTCAGCTTAATTTAAGCTATTTTGATGTGTTTGGTTTAGCTTATAGCTTTTTGGAAATCAAAAATCAACTTATTCTTTGAGTGGGCAGGAGATGCTTAATTTATAAGTCAGAAATCAGCTTATGTTCATAGTTATAAGCTATAAGCTGTTTAAGAATAAGGTATAAGCACTTTCTCACAGCTCTACCAAACAGGGCCTTTATAGCGTAGTGATAATCTGAGACTTACAAGAACTTAGAAAAATGGTGAAAATTCACATTTTTTGTTAGAAAAAAAAGAGGGGGGGATACAATTCAGTGTATATTTGTTTTTTAAAAAAAGTACACAAATGATAAATTTTGTAAATATTAACAATTAAAATCCTAAATTTTTTCATGTATATGTAAATATTTTTTTATAAATCTTACTGAATTATAATTCCCCCCCCCCCCCCCTCGAAAAAAAAAAAAAAAAAAAAAAAAAGAAGCTCATTTATCTATTAAATGAAGCCGACAATGCTCTTTGTTGTTGTGCCTAAACCATCAAAATGTTGTTTGCAATGTGTAAAAAAAAAATAAAAAAAGTCAAGTGCACAAAAAATAAAAAAATAAAAAATTTGTGTCCAAATTCATTTTGAGATTCCTTCGTGCAACTAAATTCATTTTGCCATTGGAAATTTTCACTCTCTATGTAATCTTACATGTGACATAGTAAGTTCTTCAGATACACATAATTTTATTCCATAAACGCAAGTAAAAGAAGAATAAAATAATGACATAAATTCAGTGACGAATAAATTTAGTTGGTAAACCATAAACGTAGTTTGTGAAGTTGAAGCTTGATAGGTTGAATTAAATGTAGAAAATATATTCTAAAAAAATGAATAATTAAGAACATCTCAAACTTGAAAGAACTAAGACAAGCAAAGAAAAGACTTTCTCCTCACGAGGATTTGTCATCTGAAGTTGACGAAGCCTTGCGATCTTCGATTAGTTTTCCTGGATCTAATTCTCCCAAGTCGATTCCTGCCACCGTCCCTATTTCTGAATTATCTCCCTCTATTTCACCTTCTAGTGTCAATCCTTTTATTCTCCCAGCTATTGAGTCTGGTTTTATTGGCAAATTTATTTCTGCAAAGTTAATGGGAATGAAAACATTCTTATAGTTTCGTAACAAATATTTGAATCTACCACCAAAAATTATAAAACCAGTGAATGGAAGATTCCTTCAAATAGAAAGAGGCAACCAAGAGAGTTGAGTATAAAAAAAGTTGCATTTTTACTGGGGTGCAAATATGTCTTGGATTTGGTGCAAGTATTTTCTATGTGTTAGATTTGCACTTAAAAGACTCTCAGGCGTAGTGTAATTACCCAAACAAATTAATTAATCACAGTTCTTTGATATTTTAACATAAGCAATACTAATAAAAATATTTTGTGAAAAATGCTCTGGACTTAAAATATGTGTATTAGATTGATTTTGGGTGTAACACATAATATGCTAAGTTTAGATTTACACTATAAGTTTAAATTATAAACATTTTTTCAGATTATTTTTTTCTGGATATATAACATTTATGTTTTATCATATTACAAATAAGGAAAAATTACAATTCAAATTTAGGAAAAAAAATTACACATCAGTGATAAACTTTATGAACATTAATAATCAAAATTTTAAACTTTTTCATTCATCTATAAATATTTTTTTTTCAAAAGATCACTTATTTGTAAATGGGCGAATTATACTAATGGTTTCTATAATTTGAGTCTTGTGTCACTGTGATTCTTGACTTTTTAGTTGTGACGCATTTGATCCTGAATTTTGAATCTTGTTTCAAATAAGGATAATTGAAAATACAATTGCTCAATTTCAAGGGCAAAGTCGTCAATTTGATAAAATATATACTAATTTGAAAAAAAATAAATGTCAAAAAAATATTTTTAAATTTTTAAAAATTATTTTTATTTACCAAAGATAAAATTATATAAAATTGATAAATCTTTTACACATTCATTTATTTATTTTTACCAAATTAATTTTTGCTATGTGTTTGGATGATGATCATGTAATGGGCGGTTGTTTTTATTTTTATTGAATTAGTTTATATTTTTCCTAAAGTCAAATATGGTGACAATTTTGATATCATTATTAAACCAATCCATTAAATTAAAAAAATCCATACCTAACAACATTTCATATATTAAATGTATCGATTACGCATTAAAAACCTAACAATTACTTATTACATGATCATCATCTCAACACATAATAAAAATTAATTTGGTAAAATAAATAAATATATAAAAGATTTATCAATTTACATAATTTTATCTTTGATGGACACAAATAATTTTTAAAAATTCAAAAATATGTTTTTCACATTTATTTTTGTCACATTAGTTTATATTTAATTAAATTGACGACTTTACCATTGAAATTAAGCAATGGTATCTTCAATTGTCCTTATTTAAAACAATATTCAAAATTCAGGATCAAATGTATTGTAATTAAAAAGTCAGCTATTAAAGTGACACAAGTCCCAAACTATAAGGACGATAAATATAATTCGCCCTTTGTAAATTGTAATTTCCTTTCACTTAAACTCACATGAAATCTTATTTCAAATTTTGTTGTCCTTATTTTCCAATGTCAATATTCTCATTAAATTATGCAATTATAAATACATTAAGGCCAAAAGAGAAATTTTTCACTAGTCTGGCCTTTGGAACCATGCCTGTGCACTAGGATTATAACACCTTTTAAATAATTGGGAAAATTACAATTCAATGTAAGTTTTCAAAATAAATTGCAATTAATGGTAAAATTTACCAATTTTAATAATTAAAGTGATAAATTTTCCTATGATTTTGCAATTTGTTTTTAGTCTTACTACTGATTTCCAATTTTCCCTAATTAATTTACAAGAGATCACGAGAGAGAGAGAGAGAGAGAGAGAGAGAATACCAGGATTAGAAAAGAACCAGAGAATGAGGGCACAGAGAAGCAAGACGAAAGGTATGAGATGGATAGCATTCTCAGCCAACTTCACACGAGACTTCTCTTTCTTTGACGCCTCCGACATTGGTTCCAACTGAGGCAACTCATTCGCCTCCAACGACAACGATCTCAAAACTGGCGATGGCGACGCCGCCGACGACGACGATGAATGGTATTTTAAGTAGTCGTCAGAGACTCGAGTTGTGCTTGATGATCTATGCATCTTTACTCTTCTCTCTCTCTCTGTCTTTGATCTACAACAGAACAAAAAGAGAGATCAGATCTAATGAGGATTTAACTATGAAAGAGAGAGAGAGAGAGAGAGAGAGAGAGCGAGTAAGGTTGTCCAATTCAATTCAAAGAGAAGTTTCGGCATGGATTTGGGTAAGATCTGTTATTTTGCAGGAATAAGTTTGCCTCTAGTCTTTAATTGGATTGGACGGCACTGTTCGGTTTATGGGGCTCATCATGTTTTTTTTTTTTTGGAAATAATTTGAATCGTTTAATATGTAAAAATCGTCGATTACTATATGTCTGTAAAAAATTACGTTGATCGGATATTGATATTTATGTCATCAAATCAATTTTATATAAAAAAAATTAGACGATAAACAAATTAACAATTGACAAAAAAACTGATAAGATGAGATAGCTATTGATATCCGATCAATATAATTTTTTACAGGCATGTAAAACTCAACGAATTCTAGACATTGAAAAGTTTGGATTATCAAAACGGAACCTATGATGAGCCCCTACGATTCAAATAGTGCCGTCCAATCTGATTAAGGACGGGAGGCAAGTTGGCCCCATTTTGCAAGTTTCTGACTGTCCTTATTTTCAGTGTCATGTATTATCTTGATTTTCTATTATAGCGATCCCGGGTTTACCCCTTGTTGTACAGTAATCCGGACATGTGTCCGTGGATGTTGGTAGTTGAGTATTGTCTTGTTTACATCCTTTCTTGCTTTGTATTTGAGTTATAGGATGTGTTGGGCAGGTTTGTTACAGGTTGGTTGAGCTTAGGAACCAAGTCTAGTTGCCCAAGTTTTGGCTGGTCCGCTCGAGCGGATATGTTCACGCTCGAGCGGAGAGGTTGTTGTTGCTTGTACGCTCGAGCGGGGATTTTGGCGCTCGAGCGGAGAATGCACCCATTCAGTATTTTGTGCACCTGCAAAACTTCTGCAAGTGTGGTTTCTACGCTCGAGCGGGTTTGGTGCGCTCGAGCTGGTTGCGCTCGAGCGGGGATGTTGCGCTCGAGCGGACAGTGTGTTTTTGGTGAGAGTTCTGGGAGGGGGAGACCTGCGCTCGAGCGGGCTGGTATCTATGCTCGAGCGGTACGATCTTTGTGTCTGTGTCTTGGCGCTCGAGCGGACAATGTTGCGCTCGAGCGGACCATGTTTTTGTGTCTTTACGCTCGAGCGGAGTGTCTTACGCTCGAGCGGACCTGTCGTATAACTGAGTGGGACTGGGCATTTTAAATCACTTTTTGACTTATCTTCTCTCTCTTACTTTACCCAAAACGCCATTTTCAGAGCTTCTCACTCAAAAACCTTAACTTCTCTCTAAGTATTGATCTAGTTAGGGTGTTTTGCTCACCTTTGGTCTTCACAAAAAGGGTGTAGATCGTCGAGGGCGTTCTTTTGATCCGAATAGTTTGGTGTTTGGAGCACTTTGGTTTTGAGTCCTTCTCCTTTGGAACTCATCTTTTGAGGTAGGGATATCCTACTCCTCTTTATGAGTTTTGTCTTTAAATTTTAGCATTTTGATATGTTGGAAGTTGTTGTGTGATTTTGGGAAACTTTGGGCCATTGTGTAATTTTACAAAAGTTGGGGGTTTTCATCTATGATAAACCTAGAAGCATGTTTGGTATAGAAACATGGAATTAATGTTGAAACATTAAGGAAATTGGAACCTAAGGGTTGTGATGTTAATTATGGAGAATGCCCTAATTACATTGATTGATTAATTTGGATAATTAATTGTGTTGATTTGTGATGTATATAATTGTTGTTTATATGCATTGTGTTGTGTTGGAGGAGATAGGGGATGTACTCCACGGTTTAGGGGAAGATAGGGGATGAACCTCTAAACCGGATGTTATTGGGAGGAGATAGGGGATGAACTCCGTAGATAGAGCGGGTATGCTTATCTAGAAGTGTGTTGACAGAGCGGATATGCTTGTCGTTGGAAGTATTGATATAACTGTTATGTTTATCTTTGATGAAGTGAAAAGTGTTGGCATGAGTGTTTGTCTCATGTGTGATGTTTGGCCAGGTTCTGAGCCAAGGTTATGAAATGGCAAGTAAAAGGAAAGGAAATGGAAATGAAAGGAAATATAGACTTAAGTGTCTTGGAATTGTGTTATGTTATGAATGAATGTAAAAGTGTTGACTATCTATCAACTGTTAATCTTTTAGTCATTGTTCATAATTGGTTTAGTATATTTCTACTGGGCTGTAGCTCACCCTATATGGGAACATCATTTTCAGGTACAGGAAGCATGCCACCTCCAAGGACTTAGTTGGGAGGTTAGTGGCGGACAAGCTTTTTGGTTGTCTTTCCTTTTGTTGTATTACATGTAAATTCAAGCCAAGGGCTTTATGTGTAAATGAGTTAGCACTCTACTTTTGTGTAACCAAGTGTTAACTTGGAAAGCTGTAAGCCCTTAGGGCATTTGCTTTTGTTGTTAACATGTGATACTTTTTGTAATAAAACTCTGGTGAATGGAAGGATGTGGACCTTTTTTATATCATAGCATGTCTATATTGTTGGGATTAATGTTATTATTTTGAGGGCGTTACAACTTGGTATCAGAGCGTACCGGGTTCGAATACCTTGGGTACGTGGGAAGTGATTAGGATCACAATGGGTTTGTCTCGCTTAATAGAGACTTAAGTGTACTGTTATGCTTATGTGATAACATGCTTATGTGATTATTTGGGTATGGGATTTAGTTTCTAGGATGTTGATTGGATCTTTGGGTTTCTGGGAGTCTTGTTGGAAAAGCACTTGATCAATGCTGTTTCTAACCGGTACTCTCGTAACGCCTTGGGACTATCATTATCCGGAAATGAAATTCGTAAGTGCTTATGTGTTTATGTGCTTACGTGGAATGAATTACAGTTGTCCATGCAATAGGACGTGAGTGTTTAGTTTTGGCACGTTTATGAATGTGCTAATGTTCTGTGTTACCTTTATTAGGATGTCAGGACGAGCAAGAGGTGGTAGGCGTGGTAGGCCTAGGAGGCAGGAGGTGCCATTACCGGAGGAGATTCCGGCAGTTCAGGAGGGGGTTGGTCAGGCCAATGTGGCCGAGCCAACGGGTCAGCAGGCCATGAGTGCCTTGGCCCAGGAGATAGCAGGAGCTCTGGGTATTCTCAGAGCAGGGAATCAGGCAGCTGAGGCAGGGCCTTCCTTCTTGAAGAGGGAGTTCTTCCAGTCTAACCCGGAGGAGTTTGTTGGGGATCCTAAGGAGCCACTGAAGGGAGACGAGTGGCTAGAACAGATGAGTAAAACGTTCAAGATGCTAGGCATTGAGGACGGAGCATTGAAAGTGACCTTGGCATCCTTCCAGCTGAAGGGAGATGCGGGTCAATGGTGGAAGTATGAGAAAGCTCGTGTTGGTGGTACTTGGGAGGCGTTTGTGAATGCTTTCCAGGAGAGGTTTTTATCTGCTGTGGCTAGAGAGAGGCTGAGGGATCAGTTTAGCCGGCTTAAGCAGGAGGGTTTGTCTGTGGCCGAGTTTGAGGCTACATTTACTAGCTTGTCCAGGTTTGCACCTGAACTTGTGGCGACAGAGGAGCGCCGTTGCTACGAGTTTGAGCGGAAGTTGAGATGGGATCTCAAGTTGAAAGTTGGTGGACCCTACATTCGAGATTACAGGCATTTGGTGGATGCTGCAGCTCATATGGAGCTGATGATGCAGGAGGGAGAGGAGGAGAAACATGGAGGCTCCAAGAGGGGCCAAGAGGGACAGGGTGATGGTAGGAGGCAGAGGGGTTATAACCCTCAGCCGTCCCAGGGTGGTTTGGCTAGGTCGACTTTCCCAGTACCGAGTGCAGGCTCCGGGAGGGGCAGTCAGGGAGAGTTCACCTGTTTCAAGTGTGGCCAGCCGGGTCACAAAGCTTCAGTTTGCCCGCAGAAGGGCGGGGGTCAGAGAGCTGCTTCTTCGTCAGCTAGACCGCAGAGTCAGAGTTCGGGCAGGGGGCAGCCCTTGTCTTGTTATCAGTGTGGACAGCCTGGGCACATGAAGAGGTTTTGCCCACGGTTGAGTGCCACTTCAGGAGCGTCTGGTTCTAGACAGACGCATGGGTTTCAGCCAGCTCAGTCTGTGCAGGCCTCGAGGGCCAATCCGGGGGCTTCGTCGTCCCAGTCAGTGCAGCAATCTTATGCTCCGAGAGGCGAGCAGGTGGATCAGGGGCCTACAGGGCGCGTGTATGCTGTTACCGCGCAGGACCTTGTACCGGCTCCATCAGTAGTGAGAGGTACCTTTCTGTTTTGCAATTCGGTTGCTAGTGTATTGATTGATACGGGTGCGTCTCATTCTTTTGTATCTGCTGCATTTGCATCTGTGTTGGAATTGGAGTTAGCACTGTTAGCATCTCCTATTTTCGTAGTGTCACCTATTGGGGGTGAGTTGATTTTGAAACACGGGTGTAGAGGTTGTGATATAAAGGTTGATGATCATAGGCTTCCGTTTCCTTTTGTAGTCATGCCCATGAAGGGCTTTGATGTTATTTTGGGTATGGACTGGTTATCGTCATACCGAGTTGTTATTGACTGCTACCGCCAGAGGGTTACTTGTTGTACCGTGAGCGGGGAGTATTTCCATTTCTTGGGAGACCGGGTTGGTAGTATTGTACCACCGGGGTATGGTCCGCGAGGGCGGAATGAGCTTAGTGGTTTACTTGCTAGCTTTGAGAGTGGTGAGTGTGATGAGACCCAGATTGTGTTGCCGAGGGTAGTTTGTGAGTACTCGGATGTTTTTCCCGAGGACCTTGTTGATTTGCCACCTCACCGAGAGATTGAGTTCTCTATCGATTTAGTGCCCGGCACGGCGCCGATTTCTATGGCACCTTACCGTTTTGCTCCAGCAGAGTTGGTTGAGTTGAAAGTTCAGCTCCAGGAATTGTTAGATAAGGGCTTTGTTCGCCCTAGTGTTTCACCGTGGGGAGCGCCGGCACTCTTTACTAAGAAGAAAGATGGTGCCTTGAGATTGTGTATTGACTACCGGAAGTTGAATCGGGCTACGGTTAAGAATAAGTACCCTATGCCCCGTATAGATGATTTGTTTGACCAGTTGAAGGGTTCCCGTTGTTTCTCTAAGATTTGAGATCGGGTTACCACTAGTTGAGGGTCAGGGAGGAGGACATTCCGAAGACGGCATTCCGTACGCGGTATGGCCATTATGAGTTTTTGGTAATGCCATTTGGGCTTACCAACGCCCCGGCAGTCTTTATGGACTTGATGAACCGGATCTTCCGGGAATTCTTGGATCGTTTTGTAGTCGTCTTCGTGGACGACATCCTTATTTATTCACCTTCAGAGGAGGAGCACGAGGAACACTTGAGAGTGGTGCTTGAATTGCTTAGAGCCCATAGGCTGTATGCCAAGTTTGGGAAGTGTGAGTTTTGGCTGAGAGAGGTCAAGTTCTTAGGCCATGTGGTTTTCGGGGAAGGGGTGTCTGTTGATACATCCAAGACTGAGGCAGTGCAAGATTGGGCACAGCCTAAGAGTGTGTTTGAGATCCGCAGTTTTCTGGGATTAGCTGGGTATTACCGCCGGTTTGTGAAGGATTTCTCCAGGTTAGCTTCACCGTTGACCAGATTGACTCGGAGGGGAGTCAGCTTTGTATGGAGTGAGACTTGTGAAAAGTCGTTCCAGGAGTTGAAAGTTAGACTGACCACCGCTCCGGTCTTGATTATTCCGGAGAGAGGGTTGGGTTATGCTGTCTATTGTGATGCCTCACGAGAGGGTTTGGGTTGTGTGTTGATGCAAGAGGGGAAAGTGGTAGCTTATGGCTCACGTTAGTTGAAAATTCACGAGAAGAATTACCCTACGCATGATCTAGAGTTAGCGGCTGTGATCTTTGCCTTGAAAATCTGGAGGCACTACCTTTATGGTGAGAGATTCGAGGTATTCTCGGATCATAAGAGTCTGAAATATTTGTTTTCACAGAAAGACTTGAATTTGAGGTAGAGGAGATGGATGGAGTTCATTGAGGATTACGACTTCGAGTTGCACTATCACCCGGGGAAGGCCAATGTTGTGGCCGATGCCCTTAGCAGGAAATCCATTAATGATGTAGCTTGTGTAGCCATCCGGGAGTGGAAGATGTTGGGGGCCATTGGAGAGTTTGAGTTGCTTTTGAGCGAATCCGTTGAGGCTGCGGCCTTGTTTTCTGTTGTTGCACAGCCTACACTTGTGACTCGAGTGTTAGAGGCACAGAGAGGTGACCTTGAGGCAGAAACCCTCCGAGAGAAGATCTCCAGTGGGAAGGTTGAGAAGGGTTTGACGGTGTATCCCGACCTGAGTGTGAGATACCGAGACCGTTTGTTTGTACCGGAGTCTTGCCGAGAGGAAGTACTCCGAGAGTTTCACCATTCGCGCCTTGCGGTGCATCCGGGAGGTACTAAGATGTACCGGGATTTGGGTCGCCAGTTTTGGTGGCGGGGTATGAAGAGAGATGTGGCAGTTTTCGTGTCTAAGTGCCTTACTTGCCAGCAAGTGAAGGCCGAGCATCAGAGGCCAGCGGGTTTGTTACAACCCTTGCCTATTGCCGAGTGGAAGTGGGAGCATGTCACTATGGACTTCGTTGTAGGTCTTCCGAGGACTCAGCGGAGTAGTGATGCTATTTGGGTGGTTGTAGACCGGTTGACTAAGTCGGCACACTTCATTCCTATGCGCGTGAGAGATTTAGTAGATCATCTTGCCGACTTGTATATTCGGGACATAGTGAGGTTGCACGGGGTCCCAGTGACGATCGTCTCAGATAGAGATCCTCGTTTTACTGCTAGGTTGTGGCAGAGTTTGCAGAGTGCCTTGGGTACTAAGTTGACCTTTAGTACAGCTTATCATCCTCAGACTGACGGGCAGTCCGAGCGTACTATTCAGATCCTCGAGGATATGCTTCGGGGTTGTGTCCTTGATTTCAGTGGGACGTGGGAGAGGCATTTACCATTGGTAGAGTTTGCCTACAACAACAGTTTTCAGTCTAGTATCGGTATGGCACCGTTTGAGGCCTTGTATGGCCGACCCTGTAGGTCTCCAGTTTGTTGGGCCGAGGTGGGTGATACACCTTTGTTGGGTCCGGAGTTGGTTAAGGAGACGACGGAGAAAGTTGAGCTTATCCGTAGGAGGCTTGTTACAGCCCAGAGTCGTCAGAAATCTTATGCTGACCGTAGGAGAAGACCATTGGAGTTTGAGATGGGTGATCATGTGTTTCTGAAGATATCACCTAGACGGGGTTTGATGAGGTTTGGGAAGAGTGGGAAGTTATCCCCTCGGTTTATTGGTCCTTTTGAGATTCTTGAGAGGGTTGGCGAGGTTGCTTATCGTTTAGCTTTGCCGCCACAGTTATCCGGGATTCATGACGTGTTTCATGTGAGTATGCTTCGGAAGTATGAGCCGGATCCATCACATGTGTTGGATTGGACCGACTTAGAGGTAGATGAGGATGCCTCGTATGAGGAGAGACCGGTTCGGGTCTTGGATAGGCGGGATCAAGTCCTGCGTGGCAAGACCATCCCTTTGGTTAAGGTTTTGTGGAAATATCACAGAGTGGAGGAGGCCACTTGGGAACGTGAGTTGGGAGTCCGCGAGAAATATCCGGACTTGTTTGTTGATGTGTAATCAAGTATTGCAATTGTGTAATTGTAATGAAATTTAAGAGTATTAAAAAAAAATGTCTTAAATTGAGAAACATGGTGCATGTTTTGGTTAATGTATATGTTGTAGAATGCCTCTTGATAAGAGATGGAATGATCGGGAATGGGTCGAATTGTGGAATGTTGTGGTATAACATTGTTTAAAAGAGAGGAAAACTTGCTTTTCAAAAACTTGTTCTAAATTTCGGGGACGAAATTCTTTAAGGGGGGGAGGTTATAGCGATCCCGGGTTTACCCCTTGTTGTACAGTAATCCGGACATGTGTCCGTGGATGTTGGTAGTTGAGTATTGTCTTGTTTACATCCTTTCTTGCTTTGTATTTGAGTTATAGGATGTGTTGGGCAGGTTTGTTACAGGTTGGTTGAGCTTAGGAACCAAGTCTAGTTGCCCAAGTTTTGGCTGGTCCGCTCGAGCGGATATGTTCACGCTCGAGCGGAGAGGTTGTTGTTGCTTGTACGCTCGAGCGGGGATTTTGGCGCTCGAGCGGAGAATGCACCCATTCAGTATTTTGTGCACCTGCAAAACTTCTGCAAGTGTGGTTTCTACGCTCGAGCGGGTTTGGTGCGCTCGAGCTGGTTGCGCTCGAGCGGGGATGTTGCGCTCGAGCGGACAGTGTGTTTTTGGTGAGAGTTCTGGGAGGGGGAGACCTGCGCTCGAGCGGGCTGGTATCTATGCTCGAGCGGACGATCTTTGTGTCTGTGTCTTGGCGCTCGAGCGGACAATGTTGCGCTCGAGCGGACCATGTTTTTGTGTCTTTACGCTCGAGCGGAGTGTCTTACGCTCGAGCGGACCTGTCGTATAACTGAGTGGGACTGGGCATTTTAAATCACTTTTTGACTTATCTTCTCTCTCTTACTTTACCCAAAACGCCATTTTCAGAGCTTCTCACTCAAAAACCTTAACTTCTCTCTAAGTATTGATCTAGTTAGGGTGTTTTGCTCACCTTTGGTCTTCACAAAAAGGGTGTAGATCGTCGAGGGCGTTCTTTTGATCCGAATAGTTTGGTGTTTGGAGCACTTTGGTTTTGAGTCCTTCTCCTTTGGAACTCATCTTTTGAGGTAGGGATATCCTACTCCTCTTTATGAGTTTTGTCTTTAAATTTTAGCATTTTGATATGTTGGAAGTTGTTGTGTGATTTTGGGAAACTTTGGGCCATTGTGTAATTTTACAAAAGTTGGGGGTTTTCATCTATGATAAACCTAGAAGCATGTTTGGTATAGAAACATGGAATTAATGTTGAAACATTAAGGAAATTGGAACCTAAGGGTTGTGATGTTAATTATGGAGAATGCCCTAATTACATTGATTGATTAATTTGGATAATTAATTGTGTTGATTTGTGATGTATATAATTGTTGTTTATATGCATTGTGTTGTGTTGGAGGAGATAGGGGATGTACTCCACGGTTTAGGGGAAGATAGGGGATGAACCTCTAAACCGGATGTTGTTGGGAGGAGATAGGGGATGAACTCCGTAGATAGAGCGGGTATGCTTATCTAGAAGTGTGTTGACAGAGCGGATATGCTTGTCGTTGGAAGTATTGATATAACTGTTATGTTTATCTTTGATGAAGTGAAAAGTGTTGGCATGAGTGTTTGTCTCATGTGTGATGTTTGGCCAGGTTCTGAGCCAAGGTTATGAAATGGCAAGTAAAAGGAAAGGAAATGGAAATGAAAGGAAATATAGAATTAAGTGTCTTGGAATTGTGTTATGTTATGAATGAATGTAAAAGTGTTGACCATCTATCAACTGTTAATCTTTTAGTCATTGTTCATAATTGGTTTAGTATATCTCTACTGGGCTGTAGCTCACCCTATGTGGGAACATCATTTTCAGGTACAGGAAGCATGCCACCTCCAAGGACTTAGTTGGGAGGCTAGTGGCGGACAAGCTTTTTGGTTGTCTTTCCTTTTGTTGTATTACATGTAAATTCAAGCCAAGGGCTTTATGTGTAAATGAGTTAGCACTCTACTTTTGTGTAACCAAGTGTTAACTTGGAAAGCTGTAAGCCCTTAGGGCATTTGCTTTTGTTGTTAACATGTGATACTTTTTGTAATAAAACTCTGGTGAATGGAAGGATGTGGACCTTTTTTATATCATAGCATGTCTATATTGTTGGGATTAATGTTATTATTTTGAGAGCGTTACATCTATCATCTTTTATGCTGTATTTGGTTATGAGATTTTAGGAGGAGTTTGAAAATAAAAAAGAAAAAAGAAAAAGTATGTAAAATTAGATAAAATTTAGATATATTTTATTCATATTTCACCTACATTTTCTATTTATCTTTTCAAATTCTTCCTCAAATTCTCCAACAAATACAATATTAAATTTTTTTTTAAAGAATCTTTCAACTAGGTTAATACATGTATATATATATATTGCAAAATCTATGCAAATTAAGAAATCTTAGGTTCGTTTGGGAAATGGGTTAGTTTTTTGACTTTTTAGCTGTAGTTAAAAAGTCTCATTTGGGATGGATTTTTTTGATTTTTTTGACTTTTGTTATAGAAATAATGCAATGATTATGTGTTAAATGTAATATTTTGTCTTATTAAATTAAAAAATATTATTTATTTATTTATTTTGATTAAAAATAACTTTAAAAAACTCCAAACTTAACTTCTCAAATGAGCACAAAAAAAAAAAAAAATTTGTATGAATGATATGTCAGGCAATAATTAAACTTTGAAAACAAGTCCCGCTTCCATTATAGGACAAGTGCTATGTGAGTAAGTAAGATAAAATTATAAGTTTTATTAATTGTATAATATTAAAATCAACAATGATAGAAACCACTAATTTTAGAACTCTAAAAAGATCACTAATAACATGACACTCAATAAAAAAAGAAAAAAAATACAACACCAAGACCAAAACATCAAATCATTCATGGTGGAACGCACTGCCACATTATTAGTGGTAGCACTAATTAGTACTCTCACTCATTTTCCTATTAACATACTAGTTTGTATATGAAGGCACGGTATAAATTATGTTGGAATAAAAATATAGTTGTAATTTATACATATTATATTAAAATTTGAAAAAAACACTAAAATAATATAAAGAAATATATTCATTCTATTTGGTTTCAGTTTTTAGAATTTACTTTTCAAAAAAATTTACTTTTTTATTTTCTGTATTTTTTTTGTTTTTACTAGTTTTTTTAATTTTTAAACACACTTAATATAAATACACTTAAAAAGTATTAGACACACCTAATATAAATACACTTAAAAAGTATAATATTTGTGAAATTTTTTTTAAAAAATTTACTAAATACTAAGTTTATATATATATATATATAATGAAAATTAAGTATATTTTTCATATTTTTTTGTATTTATTAATTTTTTAAAATATTTTTTTACAAATATTTTACTATTTTGATACATCTAAATAAGGTACATCTAAAAAAGTAAAAAAATTACTTAAAATTTTAAAAATATTCACTAAAAACAAAAAAATAAGAAAAACAAAAAAACTCAACTTTGAATTTAGAAAATTGAAACCAAACACATTGATTATTCTTCTTAAAGAACCTCTAACAATGTTGTTTATACCACACGCTCTACATAATTGAAATAAAAATAACAATATATTGCAAATCAAAATAGTGAAAGTATATCTGCCAAGCAAGTTAAAAAAAAAATTGTAAACACTAAACAAAACACACAAATTAAAACTATTATATACTTGTTAACGCTCTGTAACCTAAAAAAAAATACTCAACATCAAATAAAGCACATCAGCAAGTGCTATGTGATCTCAACAAATTAAATTGAAAATTAAATATCAAACAATGCGTACCAGCATATACTCTACAATTTCAAACAAACCAAATAAAAAAAATGCACACCAACCAATGTTCTACAATCTAAAAAAAGATAAATGCACACCAACTAATACTTTACAATCTTAAAAACAAAATTAATTAAATTAAACACTAAACAATGCACACTTACTAGTACTACTATTGCCAATCAAATTATAACACATAAGAAAGCAAACATTATATTACCATACATCTGAGTCGATAATATATGTATGCTTTACAAAAGAGTCGGTTAAAACTTTACAAATGATGTGTATGCTTCAACCTAAAAGTATTTGGTTACACCAAGAAACAAAAAAGCGATACTAAATCAATTGTACATTCTTGAGAATTTTCATACAACCTTAAAAAAAATTAACAACAATATATAAAAATCAAATATATATATATATATATATATTTTCCAAAGCAATTGTACATTTGGTTAAATTTATTTAGATAATAAAACCATTGGTAGCAAATCGGATAAAAAAATTCAAAATTTAATTTAAATACTTAACCGGTTACAATCAAGATAAGAAGAAATAAAAATAAAAAGATGCAAACATTAAGAGTAGGGAAACAATTATCTACGAATTAAGAAAACATTGAGACGCTCATATCTACGGATTTAGTATGCAAAATTTAGTGTGTTTTTCTAAACATGCCATGATCATTAATAATAATTATGTTTTTAATAAATAAAAACATAATTTTTGATCAAGTTAAACGTAAATAAGCCATGAAAACAGATACAAAATATATCTCTCTAAGACAAATTGGACATTTTCAAAAACCTTCACTTGTACATTCAGCTGAAATTATTTGGATAATAAAACTATTGCTAAATAACTGTCATGAATAGAAATAATTAAGACATAAACATTTAAGAAAATAATCAAGATAATAGTAATAAAAACACATAAATAAATAATTAAAAAAAAGGCTCACCTTGCAATTTTCGTGTGAAGCTTGGTGGGAATTTATAAAACTATAAACATTAAGAATAGGGAAACACTTATTTATGAATTAGGAAAACATTGAGATACTCATATTTAGTAGGGACAAAAGTCCCACTTATGCAAAATCTACTGTGTTTTTCTAAACATGTCATGATCATTAAAAATAATTATGTTTTTAAAAAAAGAACATAATGAAATTCAATAATTTATCAACATAAAAAGATGAAACCCAAAATTATGAAGTTCACCATTTATCACCTAGAGAGTCCAAACTGAAATTGAAATTGAAATTTATGATCAAGAAATAAAATAAAATAAAATAAATTCACCAAACAACCATCACAATGAACCAATAAATTTGAATATACACATATAAATTTGATGAAGGCAATTAAAGCAATACACAATAGTATTAATTCAAGATCGCTTTGCCGTCAAAAAATTCACTACAACAAAAAAGGCCTTTGGTGGCAGATTGATTTTGTCTCCAAACATCAAATTTTCATCACTAAAGTGATTTGTGACGAAAAAATTTGTCAATCGCGTTTGTCGCCTATACGCTGTCGCTGAAAGTACCCGGTGACGAAAAACAGTTTCGTCGCCTATTTTTCATTTTTGGTGATGAAATGTTTCGTCTCCAAATGTTGCATTTTTCGTCCTCTATAACATCAATTTCGTCACTAAAACTAAATAATATTTTATTTTAATTGTTTTTGGCGACAAAATGTTTTGTCACCAAATAAATTTAGTGACAAAAGTTTTCCTCACCAATGATATGGATTAAGGTGACAAAAAAATTCGTCACTAAAATGAGCAGAAAAGAAAATTCTTCAATGACAAAAAATATTTTGTCACCAAATATTTCAATTTAGCAACGAAATATTTAGCAAATGTGACGAAATTATTTGTTTGGTATTACATCATTAGTGACAAAATTATTCGTCATGTTTTTTGAAAACTAATAGCGACATTTTTTATTTCGTTACTAATAAAAATTAAAAAAATTTAAAATGGGAGTACTATTTTTTTCCGAAATTTTTTCTTTTCAGTAAAAATTCCCTGCGCATTTCAATAACCTGTTCAATAAAATATCTATTACAAATCAATACAAAAATCTGTTCATTTTCATAAACATCACAATCGAATTTCAACACTATCCATAAAAATACAATATGAACTGCATACGGATTATAAACATGTCCCTAATGTCCACAAAAAACGTCAACCAATATCCACAAAAATATAATATCAACCGTATGCGGATTACCAAATACGTCTCCTAATATCCACAAAAAAACATATCTACTAACATTAACAAAAATAAAATATCAAGTGTGGATTACCGAACATGCCTTATAATATTAACAAAAATATAAAATTTACAACGCAACCAAAATACATATAAGGTAATATGAACAAAAACACAAAATGAGCTAGCATCAGCCCTCCAAATTACCAAACATGTCCATATCGAATCACGATTCTGCAAAAAAATGAAACACAAAAAAAAAATAAAAAAATAAAAAAAATTCAAGTTAGACAATTATTATATTTTCCATAAAATATACAATTTAACATGCATTTTTCGACTTAGTTTTCAAATCGGGAGTCCGGGGCAAGTTCCGTAAGTTTCCACAACTTACATTAGTCCCTCCCGACGTGTTTGAGGTGTCCCCCGGGCCGTCCCGTGGCTGTTACATGATTTGGCCCCCAAAGGCCTATTTTCAAGCTTAAGTGTGAAAAAGTGCAATTTTGGACTTAGTTTTCAAACCGGGAGTCCCGTGCTACTTCCGTAAGTTTCCACAACTCACATTGGTCCCTCCTGAGGTGTTTGAGGTGTTTTCCAGGCCGTCTCGTGGCTGTTGCACGATTTTGATCTCCGATGGTCTATTTTCAAGCTTAAGTGTGAAAAAATGCATTTTTCGACTTAGTTTTCAAACTAGGAGTCCCGTGCTAGTTCCGTAAGTTTCCACAACTCACATTGGCCTCTTCCGAGGTGTTTGAGGTATTCCCCGGGCCGTCTCGTGGCTGTTGCACGATTTTGGTCTCCGATGGCCTATTTTTCAAACTTAAGTGTGAAAAAGTGCATTTTTGGACTTAGTTTTCAAACCGGGAGTCCCGTGCTAGTTCTGTAAGTTTCCAAAACTCATATTGGTCCCTCTCAAGGTGTTTGAGGTGTTACCTAGGCCGTCTCGTGGCTGTTGCGCGATTTTGGGCTCCGATGGCCTATTTTCAAGCTTAAGTGTGAAAAAGTGCAATTTTAGACTTAGTTTTCAAACCCGGAGTCCTGTGCAAGTTCCGTAAGTTTCCACAACTCACATTGGTCCCTCCCGACGTGTTTGAGGTGTTTCCCAGGCTGTCTTGTGGCTGTTGCACGATTTTGGCCTCCGATGGCCTATTTTTCAAACTTAAGTGTGAAAAAGTACATTTTTGGACTTAGTTTTCAAACCGGAAGTCCCGTGCTAGTTGTGTAAGTTTCCACCACTCACATTGGTCCCTCCCGAGGCATTTGAGGTGTTACTCGGGCCGTCTCATGGCTGTTGCGCGATTTTGGCCTTCGATGGCCTATTTTCAAGCTTCAGTGTGAAAAAGTGCAATTTTAGACTTAGTTTTCAAACCCGGAGTCCCGTGCAAGTTCCGTAAGTTTCCCCAACTCACATTGGTCCCTCCCGACGTGTTTGAGGTGTTTTCCGAGCCGTCTCATGGCTGTTGCACGATTTTGGCCTCCGATGGCCTATTTTTCAAGCTTAAGTGTGAAAAATTACATTTTTAGACTTAGTTTTCAAACTGGGAGTCCCGTGCTAGTTCCGTAAGTTTTTCCAACTCACGTTGGTCCCTCCTGAGGTGTTTGAGGTGTTACCCGGGCCGTCTCGTGGCTGTTGTGCGATTTTGGTCTCCGATGGCCTATTTTCAAGTTTAAGTGTGAAAAAGTGCATTTTTGGACTTAATTTTCAAAACGAGAGTCCCATGCTAGTTCTGTAAGTTTCCACAACTCATATTGGTCCCTCCCGACATGTTTGAGGTGTTCCTCGGGCCGTCTCGTGGCTGTTACACGATTTTGGCCCTCGAAGGCTTATTTTTCAAGCTTAAGTGTGAAAAAGTGCATTTTTGGACTTAGTTTTCAAACTGGGAGTCCCATGCTAATTCCGTAAGTTTTCACAACTCACATTGGTCCCTCCCGAGGTATTTGAGGTGTTACCCGGGCCGTCTTGTGGCCGTTGCACGGTTTTGGCCTCCGATGGCCTATTTTTCAAGCTTAAGTGTGAAAAAGTGCAATTTTAAACCGGGTGTCCCGTGCAAGTTTCGTAAGTTTCCACACAACTCACATTGGTTCCTCCCAACGTGTTTGAGGTGTTACCCGGGCCGTCTCGTGGCTGTTATACGATTTTGGCCCCCGAAGGCCTATTTTTCAAGCTTAAGTGTGAAAAAATGCATTTTTGGACTTAGTTTTCAAACCGAGAGTCCTGTGCTAGTTCCGTAAGTTTCCACAACTCACATTGGTCCCTCTCGAGGTGTTTCAGGTGTTACCCGGGCCGTCTCGTGGCCGTTGCACGGTTTTGGCCTTCGATGGCCTATTTTTCAAGCTTAAGTGTGAAAAAATGTAATTTTAGACTTAGTTTTCAAACTGGGAGTCCCGTGCAAGTTCTGTAAGTTTCCACAACTCACATTGGTCCCTCCCGACATGTTTGAGGTGTTCCCCAGGCCGTTTCGTGGCTGTTGCACTATTTTGGCCTCTGATGGCCTATTTTTCAAGCTTAAGTGTGAAAAAGTGCATTTTTCGACTTAGTTTTTAAACCGGGAGTCCCGTGCTAGTTCCGTAAGTTTCCATAACTCACATTGGTCCCTCCCGAGGTGTTTGAGGTGTTACCCGGGCCGTCTCGTGGCCATTGCACGGTTTTGGCCTCCTATGGCCTAGTTTCAAGCTTAAGCGTTAGAAAAGTTCATTTTTAGACTTAGTTTCATGCCTAAATGTTGGAATAGTGCAAATTTCAAAGTAGTTTCCTAATTGGGAGCCACTTGCATATTTCAGTGTTTGTGATGTTTCTCGGGCTTTTACATGCATATTTCACTATCTTAGTTGAAGAAGAAATTTCTACTAAATTAACATAGAAACATAATATTACTAACCAAGAAGCTTGTCCATCAGAATCTGAACTTTCCCCACTCTCAAAATTTCCCGTGATACATTTCTGCCTCAAATACTCTATGATACTTTGCATCTTCTTGCTTTGTTTCTTCTCTGACTTTTCAAACCTTGCAATTTGTTCATTTTGTTGTGCTATTTGTAGCTCGAGGCGTTGAACATAGTCAGTATTTTCAGCTGGTGCAACAGCTGTGTTCACAGAAGAAGATGGCCTCATGCCGAGTTCCTTTACATAACCTGGCCTTGGCTTAAGCACCTTGACTGACAACTCCTCTGGAGTCAAGGGGATCGCACTAGTCTGCGAGAGGTGTTCTGCTTGCGTTTGTATCATGTTGTCCTATTAATTTGAAATAAATCAAACAAGTATTAGTTATTCTACCCTACACAGAAAAATAAATAATATTATCAAAATTGAAAGGCATTGCCTTGTACATACATAATTAACTTGGCTCTCCGACGAAATCCATTCATGCGTATCCGAATTGTAGTGGATGGACTTGTAAAATTCTGCTAAATCGGGCACTTTGCCATTTGCAATTATCTGTTTCATTTGTTTTTCAATGTTATTTCAATTATTTAAATAACAAAGCCTACTAATCTAATAAAATAAATTAGTAGAACGCATCGAGCTGTGTACCCTAACCGGGATTGATTTTGATCCACATCGATGCTTTGTTCTCATTTGCATCCTATTATTCACATTAGCTAGTAATTGTTCCTACACAATTGAAACACCAATACAAACAAGAAAAGATAACATTAGTAAGAAAAAAACTTACTTTTTGACAATTAACATATATAAAACATTTTACCTTGAATTTTTTACTATTCGACTTATCAATTAGAGATGTCCACTGATTGAGAGTAACTCTTGCAGGTGGGTGGCTTCTTGCGTAATCCTCCCCTCTTGCATCCTTAAGTTGCTTGTATTGTTTGTGCAACTTATAAGTGAAACCACTCAATCGTCGACCAAACTGTGTGTCTAAAGCCTTTGCTACATCAGTCCGATTGCCTTGTAGATCAAACTGATCCTGCAAAATAAAATAAAAAAATTAAAATTAAAAAGAACCAGAGCCTAAACATGAAAAGAGTTTGTCAATAATTACCGCTAAGCGTTAGATGATCGGCTCCTTATCAGCAGCATTCACATTCTTCCACCTACGAACGCTCAGGTCTGGTAACTGCGTTCGAACCTCTATACCAATCTTGGAGACTAGCTTAGAGGTGTTGTCTCCTACTGGTGCACGAAACTGTTCAGGTATAGGAACTAACATCTTCACATCCTTCTCAACAATGCGATGGGCCTCTATGCCGCGTGTCGGGCCATGACCATGTCTGTCATCTGATGCTGTAAAGACATAATATTAATTGAGTTAGTAATTAAACAAATGCAAGTTAAACAATAATTACAACTTTGCAAACTTACCAACGATGCTAGATGTAGTCACCTCGTCCTCAGGTTGCACATTATGAGGCGGTAAGGGTTGCGTACCGACCTCTTGACTTGGGGGATCTATCCTTTCCTCTGGGGTGGGAGTTAATGGCCTTGAATGAGATCGTAAACGGAGTCCTGGTGCCATCTCTTGTTCCTGAAAGAACATAATCAAACAGTAAAAACGATATTTAAAACAGTTAAAATATATTTTAAAAAAGATATGATGTGTAAGATATGTGAAGAAGAAATGTAAATAGTAAAAGACATGTTCACACACAAATATAAAATAATGTGCATAATACCTCATGGTTAAAGGAACCCAATGACTCATCATCATTGTCATCCTCACTCTCTGAAGGGTTATACTCAACATCATCATCTACCTCAACCCTAATTCCCTTTTCCCTTGCATTTGCACATTTAGCCTGAACCGCACTCACTAAAGAATTTGTAATATTCTTCACACCAAGATTGTTCATTACCTCACAGTTCTCCTTGATTCGCTTATTTCTTTGTTTCTCGTATTCTGTTAGCTTCCTAGTTCTCAAATCACATGATTTCATCCATTGTTTTTTGCCTCGGACCATTTTCTACAACTATATAACATAATTCAACTTTAATTGAAAAATATAGACAATGTCATCACCATTAAATAAAAGAATAAACAAAAAGTAACATAAACATATAAAATAAAAATTACATTAATTAATAACATCTGTTCAAAAATAAAGTAATATACTAAAAATTACATATCATAATCCATATCAGGATCCATATCAACATCAGGAATGTTATGTTCTTCATCTTGTTCATCATCTCTATTCTCTTCCATTATCACATCTAATGACCCTACTTCCGAAATAACATTGAATTCAACATCATCCATATAGTATCGAACAATTGGGTCAATGTCAATTGAAACAACATCAGTAACGTTTTCTTGTTGGAACACATCATTATTTTCTGAAAGATCCAATAATTCTCCATCACTAGTGTCTGGAACATCAAAGACACCCCTATGTTGCACCCTTTGTACGACATTCCAAGGTTCACCCAATTTGGTATCATTCAGATAGAAGACTTGCTTAGCTTGACTAGGTAGGACAAATGGGTCAGATTGGTACCACCAACTTGTGATGTCAATGCTTGTGCAATATGTATCAAATCGTATTGTTCTGTTTCTATCAGTGTTACCGGTGTTGTACCATTCACACTGGAACAAAACAACCTTTTTATCACATATGTAGTCAAATTCCAACACCTTGCACAAGTGACAGTAGAAGTCATGCAATTTTCCTTCATGATCCCCTTGTGTAAGCACACCGCTATTCTGACTCGTACAACGGTTGTCTAGATCTCGAGTATGGAACCGGTTGCTATTGATTATGCAACCTGAGTACTCTTTCATTAGCAAATTAGGACCATTTGCTAATGACCACAATTCATCAGTTGCCTTTGATGACTTTTCCATTCTCAATCTATTTATCTACAATTACATGTAATAAACAATAAGTAAATAATTTATGAATGACGACATTTTATAAAACTTTAATTTTGTTTAAGTTGTAAATGTCGAAAAATTATAAATGTTTTACCCTCTCTTTGAACCACTTGGGAAATTCTTGTCGTTGTATGTGGGTTATGTCATGTCCAACTTGAGTTTGTAATAGATTTTTGTGTTCCCTACTCAAAAAAAAAAAAAAAAAAAAAGTGATTACTACGTAGTTCCGAAAATAAAAAAAGCTAAGCATAAACATAATTCCATGAAACACATACTCCAAATACTTTTCAATCTCTGGGCTATTGTACAACACAAACCAATGAGCAATATCATGAATTTCTTAAGACATTTCAGCATCTCGTGTGATTAGACCTATTGGATGTGCAGTTTCTGTGAATACTGTCAACCCTTGTTGACGTTCACCGCGATCTTCATTTCGTTCTGGTCGATTATGCACGGTTTCAATCCCATCAACATACATTGAACAAAAAGTAATGCACTCTTTGACAATGTAAGCCTCGGCAATTGAACCTTCTGGTCGAGCTCAATTGGTCACATATTTTTTTAATGCTCCAAGAAACCTTCAAGAGAGAACGAATTAGGAGTATAATTACATATGCAACACACTTACGCAAATCTCATTTACAAGTATAAGTGTAAAAAATACCTTTCAATTGGGTACATCCATCGATATTGTACAGGTTCTCCAAGAATAGCCTCACGAGGCAAATGAACAGCCAAGTGGATCATCACATCGAAGAAGGCTGGAGGAAAGATCTTTTCAAGCTTGCATAAAATGTGTATTAAACGTTCCTCTAATTTCTCCAGTTTGCTCTGCCTTAGTGTCCTAGAGCATAGGTCTTGGAAGAAATTGCCTAACTCAAAAAGTGATGTGCTAATTTCTTTATCCACGTAACCACACATTCCAATGGGAAGAATTCTTTGTATCAGTACATGGCAGTCGTGGCTTTTTAGGCCTGTTAGTCTACTATTTCTTGCATTCACTGATTTGGATATGTTTGCCGCATATCCATCTGGATACTTGACAGTTTTTAAAAATTCAAAGAAACCCTCCCTCTCTGCAGGTGTCAATGAAAAGGTTGCTTGAGGCTTGACATATGACCCATCGGGTCGTTGTGTTAGCCATAGCTCTTTCCTTATACCCGTATCTTCCAAGTCTAACCGTGCCTTGTCTGTGTCCTTGTTCTTTCCATTAATGCCTAACATAGTTCCAAAAACATTTTCACTAAAATTTTTCTCCATATGCATGACATCAATATTGTGTCGAAGTTTTCGCTTCTTCCAATAGGGTAACTCATACAAGATGCTTACCTTTGTCCAATTAGGTGCTTGACAGGGCCTTTTTCTATTACTTGGATGCTTTCCATATATGACACCTGTCACGTTGTCCAACAGGTCTTGTATCTTTTTCACCGGCAACTCCAAAGATCTCTTCCGTTTCTCAATCTTACCATTGTAAGCCCTACTCTTTCGCCTTTCTAGGTGGTCCTTAGGCAAGTAACATCGATGGTTAGTGTACCCCGTCTTACTTCTCAAAGATTCAAAATACGGTTCATCATTGCAAGTGTAACAAGAATAATGACCCTTTGTTCTCCACCCAGATATGTCACCAAATGCAGGCCAATCATGTATTGTCCACAACAAAGCTGCATGCATTCGAAAAGTCTCATTGGTGGAGGCGTTGTAAGTTAATGCACCATTTGTCCATAAATCATTCAACTCATCCACCAATGGTCACATGTAGACGTCAATATCAATCCCTGGTTGAGATTCTCCGGGAATAAGTAATGACATCAAACAAAATGGATCCTTCATAACCAACCAAGGTGGCAAGTTGTATGGAATGAGTATGACGGGCCACAAACTATAAGTGTCACGACCCCAACCCGCCCCTAGTAGGATGGTGCCGTGATGGCCAGTAATTCCGTGAATCACCGAAGGCCAACCGATCAAAACAACGCAACCATAGTATAATGTATGGGGCTCACAAATGCGGAAGCAAATAAATCAAATGCGAGTAGTCCATGAGAGCTGTGCTTAGATCAAATGATAAAACATATACAATATGGTTCACATCCAAGTTCATATATAACAAAATACAGTTTACATCTTGATCAAAAGGCTTCTTGGCCGGCAAGGACAAAATACAGCGATTACAAGCCAAGAAGCATGATTTTCAAGAGTTGCCGACGTAAGTACAAAAATGCCGACATAAAGACAAAACAGCCGATGTAAGCACAAAACTGCCGACGTAAAACAAGTCAGGCCGAGATGCCAAGAGTCCAAAACAAGCTTTGCAAAATAGAACTAGGCGTCTCCGCCGTCCTGCTCATCACCTACATATATATAGAGAGGGTGAGTTTGACAACTCAGTGAATGGTGCAAGTAATAAAGGTTTTGCATGAATATAGCCGGAATCCTCCTAGGCAAAACAAACATTCCAAACCATACAAATATTAGCCGAGGTCTTTACAAAACAAGACATATCGAACTTTACCAAAACGAAGGATGTACCGTATTCATCTAACAGGTCTTACAAAACTCAAGGGATGCTTACCAACATCGGCGAAATACAAACCAAGATTTACCAAGTCAAGGGATGAACCGTATTCATCAATCAAGTCTTACCATACTCGAGGGATGCTTATTAACATCGGCGAACGAGGGACTGTACGGTCCGTAATCGATTTATCAAGGGTACTGCGAAAGTTTAAAGTCCTCCAGCACAAGGGACTTGTGTTACTTAGGCTCGTAGCCCTTTTTAACACGTTGGCTTTTCCAAGAAAGGACCGTATCCTTTTTAACACAAGAACTAATGTCACTTAGGCCCGTAGCCCTTTTTGACAAGGTGGTGCTGCGAAAGTTTATAGTCCTCCAGCCAAGGGACTTTCATACTTGGTACTGCAAAAGTTTATAGTCCTCCAGTACAAGGGACTTTTACACTTAGTGCTGCGAAAGTTTATAGTCCTCCAGCCAAGGGACTTTCATTCTTAGTGCTGCGAAAGTTTATAGTCCTCCAGCCAAGGGACTCTCACTGATAACATCAAAACAAGGCTTATGCTTGATATATCGGGACGGGCTAATCATTCATGCTTATCAAAGACTTTCATCAAAACAAAGCAAGACAAGATTTTATCAAAACATTATAACATAGCTTTATTAAAAGCACCACTCACCTCGGTCCTCTTGGGTGAAGGCTCAAAGCAAAGATCAAAGTCCTGAAAATCACAAGGCAAACCACATTCTCAAAACAAGCTTCATATGCACATAATGATCTCGGCACTCTCACCGAATCCAAGTCAAACGTAAAGCAAAGCATGACAAGGGTCAAAACGCTGTTTTCCATCTCATGAAAACACACTGGGTACTACCCAGGTCTATCCGAGGTCCCACACCTCCTTGCCGAGGTGTGAACCTGATGGCCACATACAAAACGAAATCGGGAAAAACCTGGGTTTCCCTTTGAAGAATGCAAAGGACAGATTAATCAAGAACATCAAGAACATGCATGCTGGAGTTCATAACTAGTACATTCAAAATCTGAGATCCCATGCAAAGAGCTCAAAACATGGACCTGGGTACTCGTACAAGGAAAACATGCAAGAACAAACACAAAAACATGGTTCTTGTTCCAAACTTTTGGATCAAAACGAGACTTTACTCAAGAACACATGAACATCAACTTCCTCTTTCAAAACCGACTTCAAATCGTTACATGGCATGCAAAACAAACACAATCATGCAATGCAACTTGATAACCAATAAGAGCAATCAAAGTAGAGCAAGAACCTAACCTCAAAACTCAGATCCAACGGTTGGACCGCCAAGGATCAAGATCGAAAATCAACTTCTCACTCTAAAACTCCTTCTCTCTTCTTTGGGAGCTTCTCTCTCTAGAGATAAAGATTTGAGACAAAATGATTTGTCTCCAAGTCTGCCGGCTGTCTATACACACAGCTCGGACACGTGGCTCAACCGGGTTGGCTCAGCTCAAAAGGTGACTGATTGATAAGACAAGCCTCTGACAAAGCGTACTCAACAAGCTAGATGGCAAGACACATCGGCAAGTAAGGACATCGGCTAGAGTCAACTTCGGCAACGGGGTAACAAAGACATCGGCTAAGGAGGATGGCACTTGACTAAGTTGTGCCACGCTCGGTCTGGGTCATACCTGCCCAAGGGCAAAGACCACAAGTACAAAACATCTCGGCCTTGGTTCCAAGCACCTCGGCCCAAAGAGTGACATCTCGGCAAACATGCCGAGGTGTAGATGGAGGTCAACAGATAGCTCCAAAATAGTTCTAAGTACAAAGGTTCAAAGGTGGACTATACTGAGTTGACCTCGGCCACGCACCAAGCAAGGAACAAGATCAAGCAAGTACACATAACAAAGCAAGCCGAAACAAGATTAACAAGATTTGTAACATATCAAGACAAGGTCTTACATGAATGTATGCAAGTATAGCTAAGTCAAGAATGAGGGTTGTTACAATAAGAGTTGTTTATGTTTCCAAAAGGGTTAAACCCATCAACGGCCAACCCTAGCCTCATATTTTGAGGCTTCAAGGAAAACTCGGGATATTGTGCATCGAACTCCTTCCACTCATCACTGTCAGCGAGATGCCTCAATATCTCGTCGTCCACTCGTTTGTCTTTGTACCATCTCATGTCCTTAGCCCTCTTCCTTGACATGTACAATCTTTTCAACCTTGGTGTCAAAGGAAAGTACTACAATACTTTATGAGGGATCTTCTTACCCCTTCCACGATTGATCTTGTATCTAGATGTCTTACAAGTTAGACATTTATCTAGTGTTCCTTCCAAAATAATACACAATCATTTATGCAAGCATGAATGAGCTCATATGACAAGCCCAAGTCACATAGTATTTTCTTAGCTTCATAAGTTGACTTTGGAACTAAATTTTCTTTTGGTAAAAGTCTACTTAAAAACTCTAGCATCATATCAACTAACTTATTGCTCCAATGATTTGCTACCTTCATATTAAGCACATCAATCACAAACTTCAACAAAGTATAATTTCTACAATTTGGGAACTGCTCACACTTGGCATCAGTCAACAATTGATCAAAAGTTCTCACTTCCTCCCCTTGGGTTGTATCAGTCGATTCCCCTCTTATTCGATCTTCCACTAAGGCTTCAATACCACCTACAATTTCATCACCATCAAGTCGCATCTCTTCATCATGGTAAGCCTTATTTGAAACACGGGATTCCCCGTGCTGGTGCCATATAGTGTAAGTTTGCATAATCCCATATTGGAGCAAATGAATTTCCATATTTTGAAGATTTTGTCTATAAACATTCACAAACTTTATACTTGGGCACAAAATATTGCCATTCTGGTCTAAAACCCCCATTGCAAATTGAAGAAATAACTTGACACCATCATTATATAGTTTACTCATCCTTTCATCAGCAGTCCTACCTAGGGCAATCCAACTTTTATCCATGTCTGATCACAAATGAAAGATTAGGAACAAAAAAGATCATTATTGATTTTAACACATCTTTACCAAAAAAGATCATTAAAAAATCAACCAAAATCACCAAGTGTACAGTGTTCTATAATCTTCAAATTAAATTAAACAACTAATCAAACCGAATACTAACAAGAGAAAATATATATTAGAGAGCAGAGGCTGATGTGAGGATAAATCGAAATACAAGATTTAGTTGTTGTTTTATATTATTTTTTGTAGCAATGATGTCAGATTTTTCTCGGGCATAGGCATGCCAAAGTTTTTCAAAGGTGTATTTCTTTGCATGGACAGAACACCATTAGATGGAAGCTTAACAGTTCATAATTTGATGAGGGGAAATGTTCTTCCTAAATGATATTTAATGTGCAAGCATGGTGCAAAAGAAACTGTGAAGCACCTTTTGGCAAGAAGTGGAGGAAAAGAGTAAAACTTCACTCTGTTACTACATGCTTAAGTCGACTTCATAAGAGGAGTACCTACATATTACATCATCTTCACAACATTCACTCTTCACAACATCACTCTTCAACTACAAGATTAAATATATTTCTAGAGACTACCCAGTGACACAAACCCAAGACTAATATATTTCTAGACTACCCTATTGACACTATATATATATAACTTCAACGAAAGAGGAACATGTTAGACATAGAGAGCAGAGGTTGCTGAAGTTATATATATATACACTAGAATGTAGTGGAAAAGCTAAACAGTTGTCTGGTCCTGTATGGCACTGGTAACTGTACAAACCTTAAACTGATAGAGAGAGAGAGAGAGAGGAGGGGTGGAAGTGGAAGGCAATTCCATTGTTGTTGGAGATATTTAAAGAGAAAGATCAAACAAAACAATTACTAGTATTGCAGAGAAAAATGGTTCATCATCTAGTGGCTCTACGATCATCACCGGTTCTTCTTCAATCACATTCTTCCCCTATCCACTTCCCCAGGTACACCCCCATATTACTATTTTTCTTGCATTTTCCTTCCTCTGTTTGGTTTCAGAGAAAAAAAACACACCCCCTAAAAAAGGAAGAGAAATTGAATTACTGAATCTTTATATCTTAATTTCCTAAGCGAAAAATAGCTCTAGTGGAAGGAATTACAGAGTAGATTGGGATGATTTTGGTGTTTGGGGTCCCCTGATATTTGGATAAACCTAAACCTACAAAAGTTTCAGTTTTTAACAATATATCCAAGAAAAAAAAAATTCTGAAAACAAAATGTGTGGATGGGATTTATTCAATGTGATCACACCACTCCAAGTTTGAATTTACACTTTACCATTTCATTTTCAGGCTACAATTTTCCCAGTATGCAAATAGAAAATATTTTTTTTTTGTCTTAGATGTATGCAACAAGTTTTGTGTTCTATTGGCAAATCTTGAAAAAAAAATTAAAATAAAAAATAAAAATTGAATTAAGTTTAATCATCAACAAAACTATACAGGTATTTCTAACTCTTGTTGTATCTCTTTTTGCGGCATTTTTTTTTTCTTTCTTGTTACAGATTATATATATATATAGATATTATATGTATATAGACCATATACATCAGAGAAAGAAAATATTAGACACAGAGCATAGAGAGAGAGAGAGAGAGAGAGAGAGAGAGAGAGAGAGAGACTAACAATAGTGGTGGTGAGCCGATCGACACAGCAGCGGTGATGAGGAAAGGAGAGGCTAACGATTGGCAGCAAGAGAAGGAGAAACGAACGGGGGCGGTGAGGAAAGGCTGTCGGCGGTGAGCCGATCGGCACAACGGCAATGTGTGAATCAATGAAATATAGCAGCGGCAGTGAGGAACTGTGTGTGAATGAATATAAGGTGTGTGTGTGTGTGTGTGTGTGTGTGAAATTAGGTTTGATAGAGAAATTATTGTGAGTGTCTGTGTGTGTATAAGCAAGCATAACAGGTTTTTTGTTTTTTTAACATATGCGGATTGGGTGAGAAGAAGAACTCTACGCGCCAATACATTTTTATTTCCCTCTAAAATATTTAGCAACTAAATCATTTATTGGTGACAAAATTATTTCTTCACCAAAGACAAAAATATTGGCCACGAAAATAGTTTTGTCACTAAATGATATTAAAATATTAAAAATTATTGGTGACAACAATATATTCGTCATTAATAATTTTATAATTAGTGACCAATTTTTTCGTCACCAAAAGTCTCAAAATTTTGGTACCCTCCGAAAAACTTAGTAGGAAAATCTTTGGTGACAAAAAAAATATAAATAATGACGAAAAATAATTTCGTCACCTAATTTTTTAATTAAGTATTTAGATTGGTGACAAAATTTTATTTTTGTCTCTAAAAATGGTATATATGAAGACGAAATATTATTTTCGTCATTAAAAGATACGTATTTTGTGACAAAATTTATTTTCGTCATTAGTTTTCGTCTCTAAAGACTATTTTTGTTGTAGTGATTTATGTTATCCACCTAAAAATTGATGAATAATATTGTGAGACTCCTAACTTTTGTAAACCTTATTATGTCCCTAAATTTTAAGTTATTATAATAAAACCCTTAGTTCTTCGTTTATTTGCAAATTTAACCCTAGAATCGAAAGCGCATCGCGAATAAACCCGTACAAAGCCAAATTGATCCCGATAGCTTAGTAATTTTTTTTAAATATTAATTATTTAACTATGAGGCCCCTGACCTTTGTAATTTTATTTACACCCTTACTTTTGAACTATTTCAATAAAGACCTCCATTCCCTTATTTATTTTCAATTTTAGCTGTAGAGCCGAAAACATGCGCCAATCAAAAACTCGCAAATCTTGATTGAACCCAGAAACTCAGGGATCATTCCAAAGCCCTAATAATAATTAAATTAATTCCCTAACTATATTTTCTGATAAAAAAAACCGTAGGTTTTCGATTCTCATTATGACTCGCTGTTTAATTCGAAATAAAGAAATTTTAACCGAATTGAAGTTTCAGATCCTAATTAAATTAAACACTGCACTTAAATAAATATTCCAATACATGAATTAAACTCAAAGCTCTCACATTTTTATTTAAATCTCTAATTGACCCCCAAACTAGTACTAATATATATATACACTTGTACCTTTAAACCTATATTATACACTATATTTTGCAATTTCCAACAATTGTACACAAGAAAGAAAAAAAATTAATTCCCTCAAATCAGCCCACATGGCCAGCCACCCTAAGGAATAGAAAATTATACAACATTTTCAAACCATATTCATGAAATCAAGGAAAAATATTAGCAAGTACCCCCAAAACATGGAACCATGCCTCCACCCTAAGTCCACTCTAATCAAATCCTAACTAGATCATGATTAATTGTATAATTAAGGTCTCTAATCATTCACCATTCGATTAGATTCCAAGTAAATCTAAAATATCTAATCCAATTCCAACCAATGGACACTTTAGACCTTTTGCACCAATTTTCCCATAAAAAATACCTCACCCTTAGCATTTTACATACAAGAACACACATAAAAACACTTCATTCGGCAGAGAGGAAGAGAGGGGAAAAGGGTGAGCTTGGTAGAAGAAAGGAAAGAAAGAAAATGTCATGTTGGCTAACCAACCAAGTCTCAAGTAAGCCACAATACAAGTCTTGTTTATTTTTATTTTTTCAAATACACGTTATTAGAGTCTTGAAATAATATTTTTAGATGTGTTGTAATGGTATTCATATGTTCAAAGTTGATGAATTGGACCTGATCCTTCTTCTACTCATATTTTCTCTTAATAGATGCAAAACTACCTTTTTTCTTCTCATATCTTACATTATTTCCAAAGGCATGCCATCTCTTTAAAAATCTGAGTTATTGATACATTATTTAGTATGTTTTCATCACAAAAGAAGTGAAAAAATTTCCCTTAGTTGGCCTCTTTTCTCACCAACCTTATTATTTTGAGTATTGTGCATAAAAAACATGTTTTACAGCCAACTTTCGAAAATTATAGAAAAATATAGAAAACTCTCCTAGACCTCCGTTTTATGTCAACACCTTCCTTAAAGAGTTAGTTTTCAAGGAAAACTGGTTTCATTGAAAAAGAGTGAGCGGTTTGAAAGAAAATTTAATTTTCGTAATGGTCGATGAATCTGAATAGCTCTACAATGTTTCTTAAATAACTAAAAATCTAGAAAAACTCTTTCATTTCCTTAAAATGTTCTGAAAACTAGATTAAATTCTCTACAAGACATAGAAAGGCCAAGTTCAGGAAAAATCTGAAATAGCCCTTTTGATTTTAATCTTTAAATGGTACTGAATTTGGAAATTTAGTTTTGCATGGGTGTTTTATGCTCGTGTTCATGAATATGCTTATTAGTACATGATCATGTCTTGGTTTGATATTGCATGTGTTATGGTTATATTCATTATATTCATCAATCGATGATGTTTATGCTTATGTGGATATTATTATCTTGTTAAGTTGTTCTAACTTGATTTTAAGACATCTAACTCAACGGAAACCTTAATTGGGGTGGTTTGGATTTTCGATCACTTGGATAATGAAGAGATGATAATATATTATGTATGGATTGATGGGATATGCTCCCTAATTGAAGGTTAAGTCTTGCACAAGGAATTGTCACATAAACCCTAGAATGAAACTGTAATGACCCCAAAAGTCATCCTTATTTAATTAGGGGTTAATGTGTTTTAATTCACCCATATCTATTGGAATTGAGAATGTTTTATCTTATTTTGGGGTATTGAGTGAGGTGGTGGTATGATGGTAAAGTAAGATTGGACCAAGGACTATAATCCGGATAGTTATTCTACGATCAGCCGTCACTCATTTGCCCTTTTCTTTTTCCACACTTTGAATTTGAATGTGAGGTTAGAACCATTGGAAAGCTTATTTCCGGGGCTTCAATTTGGACACAAGAACGACCTAAAACGGAGTCCGGATGGGAGAGTTATACCTGTTCAAAGTTTCGAAATCTGTGCTGAAAACAGGACCGCTCGAGCGGGAATTTCTGCGCTCGAGCGGGAATTACGGGACAGCAGTTTAAAAAGAGATTTTTTGATCATTTCTCACACTTTCCTTTTCCCCTCTTCTCTCCTCTCTCCCTAGGTCCGAAAACCCTAGAGTTTTGATCCCAAATCCTCACCATTTCTCTAAGTTTTGATCAAGATTTTCCACCAAGGAATGAAGAAGGCATGAAGATCAACATGTGCAACCGATTGGAATTCCGAAATTATGGAGGAATCTCACCAAGGCTTTCTTAATTCTTGAGGTAAGGAATCTTGAGAGTTAAATTGATGGGTTAAAATGATGGACCATGTATCCTAGGTGTTTAATTAATGGAAAAATTGGAATGAAAAGTGATGGGTTAATAAGTTTGAATTTCTGTTTGAATTTCAATGTTTTCTTGAAACCCTAGGTTGGGTAATGATGTTAATTGATGATTTGGCCCAAATTGGAAGTAGAATCATGAAATTAGTAGGTTGAATTACATATGTGCAAGTTTAATTAGAATTTGGAATGTTTGAAAATTATATTTAAAATTTGCGAATGAACTTTGTTACGAATGATTCATGGTTGATTCATGCTTGATTTATGAGGGTTTCTCATTAATTAATTATTTTGACACTATATGTAGTGTTGTATGCAATTATACTTCACTCTTTGGTTGTATACCATGGAATTATGTTATCTATATGTGTTATGTTTCAAGAACGTGAAGAACTTGAATTCAAGAATGGGATTTGAGAGAGAAATGGCTTGTTGAAGCTTCTAATCTTGTTTAATTTGTTATGCTCAAGTAGAATCCATGTTATGGTGATGTTAGGTTAAAATATTGTCTTAATTTTACCTTGGGTTGCATGAAAATGGCATGGAAGGGGAGTTAGGGCGTGAGATTGAAAGCTCAGAATTTCAGGATTTCGCTTGGTCCGCTCGAGCGGCGGAAGTCCCGCTCGAGCGGGAAAAACAACCTCCCAGCAGTTTTGTAAATTGTTCAATCCGCTCGAGCGGCCAAAGTGGCGCTCGAGCGGGGGACTCATTTTCAGGAAAAATATTGTTTGTTCAGTTTTGTGTGCTTGACTCTCTGGTATTTTTAGAATATGTTTCTGATAACTTTAAGATGATTATAAATTCATATGAACTGTAATGACACAAGGATTGGCTTTCAATGATTTAAGAGGAAAGAGAACTAATTTACAAGTTATGATTGCGTGCAGGACACACTCAGGGAGGAACTAGCACGTTATCACGACACAGTGAGTAGTAGTACAGTAATTATACATTTAATGATCATTAATGACTCTTCTTGTTAATAAATATCAGGAATGTCCTGTTAAGTTAGCCAAGTTAATTCATGTGACAAATGTAACGGTTACAATTAAGAAAGAGAAGTCATGAGTTATCAAGGGTAGACACTTTCGAAGAATCAGAATAATTGGAAAGCTATGTGTTTTTGCATGAATGGGAAATTATTCAGAAACCACAACATAAGGGCAAAGGTTTCACATGTTTATGTAACCCTTCCACATGAGAAAGTGAATTATTCTATCTTTGTTAAGCTTTTACAAGTTCAAGTATGAACAAGTTTAAGTAAGTTTGCAAGTTCAAGCATATACAAGTATGTTCTACGTTTGAGTCTGTTACAAGCTACGCATGTTATAAGTCAAGAATGTTACAAGTTCAAGAACAAGTTCAAATACGCCACGAGTTCATGTATATTTCAAGTATGTTTCAAATATGTTTCACGTATGTTTCAAGTATGTTTCAGGTATATTTCAAGCATGTTACAAGTTCAAGAATGTTTCAGGTATGTTTCTATGTTTCAAGTATATGTTACAAGTTTAAATATGCCATTACAAGTTACAAGGGCTTCATGCCATTTCAAGGGCTTTATGCCATTACAAGTTACAAGGGCTTTATGCCATCACAAGTTACAAGGGCTTTATGCCATTTCAAGGGCTTTATGCCATCACAAGTTACAAGGGCTTTATGCCATTTCAAGGGCTTTATGCCATTACAAGTTACAAGGGCTTTATGCCATTACAAGGGCTTTATGCCATTTTCAAGGGCTTTATGCCAACTTTCAAGTATGCAAGGGCTTTATGCCAACTTCCAAGGGCTTTGTGCCAACTTTCAAGGGCTTTAAGCCAAAATATTATGTTCAAATTGATATGTGTAAGATGTTCAAGCTAAAATGTTCAAGATGTGCAAGATGTTTAAGTTGATATGTTTAAGATGTTCAAGCTAATATGTTCAAGATGTTCAAGTTGTTATGTTTAAGATGTTCACGCTATATGTTTCAAGATGTCCAGGCTAAGATGTTTCAAGATAGAGCCTAAGATCATTACGAGGTATTACAAGGGCTTATAGCCATTATGTCTATGATATTTATATTACAGGATTAAAGGCTTATAGTCATTGTGTTTATGACGCTTATGTTGTAGAAATAAGGGCATGTAACCATTATGTTTATGTTGCAGGATTGGGCCTGAGGCCGTCATGTACTTAACACAGAATCAGACTAACTATGTGAACTCTGCATTTTTATATGCGTTGATATGTATTATGTTTTAAGTTAAGCATCATCTTAATTACGTATTACTATTCACTGAGCCCGGCTCACTATCTGTTATGTCTGTTTCTGTAGGTCACCAAACAGGTGGCCAGTTCTAACCAAGACGCCGCTTTCTTTGTCAACCCTCATATGTCCAGGCACTATACCAGCCATTGATTTTGTTAAGCAGTTAAGATGTTGGTTCGCTTATGAGTGTCCATTTAAGGTTGATGTATATAATTTTCATATTTACTTTTGTATATGCCCAGTTATAGGGCAGGGAATGTAAATGTGTATGCGTAAGCTCCGGGTCATAGTTTGGAATTTTATCTATCCACTATAATGCATGTGTTGAATGAGATCCTGGCATGTAGAAGTAGCTCAATGGAGTTTGTTTCTATTGTCAAATTTTGATATTTAATGCTTCCGTTCAGGCCCCATATGACATATATAGCAGGTTAGGTGTCCGTTCTAAAGTAGTCATGCCCAAACTTTTAGGGGCGAGTCTAGGGTGTGACAGAAACAGACCTATTCGGACTCTTTGCGATGGTTTGATTGGTGAGATAAAGTTGGGTCCAGATGGGACATTCAGAAGGATAAAACTTTTTTGGAAGGATAAGGTTGGTTCAAGGTGATAAAACCTTTTTCTTTTCGCTGTCCTTTTTGAGGCCTTGCGATTGGCGCTACGCGGTATATTGGTAGACATCCGAGGTAAGTTTTGCAACAAAGCAGCAAAATGGGAAGTTCCGAATAGTTCGGTGTCCAATTCTTGTGATTGGGAGGATGAAGTCTTTTTGAGAGATTTCTAGATTACTAACATCTAACCTTGTAATCCTTTATTATTGAATGGATTACATGCTTCATTACTTGCTTGTTATAATCGTGATGGTGTATTGGATTGGGAAAAAAGGATGGGTGTGTGTGCATTTACTAGGTATTCAAAACTCATGGCGTTTCATGCAAGGTATTGAAGACTATTAGACCGGTCGAAGGCAAAGCTAAAGTATTTGAAGACGTATGGCTATCCTATGATAGTTAGGAACTAGTTATGTAAACACGTTTTGAGTTTGTAAGTGATTAATCCTTGTTGTAATTAAGACCTATTTTGTAATTATTATATATATCATTTGTAACCTATCCGTATACTCCATCAACTCATGTAGGCCTTTTGTTAATACTTTGTCAAGATCTGTCAAAAAGGTAGCTTTGTAAAAAACATAAAACAAAAAACAAATATCACATTAGCATGTTTCACTCACTAAAAAAATAATTTTTTAAACGCATTAATTAAAAAAAAAATTAAAATGAATTCCAAACAACCACTTAGTAATCTTGTGATAACCATCCAAACAATGCTTATCATGATCCAAAGTGGTTGGAAACAATAATGGCGTGATCACATTATAGATAATTTGATTTTCATTCTTAAATAAAAATAATAATAAAAAAATCAAATTGTGTAAATTTTATTGCCCAATGCAAGAAAATGAGGAACAATACTATGTGAAACAATTCATCAGCATAAAAATGGGATCAATTTGTCAACATAAAAAGATAAAACCCAAATCATAAAGCTAAAATCAAAAAGTTGATAAAACCCACAAATTTTTAGAGAGAGATAGGCTAGTTGATGAACAAAACCAAAAGGATGAAATCCAAATAATATTTTATAGTTTGAAGAGAGGGAAACCCATTTGAAGAGAGAAAGAGGGCATTTTTTTATTGGGTTAGAGAGAGAAACCCATTTGAAGAGGGCATTTTCAATCGTCAATGTAAAAGGATGAAGAAGGCATTGGGTTAGAGAGAGAAACCAAAAGAAAATTATTGAGTAAATGGGTATTTTCGTAGGTTAGAGAGAGAAACTCATTTGAAGATAGAGAGAGGGCATTTTCAATCAATGTAAAAGGATGGAACCCAAATCAAAAAGTTGATAAAACCCACAATTTTTTAGAGAGAGATAGGATAGTTAATGAACAAAACCAAAATAAATTCTCATTTCGTAGGTTAGAGAGAGAAACCCATTTGAACAAAGAGAGAGGGCATTTTTAATCACCTATTTACTCAACAATTGTCTAAAATAGTTAGAGAGAGATAGGGCATCATATTTTATAGTTTGAAGAGAGGATTGAAACTGTTTATGGCATCGCAATGAACAGATAGGATTGACAAATAACAGAGATCAAAGAGAGTAAGAGAGAACCACCGTAGTTGAAGATCATAGGAGTGTCACCTGTTAATATTGCAGAACTGAAACTTGAGAGAAGGCAGAGGAAAATGGAGGTAAATAAGGGTTGCTGGAATATATAGAAGAGAGCGAGAGATGAATGTACGTCTAACATGAGAAAGAGAAAGGGTAAGTGAAAAGTCATATATTTGAGTAGGAGAAGCAAAAACAAAGATTTCATCTTCTTTTTTTTTTTTCTTTTTTTTTTGATCAGTAAAGAAAATGAATTTTATTGATAAATTAGAAGACAATTACATCAATAAAAGAAAGAGAATGATGAGTGCAAAAAGAATCATAGCGAACCAAATCAATCCCAACTAGGTTGACAATTACATCAAACAAAGATTTCATCTTGACCCTTAGATTATTTGATAAGTATAATTTGAATCATTGAAATCAAATGTATCTCTAACATATTTTGAGACATTTTTAAAAACTATTATGTCATATTACACAGATACTTTAAGAAAAATATATAACAAGTAAAAAAAAAATTTAGTTAGTGCTTTAAAGTCACTCAGTAACCAAATCATTTTTCAGTTATCGTATTTTTTTTGTGTTATGTATGCTACCTTTAGGGTGGAATGGTTTTAAAATAAAAGTTCAAAATATTTGATATTATTTGTTATGGTTTAAATGGGTTGGTTACATATTTATTTGTTTATTTATTTTGAGGTATTGTGTTTGACTGATTGCTATATCTTTTGCATATAATATATACCCAAAAAATCATTTAAATAAATTGTAAGAAATAATTATTCTAAAATTAGAGAGATTTGTTTTTAGATTTTTGAAAAGGATACTTTTAAATTCTTTTTTTTTTTTTTATAGCAAAAATGAAGCTTTATTGATGAAAAACATACAAAGTATGGTACAAAACATCAATAAAGGCAAGGGTGCAAAAAACATTATAGTGAAACATCAAAAATCCCAACCAAGTTGGCACCAAGATGCACACCAAATCATCTGTTAGCACAAACTCCAAAGTCTAAGTTGGTGAGCAACCAACATACATAGTAGAACAAAACAAGCAAAAAAACAAACGAGCACAACAAGACAATCACCAACAACCACAATCACCAATGACAGCAAACAACAGCAACAACATTACAACGTCATCGTCTGCAACATAGGCATCCCTTTGATGATGAAACCAGCCAAATAGCCACCCTAGCTTTAATCAAATAAAGATGACCACCAATCTAATAAAGATGACCAAACATTCCACACAAAAGAGCAGTGCAGCAACACATAGAGAACTAATTCCTCCTCAATTTTGTAGAAGCAACACAAGAAGGATGCACATCACACAACCACCACAGCAAACATTCTTCAAGAGAGCTTGACAGCATAACACAAGGTAGCAACTAGCATTCAGCATCAGATAATAACAAGTTTCTCAAATAATAACAAGTTATAGCATTGAAGGGCTTGTAGGCCAATTATATTACTCCAACACTCATATAAGATATTAGGGTTCATAACCTCGCCAGAAGAGAGGTTAGGATGTAAAAGCTTCAAGAATTTTTAAATGTACCACTTGTTAGTTCACTTGCCCTGCCATTTTGTGGCTCTCCTTCTCTTCTATCTTTGGAAGAAGATTAGATATATAGATATATAGATATATAGATATATATATATATCATGTAATTCAGTAATTCATTGATTTTGATATAACTAAAAAAAATCATTCATAAATAAATTAATTTTTTTTCACCTCATAAAAAAGTTAAAAAATTAAAAATCAATTCCCGAATGAGGCATGAATAACTTTTAAGTTGAAGTGAACAACTAGTAAAAAAAGATACATCCAAACAAGATAGTTGTGAAACTCTTAAATATGTGAGGTGACAAAGAAGAAGAAGAAAACAAAAGAAAAAAATAAGAGGGATGGATCTAGGACCACCATATAGTTCTTTCTTTTATTTTAGCTTAGCAATTTTTCAGTATCGTCAGTGGCATTAACATTTTTTTTTATCATTCAAAAAAGAACTTTAGTGATGAATAAATGAACAACCATTTGAATCATATCAACAAAGTGAAGGAAATGCAAAGAGTATCACAATAGACTTATGCCATTCCAACTATGTTGGCACCGTAAGGCCTACCTGATTCTATGCTAGAACAACCCCAAAGTTGGTGATATTGTGTTTGTGTGTGTCAATTTCCGACCACACTGCCAATCAAGCACTCAGCTGGAGAACACTGGCAGAATAGATTAAGCCCGAACGATCTGTCACAAAAAGAAAAGATTACGGCGGTGGTTCGTCCACTCGGGAGCACTCTGACGATCAAGTCAGTTATCTCTCAAAGATAGCAAAAGTTCTTAACTCACTATTCAGAGTATAAAAAGCATACCTTAGACCCATGGGGGTGCCTCTCTTTTATAGCCAACACTTACCTAATCCCAATAGAAGCCTAGCTTGAATGGACTTAGGATTACTGCTAATCTTGGACTCCTAGTGGGATTGGGATAAACTCTCTAAGAGTCTTATCTTTATCCAAACTGAAGTCCTCTCCCATTCTAGGACTCCTATCCCTTATCCGCTTATCTCGGATTCCGGTATCTTCGCAGATAACCTCGCCCTATCTGAGATTATCTCGGCATCATGACCAGGACACGTGGCACCCCGGCTGGCACTTCGGTGACACCTCAGTCATGTGTTGTCATTCAAAAATTATGTCCCCATAACTGCTCCCTAGGTTCTATTACCTCGACATTTTAAGGTGATGGAACCTATATCATTTCTTCCATCCAACACGTCGGCTAAACTCGCTTCATCATTCATTGCCGAGGTCCTCATTTGCCAGCTTAAATATGACCAAGACTTTATGTTTTCATTAATTCCTCAGAATCATTAACCAAGTTTTGTTCAAGCTTCTCAGCCGAGATCATCCTCAAAGCCGAGGTACTGCCTCACTAAATCAAGAAATGCCAAGAGCTTCCTCACGTGTATGAGCTGTCACGCATAACAACTCAACCGTTCTTGCCATGCGTCTTTTCCCTTCTGGGCCGTATCTGACACGCGCCACTAAGTCGTATCATTTTTGCGTGCGCCGTTTGACACGCACGTCGTTTTAAGCACATTAATTGCCTTTTTGCCGCCGTTTCGTGTTTTAACAAAACTTCTTCCCTCTCTCTTCGTCGTTTCACTTTTGCATCTTCATTCTCGTGCAAACTCTCTCTCTTCCCTCTCCCAAATCCGCCATTGCTCCAAGCTCTTCAAGCTCTGTAACTACCGTCGTTCATCTCCTTCGGCGAGGTTCCTGTTGATCTTCTCCGTCTACTGCCATCATCTGACTTCGGCGTACTCAACACCGGCTTCATTTTTCTTCGGTGAGTCACTGTTTCTCTCTGATTTAACTTCTTGTTTCAGTTTCTTGTTTCTCTTCAATGAACTCCACTGCCCATATATTTGTACCTTGAGTTCCACCATGTATTGAGCATGTTTGTTCCGTGATTCTGTTTTGCCTAACCCTTTCTTGAATATACACACACTGCTCACAAATTTGTTGATTTTCTGCCACTATTCTTGGCCTTGCACCCTTGCGCACACTCTGTCACAATGTTCTTGATAGAGCATCACCATTCTTGATTCTGAATCTTTGTTTTTGTTTTATGTTTTCTCCAGATTTTTGCCTTCAATCTTCATTTCCATAGATCTAGGTTTGGGATTTGTTTATAGAACCCACGACTTTTAGGAAAATTGGAATATACTTCACTTAGATCCTCAGAATTTCTTACCCCTGCATATCTCTAGGTTTTAGCCGAGGTCATCTAAACCATCACAGAACACTTCTTCTTGAAATCATACACCATCTCCCTTAGCCGACATCATGGGTATGTGGAGGCACAGGGCAGACACCCCGACTAAGCTAGAATATTTCAGGCAGGAGTTTTCCATCCCAGCTGACGTCCATCTGAGGTTGGTTGGGGAAGATGACTCCATCATGCCTACAATCGATTCTATGCCCTTCCCCGTTGTCACTTTTATAGAGTGTGGTCTTAGGCTCCCACTTGACATCCTTTTCTGAGAAATCCTCCATTACTACAAATTGAACCTAATGCAGCTCGCCATCAACTCCTACCGTGTTATCAACGGCATAATAGCTTTAGCTAAAAATGAGAATGCTAGGGTTACTTTAGCTGACATCCAATACTGCTACACCATGTGTGGCCTCAAGTTAGAAAAAGGTTATATTTACTACCTCAAACCAAGGTCCACAAAGTACAAAATTGTTGCCAACCTCCCAGACTCTAACAAGGGAGCCAGGGATGATTACTTCATTGTCTCGGGAAACTGGGAGTTCGCTCCAGATGAGGACCTCCACCTCTACCCTCTTAGCCGAATAGTTTTCGTAGAGGGTAATGGTAAGAACCAAGTGTTACACAAACTTATTTTTCAAGTCACTTAAAACTTTATTCTTTCTGTATTTTTTAACGTCTATTTTTCTTGCAGCTCTTCCACAACCGGTAAAAAACTTTCGTAAGTCCTTCTTCCCGAGCAAGGGCTTGAAGAAGCTGTTGGATCTGCCAGTTCACAAGCGGAGAGCTCCCCTACTGCTCAACTACATCCCAACATATAAGTTGGTCCTTCCCGATACCCCAAAGAAGAAAAGCAAGTCTCCTCCTTCCGCCACAACTCCACCAGCAACCTCATCATCTCGGCCAGATCAGGGGTCAAGCTCTGACCCAGCAGAGCAGCCATCTACCTCGGCTCCATATCTGATCCCTCCGTCTTAACGAAAACGCCGACGCCAAACTGCAATTGCCGCCGAGATGGGTCGCAAGAAAGCAGTCGTAGAAAATCTTCTAGTCAACATCCTAGACATCGTTAATGCTCAACCAGCACAATCCCAGCCTCAACAAAAACCAAAGCCCAAGAGACTGAAGAAGGCTCAGCCTAAGGCAACGGTGACTCAGATTGATACTGAGGACACCTTGCCTATTTCAAAATTGGCTGAGAGTGAGAAGACACCCTCTGCTGCTGAGAAGAGGCCTGTCGAGGCCGAACCATCCCAATCAACTCAGTCGAAAAGGCCAAGGTCCGAATCGGCCACAACCTCGAGGCCCATGAAACCAGATGCCCTCTGGGCTTCTCCAATCACTATCGAGGACAAGCCGGTCAGAGCAGGCGACAGTGCGACTGACCACGAAGTCGGCATTGCCCTCTCTACGGCTTTGCTCCTTCCCAATGATCTCAATCGCAACGCCGAGATGAGCGAATACGAGAACTTCGCTTTGATGCTGCAGCATTCCGTTCAAGTAAGTTCTTTGCACTTGGTATTTTTTCTTCTCTATTTTTCCATATTTAGAGAATTTTTACTTAATTTTTGTTCTGTCCATTTTCCTTCAGGCGATCCAGTACGCCCACTCATTCTCAATGCAAGCTTTTGAAATGAGGAAGGAGTTGGCCGACAAGATCAGGGAGGTTGCGGGTTTATAAAAGACCATCAAAAAGATAGAGGCAAAAATGAAAACTTTGTCAGATCAAGCCGAGGAAGCTATTAAAGCTAAAGATGAGGCCGAGGAAAAGGCTGAAGCTGCCGAGGCCATTAAGAAGGTTCTTGAGGCTGAAAAGAAAGAGGCTGAAGATAAGATGGCCGAGGCCCAAAAAGAACTTCAGGATGCCTTGGCCACAAAAGAGGCCGAGATCAAGGCCGCTGATAAGAGGGCGTATGCTGAGGGGGCGGCCGACGTCAAGGAGGACTACAAAAAGCAAGTGAAGCAAGCATGCAACAAGGGTTTCACCCTTGGCTGGATGGCTGCCCTCAAAAAGCTTGATGTCCCCGAGGACTCCCCCCTCAAGAATGCCGACGTCCTCCGCCTTCCATTCCCCCCTACTCCAAGCCAATTTGAAGACAATTCCAAGTCTAAGGAGGAAACTTTGGTGAGGAAGAAGAAGGAAGCTACTGGGGCCAAGTCCCCTATTCTGAATGAGCAAGTCATGGACTTGTCTCAGGATGAGAAGGGTGAGGTCTCTAAAGATGCCTCCTCTTAGAAGACAAACTCCGAGGTGCCGATCGCCGAGAAGAGCCTCAATCAAACTCTTCAGGAGATTGATGCTGAGCTCGCGGCTGAGAAAGCTGCTGAGAAGTCTTCCCAACTGTCTTCTGGGGCTGAGACACAACCCGCCACCAACGCCGAGTAGTTTATTTTGATGTTTCCTTTTTTATTTCTTGTACCTTGTACACTGTTTATGTTAAGCTTTTAGCTGGTCGACGTGTTTTCTCTTGAATATAAATACAATTTCCTTTCTTTTGAATGCTCGTATGTGTTTCTTCTTTTAATACTTCTATATTTTGAATAATTTGTATGTCTTCTACACACACCTTAACTGTGCAATCTTCTCGGGGTGACATGCATCGCTTTCATCTTGGCAAGTACGCAAGTACTTCTTTCGTTACAACCTTGGCTTAACTTGTTAAGTGTTTTAAACCAATCTTCCTTTGAGACAACCTCGGTTTAACTTCAACTTTGTAAATTTAAAATTTCAACAAGTGTTAAACATGACCATGGTTTAACTTCAACTTGTAAATTTTTCTCAAATTTCAACAAGTGTTAAACGTGACATCGGTTTAACTTCAACTTGTAAATTTTTCTTAAATTTCAACAAGTGTTAAACATGACCACGGTTTAACTTCAACTTGGAAATTTTTCTCAAATTTCCACAAGTGTTAAACATGCTCTCGGTTTAGCTTCAACTTGTAAATTTTTCTAAAAAATTTCAACAAGTGTTAAACCAATCTTCCAAGCATCATTTTCCAGCCCTCTGCCCCCTAATGTGAACTTAAGTTCCACTTGGGTTCTCATTAACCATGTGGCTCTGACCTCGTTGCAGAGGTCAGATGCAAATAAAGACTGGCCGAGGTAACCAACCTCGGCCTCTTTGTTAATCTGACTAATATGTACTTAGTTCCAATCTGAGTTTGATTCTGCCAATATGATAAGTCCAGGTTATCCCAACTTAGTTCAACTCTATTATATGCAAGTAAAAGTTCTACTCTGCCATATAATAAGTCTAAGTTATTCGTCATGTTCCACTTAGAAACATCGCCAACTTAGTTCAACTCTATTATATGCAAGTAAAAGTTCTACTCTGCCATATAATAAGTCTAAGTTATTCGACATGTTTTGCTTAGAAACATCGCCAATTTAGTTCAACTCTATTATATGCAAGTAAAAGTTCTACTCTGCCATATAATAAGTCTAAGTTATTCGTCATGTTTCGCTTAGAAACATCGTCAAGTATCCGGTCAATCACATTACATAAGTTTAAAGATCAAGCTAAAACTTTATTACTTCTGCTAATAACAAGACAAAAAGAAAACTTTAGAAAATAAGAAAATCTAGTGATAGAAAAACTTCAGATTGCAAGTATTCTAAGGTCTTGGCAATTCTTTGCCTTCACAGTTCACAAGTCGATATGCCCCATTGCCCAAGACCGAGATGATTCTATAGGGTCCCTCTCAATTCGAGCCAAGCTTGCCCTCTCTAGGATCCTTCTTGTTACCGACGACCTTTCTCAGGACGAGGTTACCAACTTGGAACTCTCACGGGTTCACTTTCTTATTATAAGCCCTGGCAAGCTGCTGCTGGTATGCCCCCAGCTGAATTGCTGCTTTCTCCCTTCTCTCTTCTAGCAGATCTAGATCTCGGGCTATAAATACATCATTAGTTCCATTCTCCACTCCCTAAGTTCTGATCCCTAGGATGCCGACCTCCAAAGGAATGACTGCTTCTGTGCCATAAGCCATGGCAAATGGGATTCCCCAGTTGATCTTCTCGGCGTAGTCCGATATGCCTAGAGTACACTGGGCAATTCATCCACCCACTTTCCCTTTGCTGCTTGCAGCCTCTTCTTAATCCCATCCAAGATAACTTTGTTGGATGCTTCTGCTTGTCCATTGCTTTGAGGAAAACTTGGGGTGAAAAAATAATTCTTGATTTTGAACTTTGCACAGAAGCTCTTGACTAGCTTACTGTCAAACTGTGTGCCATTATCAACTATTATAGCTCTTGGGATTCCAAACCTAGTGATGATGTTTTTCTATATGAAGTTCTTCACATCAACGTCCCGAATCTTGGCAAGAGGTTCAGCTTCTACCCACTTGGTGAAGTAATCTGTTGCTACCAGCAGGTACTTCCTTTGTCCAGTTGCTTGAGGTAGTTTTCCAATAAGATCTATGCCCCATTGGGCAAGTCTGCTGTTGATTGATGTATTAACGGTGCAAACCTCTGGCACTTCTCACACTTCTTGACATAGGTTTCGGCGTCCTTCTGCATGTAGGGCCACCAGTACCCCTGAGTAATGGCCCTATCAGCAAGTGACCTGCCCCCTGCGTGGCTTCCACATACTCCTACATGTATCTCGTACAGAAAGTCTTCAACCTGTGCAGGATGCACACACCTCAGATGGGGTCCAGTAAAAGATCTTCTGTAGAGATGTCCTTCTGCGGTCAAACTGAATCTTGCCGACTTAAGTCTGATCTTGTGCACTTCTTTTCGGTCATCTGGCAGCTTCCCATCTCTGACGAATACTATTATTGCATCGATCCAACTTGGTCCCATCTCCACACACATTGCTTTGTATTCTGTGTTCAGTGGTTCTATACTTTGACCTGTCAAGTAGTCAACCATTATCGTTCTTGCCTCTCCGGGCTTCATTGCACTAGCCAGGTTGGCCAGAGCATCGGCATGGCTGTTGTCATCTCGGCTTACCTATTATAGTCGGCAATTTTGAAATAAGGCTACCAGTCTGCCCACTTCCTTTGCATAGGCCGATATCCTTTCATCTTGGGCTGCATATTCGCCTGTTGTCTGGTTGACTATAAGTTGGGAGTCATAGAAGACTATGACCTCGTCGGCTTCCATGGCTGCTGCCAGTTTTAACCCTGCGATTAGTGCTTCATACTCTGCCTCATTGTTTGACGCCTTAAACCCTAAACAAATGGATTGTTCTAGTATCTGCCCATCTGGAGATACTAGCACTACTCCTGCCCCCGCTCCTTGTCGGTTTGAACTCCCATCAACGAACAGCCAGAATGAGTCACCAATGTAAATACTGCAGGGCCTGAGCTTTTCTTTCATCGTTTGTTTTGCTGTCCCATGCTAGGTTTTTCCTTGCTCATTTTGACGTTGTATACCTCGGCTCAAAGGAGCTTGATGTATAACATCGTCTGGTGTGAATTTGGCCACAAAGTCGGCTAAGAATTGGCCTTTGATTGCCGTCCTGGGTCTGAATTCCAGGTCATATTGGCCCAAGGCTACTGCCCATTTGGCTATTCTTCATGTCAGATCTCCCTGCTGTAACAGGGACCTTAAAGGGTGTTCAGTTAACACCACAATTTTGTGGGCTTGAAAGTAATGATTCAGCTTCTTGGAAGCCATTACTAAAGCCAGTGTTAACTTCTCCAAGGGTAGGTACCTGGTCTCTGCATCTGCCAGGGTTTTACTTATGTAGTAAACTGTCCTTTGCTCTCTTTTTTCTTCTCTGACTACTACTGCACTTACTGCGTGCTCTGAAACTGCCAAGTATAAGAACAGCTCCTCTCCAGGTACTGGATTTGAGAGAACTGGAGCTGTGGTCAAGTACTTCTTTAAGTCGGCCAAGGCGGCTTCGCATTCTTCGGTCCATAAGAAGTCTATGGCTTTCTTTACCAGGCTGAAGAAAGGCTTGCATTTATCAGAGCTTCTGCTTATGAATCTGTTCAGGGCTGCAACCCTTCCAGTCAATAGCTGCACTTGTTTTGCCGATGTTGGGCTCTTCAGTTCTAAGATAGCTTTGATCTGATCTGGGCTTGCCTTAATGCCCCTTCTGGTTACCAGATATCCTAAGAACTTACCTGACCCAACTCCAAATGCACACTTCGATGCATTGAGTCGGAGCCGATATGTTTTTAGGATGTCAAAGACTGTCTTTAAGTCTTCTAGATGATCTTTAGGCTCCTTGGTCTTCACGAACATGTCATCTATGTATACCTCTACTATTCTGCCAATTAGATGCCTGAACATCTTGGTTACCAATCTCTAGTAAGTTGCTCCTGCATTTTTCAATCCAAAAGGCATTACCCTGTAGCAGTATAGCCCTTTTGGGGTGATGAATGCAGTTTTTTCTTCATCTGGAAGGTACATGGCTATTTGATGGTACCCCTTGTAGGCATCCAAGAAGCTCATCCTTCTATGCCCTGAAGTGGTATCCACCAATTGGTCTATCTTGAGTAATAGGAAACTGTCTTTGGGACAAGCCTTGTTTAGGTTGGTAAAGTCCACGCAGACCCTCCACTTACCATTCTTTTTCTTTACCACCACTGTGTTAGATAGCCATGTCGGGTAATTTACCTCTCTAATGGCTCTGGCTTCCAGAAGTCTATCTACTTCCTCTTTCACTGCCTCAACATGCATTAATGTTGGCCTTCTCGCTCGTTGGATGACAGGTTTGGCCGACCAGTCTACATTCAGCCTGTGGCAGGTGACCTCAGGGTCAATGCTAGGCATCTCGTAGGGCGTCCATGCAAATACCTCCAGATTTGCTCTCAGGAATGCCTCCAGTTCTCTTTCTTCTTCCTCGGCTAAGCCCGAGCCGAGAAGGAAAAAACGTTCTTCATCCCCTTGTTGGACAAGGATTTTCTTCAGTGCTTCTTCACTCTTCTCAGCTGGCTTTTTGCCGACGTCCTCTAGGACTTCCACGTCCTCATCCTCGATCTCTGTTGTTTCTGGTTCTTGTATGTTGCAGGTGGATTTCATTGCTGCCATGGAGCATTTTTTTGCCTATAGCTAATCCCCTCTGACCTCTTCTATTCCATGCTCTGTTGGAAACCGCAATAGCTGATGCAATGTTGAGGGAACAGCCCCCATTGCATGTAGCCATGGCTTTCCCAGGATAGCCTTGTAAGGAGAGGGGGTGTCGATTATGGTGAACTCTATTTTTATCCTCTTGGTGCCAGCCTGCACCTCTAGACTTGCTGCTTCTAATGGCCACGTCGGTGTTCCATTGAACCCAACCATTGGGCCATTGGACTGCTCCAAGTCATCTTGGTGAAGGTCAAGCTTCTTGTAACACCTGACATACATGATGTCACAAGAGCTGCCTTGGTCAACTAATATGCGCTTTACTTGGCACTCTCCAATCTGGAGGGATATCACTAAGGCATCATTGTGTGGATGCTGCACCATCTCCAGGTCTTCCTTAGTAAAGGACACCACTGGTCCTTGGCTCTCACCTGCCCTAGGTCTCTTTTTCCCGAGCTGTTATACATGTTGCAGGTGTTTTACCTTTTGGGTTTCCCCCCTTATCTCATTCTCATTTACTTTTGAGTGGATCACATTGATCACTCGAGGTCCGCCTGCCTGTGGTTGTGAGGCTAGTGGGGGTGGTGCTGTTGGTGCCTGAGGCAGTCGTGCCTGCCCTTCTCTTGTCCTGGCTTCATCTACCATGTCCCTTAAATGGCCCTGTCTTACCAGGTCTTCCAGATGTGTCTTTAGGGCTCTACACCCCTGAGTCAGATGTCCAGTTTCATTATGGTAAGCACAGTGCTTGTCAAGGCTTCTTCCCATAAACTCGCCTGGTACCCTTGCTGGTGCTCTGTAGTAGGGTTGATTGCGGATTTTCTCCAAGACTTTGTAAACCAAAATTCGGAATACGGTTGTGACTGCCTGAGCAACCCTTAATCCTATTTCTGGTTTGTTGTAGCCACCATCACCTCAGCCTCGCTTCGGCGAGCCGTTTTTCTTCTCTGGTTTCAGCGCCTTTATTCCCGGCGTATCCTCCTCAGCCCTGACATACTTTTCTATCCTAGCCATAAGCTCCTCCATACTTTTTGGCAATGTCTTTGCCAGTGATTTCCAAAGTAGGCAGTCATCCTTCAGTCCGTTTTTAAATGACACAACCGCCACTTCTTGGTTGCATCCTGGTATTCGGTTAAATATCTCATAATACCTTTTGGCATAGGCCCTAAGGCTTTCGTCATCGCTAATTCTCAGGGCCATCAGGGCATCCACCGTTAATGGCTGCAACTTGTTTGTCATGAACCTGGCCACAAACATTTCGGCCAGGCCTTCCCAGGTTTTCACAGTTCCTTTTGGCAACTTGTGAAACCAGTCCAATGCAATTTCTCCGAAGAATGAGGGGAACACCTTGCAAAGCAACAGCTCGTTCCCGGTATATAACGCCATTGAGTTCAGGTACAAACCGACGTGAAAGTTGGGGTCCGACTTACCGTCATAGATCTAGAACCTCGGCATGCTAAATCTCTTCGAGGCTTCAAATTTGTCTAGTTCTACCAAGAATGGCGTTCTCAGTTTGACCGGGGAGGTTACCTCGGCATCTTGTTGCCTCCTCTGTAGGTAATCCCTTGGATCTTCCTTGGTCTGTCCAGGAGCTCAGCTCTCTCCTGACTTCAGCCTTTTCAGTGCACTACTCTTAGCTTCATTGTGAGCCCTCTTCAACCTTTCCCCATTAGTTGCGTTGAAGCACAACTCCTACCCTTGAACATGCCGATGTTCTTTGGGGTTTGCTTCCTTGGTGCGATGTGTCCTTCTAGATTCTTCCATTCTTGACTCTCCTCACCCGACCTCCGTTGAAGGCTGGTGAGAGTGTTTTTCGCTGATGGTGTGCTGGGGGACTGTAGGGACTGTTTTCTGCCCATCTTGTCGGGTATCTTTTTTGGCCGCTGGAATCGGCGTATCTTGCAACGGGAACAGTGGCTGCATGACATTGTTCTGCATCATGAAGTTGACGACCGTTTGTAGGTCGGCCAATTTATTTGCCATTTCCTTCATCTCGTCGTCCCTCCGCAGGTATCTTTCCTTCCACACTTAGAGGTCGTCCTCGTTATAATACTCGCTTCGGTCCGTTTTCTTTGGTACGTCGCCCTCCTGGCCGACGTCCTTTTCTCCGTGATTCTTATCGTGAGTCTCTTTGTTGCAGTTGTCTTCTTCGACGTCAAGGTCAACAGGTTTCCCACTCCCAGTGGGAGTGTCGTCCCCAACCTTCTCTTTATGTCCGTCGTTAGCCATCTATTCTCCTTTCTTTCCCACAGATGGCGCCAAATTGTGTGTGTCAATTTCCAACCACACTGCCAATCAAGCACTCAGCTAGAGAACACTGGCAGAATAGATTAAGCCCGAACGACCTGTCACAAAAAGAAAAGATTCCGGTGGTGGTTCGTCCACCTGAGGGCACTCCGACGATCAAGTCAGTTATCTCTCAAAGATAGCAAAAGTGCTTAACTCACTATTCAGAGTATAAAAAGCATACCTTAGACCCATGGGGGTGCCTCTCTTTTATAGCCAATACTTACCTAATCCCAATAGAAGCCTAGCTTGAATGGACTTAGGATTACTGCTAATCTTGGACTCCTAGTAGGATTGAGATTGGGATAAACTCTCTAAGAGTCTTATCTTTATCCAAACTGAAATCCTCTCCCATTCTAGGACTCCTGTCCCTTATCCGCTTATTCCGGATTCCGGTATCTTCGCAGATAACCTCGGCCTATCCGAGATTATTTTGGCATCATGACCAGGACACGTGGCACCCCGGCTGGCACTTCGGTGACACTTCGGCCACATGTTGTCATTCAAAAATTATGTCCCCACAGTGTTAAATTAATTTGGCACATAAATGAATGGTTAAGATCTATTTGGGGCGATGCAGCATGTGGGAGCCTTATATGCTGCTTTCCTCTCTTTTCGTTCAAATCTGATCAACTTGTACCAATGAATTGATTTTTCACCAAATTTGTTCTCTGTTCCTGTCCAACCTTTGAAAATCATATGTACTTTTCCTATTGTAAACTTTAAAAATATTACTCAATCACTATATTTATCAATTTATGAGCATTTTGATTTTTTTTTTTTTTTTTTTTTGTGAGATTTAATATAGAATCAATTGAGAAAATGATTGAATCTTGCAAGTTGCAACTACCTTTCCCTATTGTTTCTCTTCTTTCCATTTTCGTTTTTTTGTTTGTTTTTTGTGGGTGTGTGTTGTCAAGTATTCATATATTTATGACAATCTTTTCCATGTGATTTTAACATTTTTGTGTGTGTTGGTCAAATAGAAAAATTATAAATCTCCAAATAGATAGACATTAGTGGACAAAGAGTCTCATATTCTAGATCTTAGATTTATGCAATTGCAAGTTGGTTTAGGATTTTCTCTTCCAAAACTTTTGTTCTGTGTCCTAATTAGATTATATCTCAAAATGTTCATATACCTTGCAATATTGTTTGGTGATGATTCACTTTTCAGAAAATTAAAATTATTTATTTTTCATATATATATATATATATATTTGTTTTCACTTAATTTTTTTAATATTTTAAGTAATTTTTTTAAATTTTTAGATATACCTAATATAAATACACTTAAAAAGTATAATATTTGTGAATTTTTTTTAAAAAAAAAATTCACTAAATATAAAAAATACAAAAAAAAAATTATGAGAATTCAATATATTTTCATATTCTTGTGTATTTATTGATTTTTTTACAAATATTTTACTTTTTAGATACATCTAAGTAAAGTGCATCTAAAAATGTAAAAAAAAAAAAATACTTAAAATTTTAAAAACATTCAATAAAAATAAAAAAACACAAAAAATAAAAACTTAATTTTTAAAAAATTGAATTTAGCAAATTGAAATCAAACACAACGATAATTTTTGGGACTGTTGGATCCATGGCACGAGTTAGATAATGAAAGTTATTGATGACCATAAGGTGATTTCAAGATGAAACTTAGGCTAACTAAGGGGCAAATACATGCAAAAGAAAACAGTAGAATTATCTTTTTTCCCTTTCCCTTTTCATTTTCTTTTTTCCACATTCCTAAAGTAAATTATAAAGTTTGATTCATGTTTCGCACAAGCAAACAGTTCTTCCATAGGAAACCACTCAATTTTTTTTCTGTACTTTCCTGCAAAACAATGTTTAATAGTTTATGATAATTAATGTTTAAAGAAGTAGAAGTAGAAGTAGAAGAGAAGGAGAACAACTAAAAGAAATAGCTTTTTTATTTGAATTTCAGAAATATATAGATGTTCCCAAAACTAGAACATAAAACCTAGACCTAGAAAACAAAAAAAAAAAACAAAAAAATACTAGGACGAGTCCAGTGCCGTCTTGTTTAAAGAAAACTTGTTTAACAAATTGTATGCGAAAAATAAAAATTTTAAAAATGATACCAAACAAGATGTGTTAGTATATTATTATATGTTAGTGTTTAGCTTTAATAATTAGTGTCCCCTTGCTTTAGCCTTTCGGTGGCCACTTACAGGCTACTTGATGTAACTACTCTCTTCTATAAAGGAGAGTCCTTTGAACCCTGTAAACATAACATTCAATACAGATTCAATATATTCAATACATTAATACATACATAATTTATTCTCTTTCTCTCTCTATATTTATTCTAACAAGATGTATGATCTAGACTCCACACACCAATCTGATGGTCAAGTTTGGAAAGACTAAATAAGTACACTTTTTGACTTTTTATGAAATATGGGTTTGATTTGGGTTGGGTTTGAAGTGATGTGTTAGAGAGGTGATGTGACTTAAATAAGATGATGTGACTTAAATAGGATAGTGACTTTTTGACTTTTTGAATTTTTTTGAGGATGCCAAACTTGAATTTTGAGTGTGTCAATGAAACTCTTCCCTTCAACAATATTGTTTTTCTCAAGAAAATTAAAAATATATCAGAAACTGCTTTCCCTATACCCTTTTGGGAGACCTTGATCCATGAGCTCTTTAGCAATCTCCATCTTCTCATCCATACCCAAACTATGAAGACTAGCAATAGAATACCTAGTCGTATCTCTTTGAAGGGTAGCCCTATGTACCACACTTTTATACATGCCATTGCTCAAAAACCTCAAAATGGTCACCCAAGTGAACCTGTAGGGCACCCTTAATTTCTGGGACTAGCCTTCATTTTCCGTCTTGAGTGTCCAAGATTTCGAGCCCTATAGTGCTGTAAAGAAGAATAGTGAGGCAACTGTAGTCAAAATAAGGTGGCAATCCGAGAGCAAGGCCGGGATGGGAGCACGGTGGGTAGTAGTTTTTTTCTTTTTTCTTTTTTGATCATCAAAGAAGTAATATTTTATTAGATATAAATAAAACATTACAAGAAAGAGGGGGAAGCAAGAAAAAGTATCAAATTGGAAAATCCAAAAGACTTGAATCCAATTCGATACAATAGTTGGTTGGCAAGAAGCCAATGAACATAAACACAACACCCAAAATAATGCTTAAACTCCTTCTACACTCAACACACGGGTAGTTTCTTTCATCTAAAAATTGTTTTAAGTTCTCCAAAGTACTTTCACTTTGAGAACATTGATCTTTCATTTTGAATTGTTTATTCAAGGTTTCATTTTTGTTGTTGTAATTTCCCCACGTATTACTCCTCGGTACACCTTCATCTCTACAACTGGTAACCAAGTTTGGAAATTTCACCGTTTTGCAAAAAAATCTCTTCGGATTTTACTTTGCTCTCGACACCTTGACAAAATAGAAATATTGGATTTTGCAGACCCATCCAACTCTTTCTTCATACATGAATTGGACTTTGCAGACCCACTCAAATCTTTTTTCGTACATGTTTTATCTCCCAAATCTTTTTTCAAAGATGAACCTTTGCAAACATCACCTACCTTCTTTTCAACCTCACTATTAGAGTAACTCTCTGAAAATTTGGCCAACACCTCAAACTGATTATATAAATCTAAAATTTTGGGTTTCTCTTCTTGTTTGACAGATCTAATATGTGGTGGGTCTTCTTTAAAAAACAAATTTATGTCCTTCAATTTTACCACTTTATTTGTAGAATAACTAATATTAGAGGAAAAAGATGACTATGATTGAGTGGATTTTTTTTGCTTATACGCCCAAGACTTGGAATCTTGTTCTTGGTTGTTCCAACAGTTTGGTCCAAACTTACCCCCTACTCCCCTATTGTGAGGCCACCTATTCCTGACACTTACCATTTCAAAATTCAAATTTCTCACCTTGGGTGCATTAAAAATTGGTGCCGCTTTTTCTGACATAGTTGTTGTAGCTCGACTTTTCATGCTCCTTTCGGATATGATAGCCCTACAGTTCGGACTCCCGTGGTTCTGAATCTGATCTCACAAGTGCAATGTGAAATAGATAAACACAAAAGAGTCCAAATCCAGCAAATCTTTTAGAAAATCGATTTTGAATCAAAATGCCAAAAATAGACTGTTTTGCCAGATACAGAGTCGCCGCCTAAATATTTTTGAGAAATTTAGGAAACCCATGACTTGTGCCAAAGGCCACGTGTCTGTTATCACCAAGATTGTCTCAGTTTGGGAACTTAGGTACGAGAGGGGAAGGTCATGATTTGAGCACCTCACTCACCCGATCAAAGATCGGCCTCTACGAATCATGATGTGATTCTTATTTACATTATATGCTCTTGTTCCAGTTATTAGGCTAACATTACTATGTGTTGCATACAAGTATAGACTAATTTGTAAAAGTTGAAATACTTTGATTTCATGTATATTTTGAAAATTGTTTCGAATATGTACAACTTGAAAAAGTGATCTCATATGCACATTAATCAAATTATCCCAATTTGAGCAATCAACCTTCATCCACCGGCATTCAAGAGTTATATCAATTAAGCACTTAGCCTCATGGTATCATGCTTTGTCGTGGCAATAATCACACGCATGCGATATGCTTAAATAAATAAAAGCTTACCCCAATTCCCGAAGCGAGCCAAAAGAGAAACTAGTTAGAAAAATGCATGATCCTAACTAATGAAAGATGCCTAATGCAACACATGCAAAATTGCAATTAATAGGTTCGGCCACTAATTATGACATGTGAATCAATTTGATGGCATGCCGTTTTAAACACGTTTTTAAAGAAGTATTTAAACGACAATGCTTGTTAGAATGAGGAGCCAAACCTTATGCATGCAGGACACATGGATGCAAATCATAGAAAATGCTAAACGAAATGTGATGCTCTAAACTATCCATCATAAGTAGGTAAATAAAAGGGAGAAAGGCGTGGGGTTGGAAGACATACACATTATTACAAGTTTGCCCATGTGCAGGAGGGTCCGAATAAATGCCCTAGCTAATTACTACGAATTAACTAATCTATTACAACCTAAATGAAGTAAATTAACTATACTAGCTAATTATTACAACACCACAAATTAACTAACTACTTTAGCTAATTAAGTAAGTGCAACACAAAATTAACTAACTATTCTAACTAAATTAACTAATTAGTTACAAGGCCGCTACTTTAAGTACAACATACTAATATTACAACATTATTTCAACGAATCCTGAGAATCGAGAGATGGTTCATGCATGGATGTAGATTTTCACCCGAAAAAGCTCCCGTTTTGTTACCGGAATGCCTCTGTTGCACAATTCAAAAATTGCACTGTTTTTCAACCTCAGCCTCTACTCTGCTCTACTAGAAAAGGGACACTGCCTGGCTGGAAGAAGTAGCCGGCAGGCCAGAAGTAGTGGCTTGTAGCCCAGTAAAAGTGGCATGCTGGCCACTAATGTTGGTTCTTTCTTGCAACAATAGAGAACAAAAAGAGCACAAACAGAGTATTCTCAGAGGATGTTTGCCCACCACCCTGCCTCTCTTTATCAGCAAACAGGTCAAAAGAGGGATAAGCTTGATTCACAAGCCATCAATCGACGCAATTTCATTACGTGATAACTTATGAACTAAGAGATACAATTTCAATAAATGGTAAGGAAAGACCGACAAAACCTCCTCCCCATCATGGATTGGTCAAGGGAAGTAGTTGACCTTGAAAACTTAAACCATTTCATCACTAACAAGTATAAAATGACCCAAGTTTCCATGTGTTCAATTAATGTCCGATTGAACACCAAATTATTTTATTATCTTGGTCCATTTTATCCCAATTTTGTTACACCATTTTAATTACCTTCCATTCCTTAGTCAATTAAGTCCAATAATGAGCTTTAAGTCCACTAATGGAGAGAAGTGTCAAACCAAATGTTGTTTTAGGCATGAGAGGGAGATCGTGTCATTGGTAATGAACCCCCAAAGGGATTAAATTATTAAGCACAATATCATCCATTTATGCTTAAACAACACCCCTTTTGGAGCAACTTTCAAAACAAAGAGAAAAAGCCAAGAAAGAAGGGAGATTACAGATATGCTTAAAGGTGAACACAAGTATGAAAAGCAAGAAATAAATGCTATCAACTCAAATAGGTTGGTGGCTAAGGCCTAAACCACCAAGCCTATAAAGACCATTACACTACAAGCATACTATACAAAGTATGAATGAAGCTAATATATAAAAACAGTCCTAAAATAGTCAAAAAAAAGTGCTGGAATGAAGATAAAAACAACTACAACAACAAGCTAAAATATGGAGGGATTAACGCTAGCACACAAGCATAAGGAGGGGAAGCTAACCCTTCCATTTTTTAGACTTCAAAACATGATTTTAGCCTCTAAAAACTCTGAAATTCAAGGGTAAAAAAGCTCAAAAACAATTGATGAGAAGATGGGAAACATAAGGGCAAAAGCCTTAGAAGCAAGGTTTAAAGAAGGGTTGTCAACCCCTCTACCTTTAATGGCCTTAAACCACAAGTTTCAGCCCAAAAGTAAAGGTAAAAAAACAACTAAAAAATAGCAAGAAAAGATGAGAAAGAGATGGTACAAAAAAACTAGAATGTATACCTCTTAAAGAGGAATAATCCCTTGAATTCCCAAACCACTATTTCACACTCTCAAGTGCTAAAATGCAAGCTTAAGCACCTCAACCAAGATCCCTCAAAGTTTGGTTTAGAGTGTATAGGAAAAGGTTATGTAAGTTGCAAGAGAGAGAGAAAGAGAATTGTAGAGAGAGAAATTTTCCAAACTTTTGCTCTCCAAAATTTTCTAAGATCAAAATTTTTTCTAACCTCTCTAACAAAAGAGAGGGTCATCTTTATATAGAAATATTCTTACAAACACAGCTGGAATGATGCATATATCTGTGCAGACAGTTGGCCAAAAATATCTGATTTTTACACTAGTGGCAGGCAGGCCACAAATAATGGACGGAAGGCCACACTAGTGGATCTACATGTCCCTAGATGCTTAAGCCTGAAAAACCAATATTTTGGTCCAAAATAAGGCACAAGGTTTGTAGGTTCAAACTGAGGTTTCCTACTGAGGACTATAAGCATTTGACAAGCGTACACATTCATCATTGAGTGATCAATCAGTGGCGCCCAAATCTTAAGGGCCGTCAAAAATGGGGTGACTACAGCTGTCACGTATGATTTGCTTCCAAAACCCATCCACCATTGAACATCTCCGTCATACACCCTTCCATTCTTATCCTCTATCAAAACACTCACCATCGTTATCTGCCGTTGAGGATCTGGACCGCGCTCCAACCCAAACTTGTTTGCTAAAAATCCATCACCAACCTTGATGCAACCTTTCCTTCATTTTCCATTATACCCCTCTAGATCTTCAACCACTCTTTTATTCTTGTGCTCAATCGATACACTCCCTATCACCGTCTTCATCTCTATTAAGGTCATCGTCGAAATTGATCCTCCATCCTAGGTTTGATTATAATTCGCTTTCAAATCTTTGCCTAAGATCCAAAAAATTTCTTAAGAGAACCCCTCACTCAAACTGCCACCGCGTCTCTTGCCTAAGCCACCTTTGGTCCTCCCGTAACCAACGTTGCTCCTCATACAACCATCGTTGTTCCTCCCGTAACCACCACTCTTCTTCACTAGCTTTTTAGGATCTAAAGGCCATCCCCGAACCTATTGTTCAAGTTTTCATCAGAAAACTCTTACATTCCCCCTATATCTAACTCTGTCCATGGTTAGAACTCCTTTTCCTTTCTCGTTCGATCTGATTCTTTCAGTTGGAGACCCCAAAAAATCTAAACTTGGCTCTAGCTTCATGTCGAATGCTAAAAAACCAGCATCACCGGTCGCCAATCGCTTCTGTTTTTATAGTAGGTAGCAGTTGACAGCCATGACTTGCATTCCTTCCTCTAGTTTGGTGCTAAGATATGTAGGTCCTATTCCAAGACTCTCAATAATGGAACCCATGATTTTTAGGGCAAATTTTCTCACTTCTATAGCATATTTGCCCATATTTTCTCTATCATGTAACATTCCATCATACCCATATTAAAAAGAGAAAGAAAAAGAAATCTATGGGACTGGGTTGTTGTGGGTATTAGTTTTAGTTGGCTCCAATGTGAGTATCTTTGTTGTATTGATGGTTCTAGTTTTAGTTAGCTCCTCACCATTGTTTCCTTGGGTTCTAGTTGGGTGCCAGCACGTGATTTGCTTGCTTCAATCTGGTTGGGATGTGCAGGTTTAGCTATGATGCTTAGTGCATCCTTTCTTTTTGTTAATATAATTTTGGTGCTTCTATCTTTGTATATTCTTTTCTTTCAATAAATTTGTTGTCACTGATTAAAAAGAAGAAAAAGAAGAAGAAATCTACGGTGTCATCTAAAAAAGAAAAAAATTAGGTTTTATTTGGGACATGAACATATAAAATGTGATGTAATAAAAAGGAAGTATAGTACTATGATGTGTGTATATATGGAGTAGTGATATATAAATGGAAGAAATCACAGCTGTTACATAGAATGATATATATACAAAGAAAATTTAGAAAGAATTTTTTATTTTTGTACAAAATTACTTGACACAACTTGAACCATTCATTTTAAACAAAAGATCTATAAAGATGCCTTTTATTTACAAGAATTATATTATGTCATCATTCATGTGGTGTTTTCTATATAAATTTTAGGTAATGATATAATTTCTCGAAAACAAAACCTGTCACTACTTGTTTAGATATATATAATAAAGTTATCATCTTTCTAATAACTTAAGTTTTTAAATAAATTGGTGGATAACAATTAGCAGTGCATATAAAAAGCCTTGTATTCAAATCTTATTATTTGCCTGTTAATTATAATATTTGTACCAAAAAAGTTTAGCTACACATAAAAAGCATATTTATGGTGTAAATAATAAGTTATCATTTTCTCTATCTATTATTTTAGAATCATATGTTGTTTAAATTTTTTGGTGATTTAGCATTATATATATAAAGAATCCAATCGTTGCGACTTGTATCCTATTTTGTGAACATATTGAATACACTTATAATTTTTTCAAAATCAATTATAGCTTGCTTTTCGTGCTCTTTTCGGATACGACTAGCCTTACAGTTCGGACTCCCGTGGTTCTAAATCTGATTCCACAAGTGCGATGTGAAATAGATAAATACAAAAGAGTTCAAATCCCACAAATCTTTTAAAAATCGATTTTGAATCAAAATGTCAAAAATAAACTGTTTTGCCAGATTACAGAGTCGTAAACTAAATATTTTTGAGAAATTTAGGAAACCCATAACTCGTACTAAAGGCCACGTGTCCGTCATCACCAAAGTTGTCTTGGCTCGGGAACTGAGGTACGAGAGGGGAAGGTCATGAATTGAGCACTCCCGCTCGCCCGATTAAAGATCAGCCTCTACTAATCATGATGTGATTCTTATTTAAATTATATGCTCTTGTTCCAATTATTAGGCAAATCTTACTATGTGTTGCACACAAGTATAGACTAATTTGCAAAAATTGGAACGCTTTGATTTCATGTTTGTTTTGAAAAAAAATATTTGAATACATACCACTTGAAAAAGTGGGCTCATATATACATTCATCAAATCATCCCAATTTGAACAACTAGCCTTCATTCACAAGCATTCAAACAAGTATTAAGCGGTTAGTCTTATGGTAATCATGCTTGACATGGCAACAATCGCACATACGCAACATGCTAAAGTAATGAAATGCTCACCTAGTACTCCACGGTAAGCCAAAACAAGACAAAAGAATTAGAAAACATGCATGCTCTTAGTTAATGTAAAATGACTAATACAACACATGCGATATGCAATTAATAGACTCGGCTACTAACATGACATTTGAATCAATTTAATAGCATGCGGCTTAACCACATTTTCAAAGAAGTATTTTAAACGACAATGCTTACTAGCATGGTGAATCGAGCCTAATGCATGCAAGACAAATGCTTTATACATGGAAAATGCTAAACAAAATATGATGTGCTACACTATCCATCATAAGTGGGTAAATAAAATGGAGAAAGACATATGTTTGGAAGACATTCACACATTATTACATATTGGCCCTCTTACACAAGAGGGTCCTAATAAATGAATTAGCTAAGCTACTTTAACTAATTATTATAATGTCGTCTTTTAACTAACTATTCTAGCTAATTAAATAATTACAACACACTCTAAGTAATTAATAAAAAAAATAACTAATTAAACCATTACGAAATTAATTAACTAAGTAATTAATTACAAGTCCATTACTCTAGGTACAACATACTACTAAAAACAAATATAGCAGGTCCCAAAGAGCAAGGAAATGGCTTATGCATGCACATGAATTTCTCCCCCCGAGAATGCCTCTGCACTGTTTTGCACCTCAGCCTATGCTCTGCTTTGTGAAGAAAGTGGTACTGCTCGACTGAAAAAGGTGGCTGGCAGGCCAAAAGTGGTGGCCGGCCGCCCACTAATAGTGGCCTGTAGCCCAATAAAGGTGGCCTGCCGGCCACTAATGTTGGGTTTCTCTTGCTGCAACAGAAAACAAACAGAGCACAAACAGAGCATTCTCAAGGGATGTTTGTCCACCCTGCCTCTCCTTATCATCAAACAGGTCAAATGAGGGGTAACCTCAATTCGCAAGCCATCAATCAATGCAAATTCTTTGCATGATGGCCTAAGAACCGAGGGATACAATTTCAATAAATACACAATGAAAGACTCATTAACCTTCTCTCTATCATGATATTGATCAAGGAAAGTGGTTGACATTGACTCTTGAACCGTTTTCATCACTAACAAGTATGAAACGGCTCAAGACTCAATGAGTTCAATTAATGTCCAATTGAACCCAAACCCTTTTATTATCTTGCTCCATTTTATTCCCAATTTTATTACTTCATTTCATTACCTTTCCATTCATTAATTGATTAAGTCCAAAATAAGCATTAAGTCTACTAAAGGAAAGAAGTATCAAACAAAGGATTGTTTTGGGCATGAGAGAGATGTCATGCCATTGGTAATGAACCTCCGAGAAGATTAAACCATTAAGCACAACGGTCTCTATCTCAAGCTTAAACAACCAATCGGTTGAAACAACTCTGAAGGCAATGAAAAGCAAAGAAATGAGATATACAAAGGTGACTAGAGATGAACACAAGTATGGAAAGCACTAAATAAATGTCATTAACTCAAATAAGTTGGTGTCTAATGCCTAAAACACCAAACCTATGAGGACCATTACACTACAAGCCTATTAAACAAAGCATGAATGGAACAAACACAAACAAAACAGTCCTAAAATAGGCTAAAACAATGTTGGAATTGAAGTCAAAAGAGCTAAAGGAGAAAGCTACAATAATGAAGAATTTAAGCTAGTAAACAAGCCAAAGGGGGGGTGGCTAACCCCTCCATTTTTGGGACTTCAAAATCACTTTTTTAGCCTCTAAAAACTTCTGAAAATCAATGGTAAAAAGCTCAAAAAAAGTCAATGAAAAGATGGGAAACACTAGGGTAAGAGCCTAGAAGACAAGGTTCAAAGAAGGGTGATCCACCCCTCTACCTTTAATGGCTTTAAACCACAAGTTTTAGTCCACAAATATAGGTGAAAAACAACCCAAAAAAGGCAATAAATGATATAAATAAATTAGGGAAAGAAGCTTGAAGTTGTACCTCTTGAAAAGGAATGATTTTTTTTTTGAATTATAAACTACTAATTTCACACCCTCAAAAGCTAAAATGCAAGCTCAAAACACCTCAGCCATGAATCCTCAAGGTTTGGTTTAGAGTGTCTAGGAAAAGGGTATAAAAGTTGTAAGAGAGAGAGAGAGAGAGATGTAAAGAGAAATATTTTCCAAGATTTTTTACTCCACAAATTTTTTCTAACCCTAATTTTTTAGAAAGAGTCATCTATATATAGAAATATATCAGACCATCTCAAAAATATCCATACAGACACAGCTGGTGTAGTGCATGGATCTGTGGAGACAATTGGCATAGCTAACAAAAAGATCTGAATTTTTACACAAGTGGCCGGCAGGCCACTAATAGTGAGCGGCAGGCCACTAGTGGGTCTGTTGGTCCCTTGGATGGTCAGGCTTGAAAAACTACTGTTTTTATCCAAAAACAAGGCACAAGGCTTGTAAGATTTTCGAGGGTCAAAACCGAGGTTTCCTATTGAGGAAATCGTGCATTTGGACAAGCATATAAATTCATCATTTGGTGATTAATAGATGGCGCCCAAGTCATAAGGGCGGTCAAAAATGGGGTATCTACATCAATGAAACCTAGAGTCTCTAATATTGACTTTGTAATTAATTTCAAGTGACTATGGCTGTGTCTTTTTGCAATAAATTTTACAGATACTAGATGCTCTTAATGGTAAGCAAAAGACAAGAATGGCAATGGCATATATTTGAAGAAATATTGTGACTTTTCTCATTGATTGAATCTTTGATTACAAGCACTTATATATACAAAATCTCTAACTAACCAACCAATAATATTTGTAACAAATATCTATAACAAACTAACAGTGTATCTAACTCTATCTAACTGAACATGTTAAGCAAGTTGTAGCTCCATTTGTGGCTTTAGTGGCTGAGCTAGCTATGGCTTTAGCTGCTGAGCTTGTGGCTTGAGCTAGATTTTCATCAGCCCCTTGCAATATGATGGGAGAGAGAGCAACTAGAAGTTTGAGCTGAAGAAAATGAAATCAATAACTGGACAAAGGCTTGGTAAAAATATCTACTATTTGATCCATAGTAGGAACATACTTGACAATAACTTTCTTGGCGGCAACCCTGTCATGAATAAAGTGGCAATCGACCTCAATGTGTTTAGAGCGAGTGTGGAACACAAGATTGGAGGCTAAGGCAATAGTGGAGAGGTTATCACACCAGAGAATAGGAGGAGAAGTAGGTGGAAGATGAAGATCATGAAGCAACATTTGTAACCAACTCAACTCAACTGTAGCATGGGCTAAGGCCCTATATTCAGCCTCAGTACTGGATCTAGACACAGTGGGCTGTTTTTTAGCAGACCAAGAAATAATGTTAGACCCAAGATAAATACAGTAGTCTGAGGTAGATCTCCTATCCACAATATCACCTGCCCAATTTGAATTAGAAAATGCTTGAAACGTAGAGAACTGGGGGCAAATGTGAGGCCATGAGTAAGAGACCCTTTAACAAATCGAAGAATACGTTTAACCAAAGCAAAATGACCATTAGTGGGATCATGCATATGCTGACAAGCCTGATTAACTACTAAAAAAGATCAAGTCGGTTAATAGTGAGGTACTGCAAAGCACCAACAAGGCTTCTATATAATTGTGGCTGATTAAATGATAGAGAAGAAGCAGGATTAAGAGAAGTCTTAACTGAAATAGGGGAAGTGCAGGGCTTACAAGAAGTCATGCTAGTCTTGATGAGAATATCAGAGGCATATTTCTGTTGAGACAAGAAATAGTTGGCCTCTATAGACTAAATGGAAATACTAAGGAAGTAAGAGATGTTCCCCAATTCCTTCATTGCAAAAGCAGAATGCATGTGATGAATAAGCTCTTGAAGAAGAAGAAGAAAAGAACTACTGCCAGTAAGTAGAATATCATCTACATAGACTTCTTCATCCAAGGTGCCATGAAAGAAGGCATTGCTGATGTCCAGCTGCTTTAAAGGCCACTGGTAATGTAAGGCAATGCAGAGTAAAATTCGGATGCTTGGTTGTTTTGCCACAAGACTAAATGTCTCATTATAGTCCACACCTTCTTGTTGGAGAAACCCTGGCAACTAACCTGGCCTTATATCTGGCAATAGTGTCATCAGAGTTTCATTTGATTCTATACACCAATTTACAGCCAATGGAAGTTTTGAAGGATGGAAGAGGAACAAGAGACTAAGTGCCTTAAGCAAAAAGAGCATTACACTCTTCAAGCATGGCAGAATACCCAATGGAAGAAGATAAGGCCTGCTAATAAGTAGCCAGTTCTACATCAGTGAAAGAATGAGAAGAAGAAGAAGAAGAAGCCATAAGGCAATGAGTTTTGGATCCAGTAAGCATAGGGTGGACATTAGTAGAGGTAGAATGAGGAAAAAAAAGATGAAGGCAAGGCAGGTAAGTCAATACAAATGGATTGAATTGGAACAGATAAGGAAGATGGATAGAGAGGAGAGGAAAATGGAGCTGACTAGTCAATAAGGGAAGGCATAAGACCAGAAGGATGAGTTGTAGGTGCAACAAGGATATCAAATAGAGTAAGTGCTGCAGAAGATAAAGCTAGGGCAGCAGACAGAGGAACAGAGACATTAGGATGTTCAGAAAGAGGACTAGACATAAAAATAGGCTAAGAAGGTGGACTAGACATAGAAAAAGGTCTGATTCAAGAAGGGGACCAAAAGAAGGATTGTAATTGAGTTAAAGAAAAGTGAGAAACAAGAGGCTGAAATGGTGATGGTGTAGCAAAAGGAAAATTATCTTCATGAAAAATAACATGCAGAGAAATGTGAATTTTGCCTGCAGCAATATCAAGACATATGTACCCTTTAAATGAGGAATGATAGCCAAGGAAGACACAAACAGTAGATCAAGGCTGAAGTTTGCTAGAAGTGTAAAGCCGAGGCCACGGAACACATTGACAACCAAAGACTCGAAAGTTTGAGTAATTAGGAACAGAATGAAAAAGGAGTTCATAGGGAGACTTATTAGAAAGCTTAGAACTAGGCATTCTGTTGATAAGATAGGTAGTTATAGACACTGCATCAAACCAATGCTGTAAAGGAACAGATGAGTGGTGCAATAAGGCAATAAAGGTTTCAATGATATGCCTATGTTTCCTTTCAAAAACCCCATTCTGAGGAGGTGTATATAGGCAAGACATTTGATGAATGATACCGTGAGTTTTTAAGAAATGTGTCGTTTGAGTATTAGCAAATTTCGTGCCTCCATCAGTCCGTAAAACTTGCAATTTAGTAGAGAATTGAGTTTCAACAAAAGCCTTAAAATCCAAAAACTTTGAAAACACTTCACTTTTGTAACATAAATGATAAAACCAAGTGAATTTGCTAAAATCATCAACAAAAAGAACATAGTATTTATATGCGAACAGAGAGAAGAAAGGTCCCCAAACATCACTATGGATGAGGGATAAAGGTTTGTTTACAGTGGAATTTGAAAGCATAAATGGTAGTTTATGGCTTTTGGCCACACAACAATGAACACAAGGAGACATAGTAGTCGAAGCTTTATTAGCGATAGCAGACAAATGATCTTTCATATGTACAAATTTCGACTGAGATGGATGGCCTTATCTCTTATGCCAGATATGTGCAGAAACAGTTTCAGTAGTGAAAGTAAGTGAAGCATGAGATGAAGACATAGATGGATGCAAATCAGGAGAAGTAGTGGAAAAATGATATAAACCATGAGCATTAGAGCCCTAGTGCAAAGGTGCTTTCAATTTCTTGTCCTGAATCACAAAAGAAGAATCATCAAATGTGACAATACAATCATTATCTTGGGTAAGTTTATGCACAGAAACAAGATTGGAAGAAATAAGAGCATACATAATCTTGTTAAGTTTGAAGGAGTAATGAGTAGGCAAAATACCTTTGCCTATGTGTTGGATAGGCAGAGAATTACCATTTCCAACTGTGATGTGATCATTACCTTGATATGGTTGGCACATGCTAAGATTAGCAAGATCATGTGTGATATGATTAGAGGTAACAGAATCAAGATACCAAGGAGAAGATTCAAATTGAGCAGAGGCAACATAAGCCTTTGGTGAATAAGCAAACTGTGACTGAGAGGATGCAGAAGAAGATTGATGATAGGTTGTATCCATTCGATGCCAACAATCTAAAGCAATATGATTTTCTTTACCACAGATTTGACAAATTAGTCCTGAATTAAGTAAAGATGGTTTGCTTCTGCCTCTATCGTATGATCTTCCTCCTCTGAAAGAACTTCGAGAAGTGCCTCTGTAACTGTGAACTAATCGTCCTTGAGAAGAGGAGGAACCATGATAGCTTGAATTAGAGCCTCTTGTAGCAGCGTTCTGACTCTTCTTTTGTTTGGATTCAATGTGAATAGATTCAGAATAAAGAAGAGAGGTCAATTCAGCCATGGAAATAGCTTTAGCTCTGGCATGAATTGTAGTTTTTAGAGCATCAAATTCATCAGGTACTTCATTTAAAGTAAGCAACACCAGATCTTCTTCATCGACAAGAGATGAAGCTAACGCTAATTGATCAGCAAGTTCTTTAATTTGACTTAAGTAGTCTTCAATGGACTAAGATTCCTTAGTCAAATTGTTCAATCTATTTTTCATTTGATGAATGTGAGATCAAGAAAGCAGAGTAAATCTTTTACACAATGTGTCCTATACCTCTGCACTATGTTGCAAATGAAGAACTGATGTGAAAATGGTTGGTGTAAGAGTCGTTGTAATACAACTAAGAAAATGTGCATCAATAATATTCCATTTTGCTCGATCTAGATTCAGTATTTCTTCACCACTCGAATTCTTGATCATCAATGGAGGACATGGAACAAATCCATTTGCAAAATCCAAAAGCACAGTTGCACGAAGTATATTTTGAAATTAACTTCGCCAAATAATGAAGTTTGTAGAATCAAGTTTGACTATAATGAAGGAGTTTAGTTTGGAGATCAAAAGATTGAGATTAGTAGGTAGAGATGAAGAAAAAGAGGAAGCCATGGATGAGTTGATATGAAGCTCGTGAGAGCTTTAGAGTAGCTCTGATACTATGAAGAAATATTGTAAACTTTTCTCATTGATTGAATCTGTGATTACAAGCACTTATATATACAAAATCTCTAACTAACTAACTAATAATATGTGTAACAAATATCTTTTACAAACTAACAGTCTATCTAACTCTATCTAACTGAACAGGTTAAGCTTGAAGCTGCAGCTCCTTTTGTGGCTTTAGTGGCTGAGCTAGTCATGGCTTTACCTGCTAAGCTTGTGGCTTGCTCGTAGCTTGCTTGTGGCTTGAGCTAGATTGTTGTCAATATTCATATTTATAGGGAAGGGACAAAAAGATGACTTCATTTTAATCACTCACCATGTGAGTCTGTGAGAAATATGACAGGGTTAATCGAACTAGCTATATATAGCCCATGTAAAACACAAAATTAAAATCATGCAAAATTATTAAAATTGTTTAATTTGACTAACGAAATGACTTTAGATAGAGTCGAATAGAGAAGAAAGATTCATGCAGTCGATCTCATTTGATAGGACTTAAAGACTTTATTTGATTTGCTTATATTTTGTAAAAATATTAAGAAATATGTTCACCACTAGTGACAATGATTCGTTTGTTTTGGTAAGAAATAATATGCCTAACAAATGTTTTTATATGTTTAGTTACAATTTTAAACTTAATGTGATAGTATTATGGTGGTGGTAGGACACGAGCGACGATGAGAATGATGGGATGTGAGTGATTCTAGTAATGATATGGTGGGTGTATTGGCCATGGGGGCATTACTAAAATTTTAGTTGAAAATATTTTTTGCCTTTTAAAATAAGACTCATTATATATTCAGAATTAATTAATAGAATCCGTATATTGCATAAAAGAAAGAGTTTTTCATGAAATAATCCCACGATCCCCTCAAAATAAATAAATATATAGATATAAACAATGGCGGAGCCACATGGGAACTAGGGGGGTCACGTGCTCCCTGAATTTTTTATTTATTTATTTTTTTTTACATATGTATATAAATAAAATTTTAACAAAAATAATATTTAAAATAAAATATCAAGGGCATTTTTAAATTTATGAAAACAATAGTGATTGTTTTATTGAAAATGAAGTAACTACAACAAATTATATTTTTATGTATGAAAATTTTGTTAAAAAATCTCAATATAAAGGTAATATCCATCATTATTGATATGCAAATATAATTAATCTCACTATATATATGTAAAAATTACTAGAGTGTTAGTTGTATTTGCATGTGGAGTTCACCCTTCATATGTTGCTTTGCTATTGGTTGATGGTATTATATATCAATAATGACGTGATATCACTATTATATGAAATTTTTACCCAAATTTTGTAAAAACTTTATTTATCTTACTATTATATAATTTAATTTACGACTTAAATATATAACTTTTTTACATTGTTCATGATACACTAGTTACACGCAATACTTTCTTTTCGATTTTACTCGAAATTAATTGTAAAATTTTGTGTGAAATACTTTTGTAACAATTTATTTAATTTTTTGTACTTAATATTAATTCGAAAATTATTATTATCTTCTTATTGTTAGTTATGAAAAAAAAATGATGTAATTAATAAGCATCCCTCCTGATTTAATTTTCTGGCTCCGCCACTGAATATAGATAGATAGATTAATACCTGTAAGAAGGAGGGCTGAGAGGCCAGGAAGGAAGCCAGTGATGCAAAGGATGTGAATAATGTTTGAGAAAGGCTCGTCAGATCTGAATCTTGTCGATTCCATCTCTCAAGCTTATTGAGTACCTTACTGACTTTTTCACATCTTTTGACATCATTTTCTCTTTCTCCTCTTTGGACAACCTAAAAAATTCACTTGTTGCTGAAAGAGCTTCTTCCAGCACTGTTTGTTCTATCCCATGATTTATTACCTGTTCAAAACCCCCAAAAAACATACGTACAATTATTCCTAAATGGATACATATTACAATTGAAAGTATGAATCATACCATACAATAATTCAATTTGGAGTACATACTCTTATAATTATGAGTAAATTCTAGATATTGTTTCTTCAGTAACTAAATTTACTGCCATGCAAAATTATCCATGTTGTTAATAATTTAAAAAGGGAATGAATTCCCTATATCCAATCCAGAACATTGGATTGCACCATACAGTCTGGCCTGGTGACTCTGCATAGATTACGCATAAAAAAATCAAATTGATATAATAATTGCAAACACATCATTTCACCATGTTTAAATTGAAAAAGTAACTAGAAGTACGAGTTTAATTAAAAATAAATCATTCATTCTTTTAATTTTTTTTTAAACATACAAATGCGATAAAATCATGTAACTATAATTATCAAATTAATATGATTTTTTTTCTCATGCATAATTAATGCACAGAAGCCTAACAGTTTGAATCATAAAAGTTAGGATCATACAATCCAATCCACATGAAAAAACAAAAAAAAAAACAAAAAAGGCCTCTTATCAATTTAAATAAATAATTTTTTTTTTTTTTTTTTGCCTATGCTTTTCAAACACTTACTTGAAAAAAGCCATTGTGTCGACAATCTCCGGATTCAAATTAGGCCTATGTGAAGTCGGAAGAACATAACATTCAGGTACATTTGACGATCCTATCTCTTGTGGAATTTTTCCCATTCGAAAAGAGCTCGAATTCTCACCACCACTTTCCATATTGAACCCAAAAAAAAAAAAAAAAACAACAACAACAACAACAACTACGTTTGCAAAAAAGGGAACAAAAACAACTCAGTTATTTAAAAAACACTAGTGTTGATTGAGAAAACAATATGGAGTTTGGTTTGAGAAAAATGTAGGAAAATGAGTATTTATAGAAACTTCAACGAAGTGTAAGCAGCTGCCTACCATGATGATGAGTGACCAAGTACAATGTTAAAAAAGGTGCTTACAAATGACTCTTGTATTTTTGGTCCATGGCCAAGTACCAAATATTGGAAATTCAAACGCAATTTGAATTAGAGAAGAAGAAGCTAGAAGCTCCATCACTATTCATTTGGAGGATGCAGAATCCAAATTGAAGAAGAAGAGCAGAAAAGCTAGAAGATAAGAGACGTTTAAAAAACATTGAAGAAGGAAGAGGTAGCTTCCTTGAAGCGTCCATGGTCAAAGCTTCACCATGAAGCAGTGGAGAAATTGGAATTATCTAGCTCATGTTCATACCTGAGCAGAGTCTATAAATAGAGAAGTTGTGTGATTATTTTAGATAAAGTGGGAGAAAATGTAATCTCCAAATATGGGAGATACAAAGTCATCTCCAGTCAAGGAGATTGGATTCTAAAAGAGTTTGAGAGTTACAGAGAGTTACTATTCAGAGAGTAAGATAGATTGATCCTATGTAACAAAGAGAGGAGCTCCTTCGGTGTGCGAGGGGGAGCTCAATGAAAGTTGAGTAAAAGAGAGTCCTCCTCCATTATAATCTCTTTATAATTTTCATTATATAGTGAAAATTGTTACTCTCCCGTGAACGTACCAAACCACGTTAAATATTGGGTCTCTTTGTGAATCACAACAAATGAATTACGCCCATCTCTTAGTTCCAAAGTGGTATCAAAGTATATAAAAAAAATTATCATAATTTCCCAACACCAAAGACCACATTTTTGCTTTATGCACATTTCATGGATCAAATGTTGGGACCGAAATAATTTATCCATAGAAAAAAAAAATGTGTGATTCAAGTTTGTTTTATGGGTGAGTTCTACCATATACGTTGAATCTGGATCACCAATCATTTTTCTACATGAATTTCTCTTGATAAATTTTCTATGTTACTGGCTTTTCTCAATTTCATAAGCACATACCACACGCAAAATATTTAAAATCCAAAAAATTTAGCTTAGAAAAATATTTAAAGAAGATACTTTTTGGACAAAAGGTAAAAAGAAATTTAACTATAGACAAAAAAAAAAAAAAAAATGTTGGAGGTTTAAATATCACTGTACAAAAGTTGAATATGAAAAACGCATGACTTCTCTGGATAGATTTTTGGAAAATATTTATTGTTTGTTAGCTTTTTTTCAATTTCATAAGCACATGTCACATGCAAAATGTTAGGATCTAATTAGTATTTTTGGCTTAGTAGTAATACCCTTTGTGGTATGAAATTTCAGGTTGAACTCTTATGAAAAAAAAAGTTTAATATAATTTATAGTGGTTATTTCTTAAGATTGAATGTACTTGTTTGAACTTGAACCACACACCACATATTCATAAAAAAATCAAGAAGAAATAAAAAATAATATATAATTTATATTCATAAAATACTACAAAAAAATTAAGGTTTTAGAGACCAAAAATTCAAGGACAAAATTATTTTTTAGGAACCAAATATTTTTATTGCGAAAAGTGTTATTATTATATTTTTAGTAATGAAAATTAGACATTAGTAATGAATTATTATCTTTTTAAGACTAAGTTTTTTATCTCAAAAAATAAACCATTTTGACCAAATTATTTTGTTCTTAAAAGTTTATTTATTAGTAACATTTTCAAAATTTTGTCACTAAAAGTCTTATTTTTTACTTTCCGAGATGACCTTTTAGCGACTATTCTCATGACGATGGAAATTAGTCCCTAATATTGTATTTGATTGGGGGATTTGAGGAAGAATTTGGAAAGAGAAATGGAAAAGGAATGTGAAATGTAAATAAAATATACCTGCATTTTACCTAGTTTCACAGACCTTTTCTCTTTCTTTTTCTAAATCCCTCCCTAAATCTCCTAACCAAACACAGCATAAATGTCTTTTACAATAAAATTTTCACTTTTAAATATCAAAATATTTAGTCTCTAAAACTCTTATATGTTGTAGTGAGAATTAAATCTAGACAACAATTTATTTATTTTTTTCTAAATAAAATTTATAGATTACATTTGTGAGTTTAGTTTTTCCCAATTTCGTGAGCACATAGCACATAGCACATGCAAAAATGTATTGTACCGCTTGAATTGAGCAGGTACGTAGGCTGCGGTGGGGTGACGTCTCTGTTGCATTGGAGCTGGTCGATTTCTTGGATTCCAATCCCCTCTAATAACTCTTTTTTGTTTTTGTTTTTGTTTTTGTTTTTGTTTTTTTTTTTTTTTTATTTCAAACCATCCTATGATATGTGTGATCTAAAAGTCACACATCAACAATTAGTTATGATCAAATTTTATGATCTTTAGATCAAAGATGATAGCTGAGGAAAGAAAGGGTTATTGATCATCCTCTTCTCGAATTCTTTTCATTTGGGCAAAACTTGGTCTAGGTTCATCTCCTCAAAACGAGATTGATTAGCCTTTTGTTATTTTGGAGAGTAGCCATGGCCTATCATGGCGAGAAATTATTTTTTATTTCAACGAGTAACACTAACCGTCTTTATGGTTTAGATCTCGTATCACTTTGATTTTTTACTTTTTAATTATGATATATTTGTTATTGAATTTTAAATTTTATTCAAAATAAAGACAATTGAAGATATCATTACTCAATTTCAAGGGCAAAGTTGTTAATTTGATAAAATACAAATTAATTTGACAAAATTAAATGTCAAAAAAATATTTTTAAAAGATAAAATTATGTAAAATTGATAAATTTTTTACACATTTATTTATTTATTTATTTATTTACTAAATTAATTTTTATTATATGATTGAATAATAATCACGTAATGAGTGGTTATTAAATTTTTAATGTGTAATCGATATATTCAACATATGAAATATTTTTAATTTTGGGTTTTTTGATTTAATAGATTGGTTTAATTATAATATCAACTTTGTCGCCATATTTGACTTTTGGAAAAATAGAAACCAATTTAATGAAAACAAAAACAACCACCCATTACATGATCATCATCCAAACACATAATAAAAATTAATTTGGTAAAATAAATAAATAAATATGTAAAATATTTATTAATTTTACATAATTTTATCTTTGGTGGGTAGAAATAATTTTTAAAAATTCAAAAATATTTTTTTAACATTTATTTTTATCAAATTAGTTTATATTTTATCAAATTAACGATTTTGCCCTTGAAATTGAGTAATGGTATATTCAATTGTCCTTATTTAGAACAAGATTTAAAATTTATAGTCAAATGTGTCACAATTAAAAAGTCAGAAACCAAAATGACACAATCCTTAAACTATAGGGACCGTTAGTATAATTTGTCCCTTTTTATTTTTTGGGTCTTGCTATATCCCCCTAAAAAAAACCCCCCTAATCCCCCTAATTTCCATAAAAAAATAAAAAAAAAAAAAAAAAAAAAAAACAAGGAAACAGTTGCCTAAAATGAAAATTAGGAAGATTAGAGGGGACAGTTTTAGGGCTCCAAATCATTTTCCTTATTTTTTGGTACAATGCCATGTGATGCTCAAATTTGATATTGTTTGGTTAAAACAGTGAGACTTATTTGTTTAATTTTTGGAAAGCAACTTGACAAATGCTAAGTGATAATTAGTATGAAACAATACTCAAAGATTCCCAAATAATCACTCCATGGCGTGACATATGGGTGCCACTTGTCTTCCAAGGGGTACGTATAGATTCTAATAAATGCACTTATTGTCTAATAAGTCTTGTGAAAAAAATAACAAAAAAAATCACTAATTATAAATTTTAGTAACAATTTATAAAAATCTGATAAAAAAGTCACTAATTATCAATTTTTAATGACATATATAAAAAATTGTCACAAAAAATTTATTTTTAGTGACAATTTTATCAAGGCTTATTTTTAATAGAACTTGATGAGAATTAAATCCAGCTATTAAGACCTATTGATAGTGTACCCTTCACCATTAGCCTTAAGGTTTTACATATCCCAAGATGCCCCAATTTAATTAGGGGTACTTACCAATTAGTCCTATTCACTAGACTTATTTACCTACAGGTCCTAACTAATAAATTTAACACTATAAAAATAAGAGAGTGATAAATTTATCACTAAAAATTTATTCATAAAAACAAAGAGACTGATAAATTTATCACTATAAATTTATTCATAAAAAAAAAACTGATAAATTTATCTTTATCACTTAATAAATTTATCAAATAGGAAGTCTCCAAAGTAGGACCTATTGAATAATAAGTCTCCAAAATAGGACCTATTGGTAGTTTACCCATTTAATTATATATATATATATATAGGCACTCATTAATATGGATTTTGAGCTTTTTTTGGGAATTTAATGATGGATAAGATCGTCCACCTCTTTAAAGGTTATGCAACTCGTACAAGGGAGAGACTATTGTCGGTCTTTTTAGGATGTGCTTTAACCTAAAACGTTCCTTGATAATTCTCTTCTTCTTTTTTTAATATGAATAATTAAATATTCTTTTTTTTTCTTTCTTTCTTTTTTTCAATCTTTAGTAATGTACTTTCATGTGATACTCCGGTAATAACTAATAATTTTCTGAGTTTATGATAGTTGATTCTTAAGTAATATTGGTCATATTTGCAATCTATGGTGCATGCCTCGTTTGAAATGTGTACCATACGTACTTTTAATTAGGATTTTTGTGTCTTTGGTTATAATTTATTGTGTATTAGTTATGACATGTTTTGATGTTAGTTTTAATATTATTTTAATTATGATTCAAAAGTTGTTTAGTTATACCTCATGTGATATTTAGTTATAACTTAATTTTTTTTTTTAGTTTTGATTTCCATAATATTTAGTTATATCATTTATGATAATCAAACTCATAAATGACATAACTTACATATGGTACACATCCTTTTGAGTGTGTATATCATACCATTACCCTATTTGCATATCATATTTTAAAACGGTTGAGAAAACATAGTAACAGCAACAACAAAAAAGAGTAAGATGTGAAGGAAAATAGCGGTATTAAAGAATTTTTTGTTGCTTGAAGATGATTTTTATGACGCCCCTTAATGAAGTGCTTTAAATGGCTCTCCAAAAGTGGCAAAAATAACTTTAAGTAATGACGACGAAAAAAAAAAAAAAAGAGTATTTGTGTGATGAAAAGTTGAAGTTCGGCGTTTCTATGATGAAAGTATTATTACAAAACCGAGCAATTTAAAAAGGTACTCTAAAAATAAAAAAAAGTGATGTCAATGCTCAAACAAAATGGGGTTTCGAACAAGTATATATACTAAAATTTTTAGACATGCACAAGAATTCACGAACTCCTTATTAAATGTGTTTTGTATTTTGTGTACTTGAACAATTTTTAGGTTGGTAAATCTGTTTTTATTGAGTTGTGGGTTTTGGAACTAATTCGCGATTCAATTGTGTAGGGTTTTCTTAATAGGGATTAGGGTTTACAGGTAGGAGATTGTGGAAATGCTATAATCTTGTAAAGCGAATGAAGTATAGTTGTACTCTTTCACTAGTTTAATTGAAATGTTTCTCTCTTGTTGATGGACGTCGGCGAGTTTGTACAAAACCATATACATTTTGTGTGTGATTGTAGGTGTATTTTTGGGTGTGCGTAAGTTTAAAAATTCAAACAAGTGGTATTAGAGTTTTCGTTGACATGTCACTCCTCTGATACGACATTAAGATGAAAAATTTTAAAGATCAAAGTCACTAAGGTGGTTCCCAAGTTACTATTACGCTCAAAGACACCATGTATTGCTAGCTGAGAAATTTAATCCAAAGACAACTATAAAGAGGAGTTGTGATAGTTATATGAACAAAATTAGCATGCAATCTGACCATGTAATAATCTGTGGCTATAATATCATTTCAATGTTACTTCTAAAAAGTAATTTTATAATAATGGTAAACTTTACAACATTGAAATATAAGCCCATAAGCTTTTCATCAATTCAAAATTATTTTTTTAAAGCACCACTGATTAAATTTTGTACAAGACATAAGTTGGTTGGATTAAATCTTCGGAATTCTTTCTTAATGGGACATGCTTTTCTCCAATTGGAGAGAGAAGTGCAGTCTAATCCGGTTGGGCTCATGAAGTTCACTATGGGCCCAATTTAGTTATTTAAGCTATTCATTTTGTAGTCAGTGTAGATTATTTATAATAAAAAAAATTATTTGATAATTTCATTAGAGTTGTCTTTAAAAAATGAATGATTTAAAAATAAATAAATAAGTTGCCCAATTTTTTTAAGATAAATTTGATGAATATGTAACTATAAATTATAATTGTGGATCAATATAATTTTCTTTATAGATAATTTGTATACAAAAGTTTACAAAATAAACAGCTTAAATATCACAATTGGGACTTTAAAAATGTAATTGTAAATCATAAATAAACTTTATAAATATTAACAATTAAAATTATAAAAAAAAATTATAAATTTGCAATTTTTTCTTTGACAACCACTGAGATGTAATTATCCTAAGTAATTTAGCGACCGGTCATAAGTTCAATTTGACTGGATTGTGTTTCTATCCAATTAGAGACTGCGTGTGTTTAGTTTGTATCTTGAGATAAATTTTTAAAAAATATTTTGGGAGAGAGAATTTATAAATTTTTTTTGGTTTGTTTGGTTGTATTTTTTCAACAATGATTGGTGGCCTGAAAAATCATAGCTTGAATGGCTCGAAACACCAAAAACGACGTCGTTTTGAGTATAAAACGACGTCGTTTTGACACATTCGAGCCACAAAAATTCGGGCCACAAAACATTTTTCATTTTGAAAATAGTTTGGGAGTTTAGAATGATTTGATATTTTGTTGTAATTGAGTAGATGTGTATAAAAAGTGATTGAGAATGACAGAAGAGAGAGAAAAAGGGATTTTTAAAAAAAAAATTTAAAATTTAAATCAAATAAAATTTTAAAAATTATATCTTGAGATACAAACTGAACAAACGCTGCATCTCCATTTTAATGCATAGTACGCAACAACATGGCCAATGGACAAATGAGAGATAATAGGGAGAGTACAAGCTAATCAGGACATTTAATGCAGTAGTTTTTTTTTTTTTTTTTGGTAGAACTGGAAATTGCCCAAAGGCTACAAAGTGAAATCTAAAAGCAGTAACTCCTTCAGAGGAAAAGGAACTATCCTAACCCAGTCCAGAGGCAAAGCATTCTTGAGGTGCGCTGAGGCCACCCAGTGGGCCACACTATTAGCCTCTCTGGGCACCCAAGAGAACACATAGCCAGAGCTAGAGACTGCTGCTTATATATCATGCACTCTAGCTAGGCAATCCCAAGGAGGGTCCAATTCTGAAACACTCAGATCATTAATGTTGTGTTTGATTCGAGGATTTGGAAAGGAATATAGAAAGGGAAAGGGAAAAAGTATGTGAAACTATATAAAATATAGACATGTTTTATTCACATTTCATCTACCTTTTCTATTTTTCTTTCCAAATCTCTCCCAAATCCCCCAACCAAACACAGCATAACATACTTGCAATCACCCTCCACTTGGATATTGGAAAGTCCAAGAGTTTGGAGGAGTCTACATGCCAAATGAACAGCACAAGCTTCTCCCTGAGATTTGTAATGTGAGATCTCGAGGTGAGAATTTTGATATTTTTTATGATGGTTAGTTATTTCTCTCTTATTATGGGAATTTTATTTAGTGGTTGGTAAGAGTGTTCAAAAAGCTGGTGGAGCCAATAAATTGATTCAATCCAGTCTAAATTGCTAATTTGGTCTGATTTTTTTAGTTACGGTTCTGTTTTAAAATGGTGGAACCATTCAAATCGTTCCGGTTCCGATTCCAAGGTTTTGGTTACGATTCCAAAATGGACTAGGTCGTGACATATTTATTTATTATTATTTTAAAGAGATTTACGTATAGATCCTAATAGATAAACTTATTGTTCAATAGGTTCTATGATAATTAATAACATTTTTTATTACACACTATTAAAAAAAGTCAATAATTGTTAATTTTCAGCGACAATTTAAAAATTATTACAAAAAATGTCACTAATTATAAGTATTAGTAACAATTTGAAAAATTCGTCACAAAAAAAGTCATTAATTGTAAGTTTTAGCGACAATTTATAAAAATCGTAACAAAAAAAAAGTCACTAATTGTCAATTTTTAGCGATATATACAAAAAAATTGTCACAAAAAATTATTTTTAACGATGATTTTACTAAGACTTGTTTTTAATAGGATTTGATGGGAATTAAGGCCAATTATTATGACCTATTGGTAGTTTATCCCTATTTTAAAAGTGCATTATGTCCAATAGTCCAAATTAAAATTTTGTTTGATTAAAAGTCCACACTTGAAATAATTTGTCCATAAGGACATGCTCAGACAGAATTACCAAATTATCCTAGGCTTCGTTTGGCATAAAGGGTTTAGGCTAAAATAGTCACAAAAAGACAAAATAGGTTAAAAAGACAATAAGGCAAAATGTCCCATCCAAACCATAATCATTTTATTTTTTCTCTCACAAAAGTCAAAAAAAATCCATCCCAAACGAGGCTTTTTAGCTCCATACTAAAATAGCCAAAAAAACTAAAAAGTAAAAAAGTCAATCCACATCCCAAACGAAGGCTATATATATATATATATATTTTTTTTTTGTAACCACGGTTAATTTAGCCCAAACCCTCCTACACACACGCATGCGCGCACGCGCGCACACACAAACACACACACACACACACACACACACACACACACACACACACACACTCTCTCTCTCTCTCTATAGAAGCCATGGCTCGGAACCCAACATTCGCTTTTGCATTTATGTGCTTCATAAGGACTGGCACTACCAATCACCGCTACAACAACACCGTCATTTATTACGGCGAGCACCGGCTTTCCTTCAACAACACTGCCTCTCTCTTTCTCTCAACAAAATCCTAGCTTACTCCACCACCGATTGTTGTCGTAGCGGCACTGCCATTCATTACGGCCACTTCTCGTCTTATTGTATCCTTTCTTCTCTCTCTTTCTCCATTTTTGTGTATTGATGCATGTATTGTTAGAGTTATGAAGGTCGAGGTGTGAGGGTCGAAGCCTGTTGGTGGAAGCAATTTAGAGAATGATCGACTCTTCGTGAAGAAGAAAACCTAATATCTAAGATCGGCAATAATGAATTAGTTGAATGCTCGGAGATCAACAATGATGAATCGGAGATCCAAATCCGAGATTCGTTCTTTCGAGATACAGATCTGAAGAGATTAAGAAATTGGGCTTGAGATCCAAACGTCACTGTGTGTTTATGTGTTATGTTTTCTTTTTTGTGTTTGTTCGAATTAAGATAGTAATTTTTTATTGTTGGTAATGGTAATGATGATGATAAACAGTAACTTAGTTATTTCAATACCAACGATTTGCATTTCAACAGATAATGGATAATACTTTGTCCATTATTGCAACAGATAGTATTGGTTTAGCTTTGTATATAAATAAATTTGAATAGAAGAATTTCAAATAGATAGAAGACTTTAATTTCTATAGGAAAAAAAATTAAACAGATAGAACAATTTCAAAAAAAAAAAATTGAGCAGATAAGAAAATTCGAACAAATAGAAAATTTATACAGATAAAATTTGGGCAGATAGAAAAAATTTAAATAGATAAATATAAATTTGAACAGATAGACAAAAAAATTTGAACAAATAGATATGAACTTTAGGGCTGCAAATAACCGAGTTGTTTACGAACAGGCTTGGCTCGGTTCGTTAAGGACTCGACTCGGCTTGTTTACTAAACGAGCAAAGTTCGAGTTCAAATATCAAGCTCATTTAGTAAACAAACTGAACTCGAGCTCAAATAAGTTCGGCTCGTCAAGCTCGAATCGTTTATTTTTATTTAAATTATATAATAAATATATTATTTAATATATATATATATATATGTTAAATAATAATATAAATACATTATTCATATATTAAATAATATAAATAATATTTTAAAAAAATTATCGAGCCGAGCCGAGTCAAGTTGAAGCGGACTCAAGTTTCATTAACATTAACGAGTCGAGCCAAGCTCAAACTCAATAAATGAGCTCGATAAGTAAACGAGCTCGAGCTCGAGCTTACCAAAGCACAGATCAATTCAGCGCATTTGCAGCCCTAATGAATTTGAACAGATAGTTAATGAAAATTCAACAGATAAAAAAAAAGTAACAGATAAATTAAGGGTAAAATTTCCAAACTATTTTACAAAATGTGAACCTCTCACCAATAAATTATTGGATCTATTGCCTTAGATAATTACTAGAGTGGATTTTTCACCAATTTACTCTATTTTAAATTTCATATAAAAAAAATTAAAATATAAAATGCTTTTTGTAAGATTTGAAGACCAGTCATCAATGTGAAATTGATAAACTTTAACCACTATAACTAAACTAATTATTATTAATTTGTTTACTAATATAAAATACATATTATATTTATTGTTACATAAAATTCCTCGAACTATAAACTGAATCAAACCGGTTTTTATAATTTGATTCTGGTTCAATTTCATAGGTTAACGGTTTGGTTACGGTTTGATTCCTAGTTACTCAAAAACCGGACAATATGATCCGTGTACACCCCTAATTATTGGACTTTATTGACATTTTAGCTATTGTTGGCTAGTGGTTGATTTGATAATGTAAATATTTATCGTATTGTAATTACTCTCATATTGATTTTTTTTTAAAAAAAGAAAAATGGTGCGATGGATGAGAGAGAGAAAGTGAATAGAGGAATTTTTTTGTGTGTGCTTTCTCAAATTATTTATTAATTTTTGTGGAGAAGTGGTTTGGAAATACTCTTTTGATCCTGGAGAGCGCTCGTGATCCTCTTCTAGTCACCTGAAAAGGAATAAACACTCCGGTCGGGGGTACCGGAATTAGTACTCCGACGGACAAGTCAATCTCAACGCTCAAGAATGCTTGTATTTTACGTTTAGCACAACAATTCTCACCTGCCTTTCTTAGTCTGTTGTTCCTTTATTTATACTTGTTTCCTGGGCCTCGTGGCCAGGCCCACTTGTCACTCATTATCCTCTTATTTACTCGGCTCCACAGTTCAGTATCTATTCGGCCTATCTATTATATTCGGCATCCTTATCGTGTAGGGTAAAGCCGTGTAATATCTGTCTTCTAGAATACGCTTCCGATTATTCCAATTATCCGGCTCCCACAATTGCCCCCCAAACACCTCGCTAGCATCAGTTAGTCGGCGTGTTTAGCCAGAAGTCAAAAATTCGGCGGTTAATCCTCTTCCCGATGCGTGTCAGAACGCGTACGTGCTTTCTGGTCATTGTAACGCTTTCCCGCCCCATTCGTGTTTCTCTCGCATTTATTATGATTTGAAACTTAAGTCCCTTCGGAAACATGCTTTTTCGAATATTTGAACCTCCTGGACTGCCAGTCGGTATCTCTTCTTCGACGCGTTTTCTGCAACTCCTATCCATTCTCTCATTGTTTCCTTTGCCTTTCGTAAGTCTTCTTCTCTTCACCTTGCAATCCTGTTTTTCGTGTTTATTTGTGATTTAGAATATTCTTGAGTCCTCACTAGAATGGCTAAGTATTTGAAAGACCTCCTTTCCGAGGGTCGAATTTCTGGGTTCCGAAGACATTTTTCTATCCCTAAGGATGTCCATCTTTCTGTGGTAAAGGACAATACCCTTGATATGGAGAAGGACGACCAAAATATAATCGTCTTCCCTAACCTGTCTATTACGGAGGGCGGAGTTCACTTTCCCCTACACCCATTTCTCAGGGTCATCATCCGCTATTGGAGTCTGATTCCTTCGCAACCCAATGTGAATTTTTTTCGAATCGTAATGGGAATTGTAGAGTTGAACCGGCGTCTCAGGATCAACCTTGGCATTCCGGCGATTCAGCACTGCTATGCTTTAGCCAAATCCTCCGGTCGGCTCGAGCGCTACTTTCTCAAGGCCAAGGACACCGACCATCACTTGGTAACGATGCTTGCCAGCTCTGGCAAATGAGTTGACGATGTAATGGTCAACGTCCGAGGCAACTGGGAATTCAGCGAAGGCGAAGATCGCCTAGACCCTTTTCCCAGATGGAGGGGTGAACCAGGTTGCCGTATAACTCCTTATTTGTTGATCTTTCTTTTATGCGGCTTTTTCTGCGAGCCTTACCCTTTGTTCTTGCAGGCAATAAATTGAAGAGGATTTTGACCTCGGCTAACGACGCAGTCCTTGCGGAAATTAAAACTGCACTAAAGTACTTTGGCCGTCCAAACATACAAAAGCAAGGGAGAGCTGCCCATATTCTCCTGCAGTACGAGCCTACCTATACTACGTTCTCGATCGCGGACAACATCCTAATCCCAACTGGCGAACAACACCTTACGGCTCTTGTCTTCCCCAGTTTCAAGATCCTTAGGCAAATTGGTCTCGAAGCTTCTAATTCGGAGCAAGGCTTAGAGCCGGTTGTCGAGGTAGATGCCGAATCAACGCGGGAGTTCGATGCCGAGGCCGAAGAGGTCAACGAAGCTCTGAAATCAGCGTTTGAGGCAGCCGGTCTTAACCAGCCTAACTCACCGTCCACTTCGGGTCGGGCGGAGTTTTCCTTCGAAGATATTTTTACAAACTTGGGAGACCTTCCCGGTACTTTTTCAGAAGGCATGGCTGGGGCGAATCTCACGCAGATGGCGAGAAAGAGAAATGCCGAGCGAATGGCCGCTCGAAAGAAAGCCGAGGCCGCTCGTTCTAAGCCTGTCCCGGTTGAATCTTTACAACTGGTTACTGGAGAAGAAACGGCTCAAGTTGTTGTGGCCGAGACGGAGGGGGCTGAACAGCAGGTTATGAAAGAACGACTGGTTTCAAAAGAGCGGGGCGAGAAACGTTCCGCCGAGGGAGAGGCCGACTCAGAGGATAACCCTACTGACAAACAGCCTCACTCAGAGGAATCCGACGTGGTTGTCCCCTTCGTTGTTCAACCAAAGATCAAAGACACACCAATCTCCTCTAACGCATCTACCATGAAGGATCCAGCCGTGGCATTAAGCTTGGCCGCCTCAGTTTCGCTACCGGCTGACAAGGCCGCCTTTCGAGAAGAGCTGGATTTGGTGGCTATAGCGTTCGCTGCCCAGTCGGCCCTTCTGGTATGTGTACGATACTTTGTTTTTTGCTTGTTTGGTTTGGTTTGCATACGATGTTGCTTGATGTAGTGATCCGAACTTGTTTTGCAGACGGTTGGAAGGATAGCCGAACTAGGCCGCCGGCAGCGTGATGCCATTGAAAGAATTGGCCGCTTAAAGTTTGAAGCTGAAGGTAAAAGAAGCAGGGCCGAGTTCGAGGCGATCAGAGCCGCAATGGAAAGTGCTCGAGCCGAAGCTAAAAATGAGAGGGCTCGGACTGCTGACCAGTTCAGATCCGAAGCCGAGGATAGGGCGAACGCGAGCGAGGAGTCGCTCAAGTTAGCCCAGGAGGCGCTTTCCAAGGCAGAGGCCGAGTTAGAAGAATTGAAGGCGGCCAAAGAAAAAGCCGAATCTGTAGCTTCTACGGCACTAGAAGCTGGGAAGAGCGCCGCCTTGAAGGAATACATAGATGAGGTCCCCAAATTCGAAAATCGGGGATTCAAACATGGGTGGCTCAAAGCCCTTGCTGCCACTGGAATTACATTGGCCTTGCCAATTCCATACGAGTAAGTGGACGTTGAGCCACTTGAGTCTGATCTCGAGGATTAATCTGGGAGACATTCTAGTTTTATTAGGTATCTTTAATTTCAATGTATGTTTTTGTTTAGTGAATCCTTGTTAGTTCAAGGTAATTTTCATGTATAAATTAGTTACTATCTATGCTCAATTTATTAATGAAAATTTCCTTCCCATTTCACTATTATTTGTACGAAGTTTTTGATATTAATGAAGAGTTTTGCCTTCCACTACTTTGGATGACAGTGTAATCTTGGCAATTATATTAGTTATACTTTAATTTATCCGAACAAGCAAATCGACTCTCGGTGCCGAATAGGACTAGTAAATCGATTCATAAAGCGGCTGCGGCACTCAAGCCAAATAGATTGATGAATCTGCCCATTGCCCCAGCTGGTTCATGAACATTAAACGCCGAATCACACAATATTGATGAGTTGATTCAGGAAACGGCTGCGGCACTTAAGCCGAATAGATTGATGAATCTGCCCTTGCCCCAGCTGGTTCATGAACATTAAACGTCGAATCACACAATATTGATGAGTCGATTCAGGAAGCGGCTGCGGCACTCAAGCTGAATAGATTGATGAATCTGCCCTTACCCCAGCTGGTTCAAGAATTTGCCCTTGCGGAAGTTAAGACTGCTGAATAACAATGTTTGATGGGGGCACGACTCGGTCGGTGCCGGGCTGTTGAGGTTTCGATATTAATAAGATTGCCTTGGAGGCGCTGCCCTCGCAGGGAATAAATGAATGAAGGTCCTATTTATGTGCTCAATGAGTAACTCAGTCCAGGTCTTTGATGAAGAATAAACAAGCGCGAATGTTGAATAGACTCTTCTTTAACAACAAAAAGGACGCGAGGACGCTAGCTGAGCTGGGAGGAGACATGAATCGAAGTGGCGAACCTTCGCGCGCGGGAGGTAGGATTTCAAGGGATCGGGAGAGACGTCAATCTCCTCATCATCGAAGTAGGTCGCCTAGGAGGGACAAGGAGCCACAGGACAAATCCCCGCAACCCCGTTCTGGAAGGGAGCCCGGTGCGAATCCACACCCATTGAGTTTTGCAGTTTTCGTGGGGAATAAGCCCAAGACAGAGGCAGACTCAATCATTCGAGATTCAAATGTGGCAGTCGAATTTGCTCGACAGATTTTTCCTCCCGAGGTTCAACAGTCGATGGTAGGTCGGCAGGACTTCGAAGTGTTTCGTGAAGGCATTCACGGTGCGGTGAAGGGGCTCTATACCACCTACGAAATTAGCATGCATCTCCGTGCTTCCCGCCAAGGAATAGAGAAGAGGGATGAACTCATCTGAAGCTTGGAGGCTCGCGCAGAAACGGCTGAGCGTGAGCTAAGAAAGGTCAAGGCCATTCAGGCACAACCCGTCGGACAGGTTAACCCAATCGTGGAAGAAAGGGTCACCCAGCGGCTCATCAGTACCGCGCTCGTCGATCGTGATACGGCAAGCATGTTAGCGATAGAATCTGCGAAGGGAAAGGCCTATGAAAAAGGCTTCCACGAAGGCCGAAAAGTAGCGATACAAAAGACCAAGGAAAAGCTCACCGAGGAAGTTTGCCGATGCGAAAATCGTGGATTTAAGCATGGTTGGATCAAGGCGTTTCAGGCCAAGGAAGCTCTCCGAGTAGCAGGCGTCGATTCGGCATTGCCACTGTACCAACGTAACCATTTTCCGTTTTTCGCTTTTGAAGTCGAACAGAGTGAGGATGAGCACAACGCTATATAAAAATACTCAATGTAACGTTCGAACGCAGATCGCATTCATAACTATGTAATTATTGCATGGTTGAATAAAACGTTCTATTTTAAATGTTTCATTGTAATTTTCATTCGGTACACACGTGTTTGCATGTGTTTCATTGTATAAACATTAACCGGCTCGAGTCAACTAGGCATTCTAATTCTGAACGGTTATATGCCGGCTTGTCGTGAGCACTCTTTATTAAATATATGTTTGGCATGTTACGCAAGGTCAATTGCGCCGATGAGTTTCCGAATTCGGAGGCTTAACCGGCCCAAAGGTGTCATCCACCACGGGCTCCGAATCCGAAGATAGTCAGCCCATCTATAATTGATGTTTATATAATTAGGCCATTTTAACTCCAAAAGAGCCAAAAATCAGTACATGGAGTGGCTGTGTGGCCAATATCGCTCGGCGTCCGTCTTTTGGAGTTCCGTGTTAATGAAATCACCTCGGGGCCACTACAAGGGTTTTAGAAATAAATCGCCTCGGACTTTTCGCTCCAGTGACTTCGCTTACTGTGTACAGACTCGATTTAAAACGATTTTATTGCGTGGGGTTAGATAAGTGTGAACGTCGAATGGAGTTTTCTTCAGCAGCAGAAGAGAAGCTCGGACTCTGGCTGAGCTTAACATTGCAATGAATCGCAGGAAAGAACCCACTCGCGCGGGTGGTAGGGCATTCAAAAAATGGGAAAAACGTCAGCCTTTAAGTCGTCAAAGCAGATCACCCCGAAGGGAGAAACATTAATGGAGAAGTTCTCCGCAACCGCGACCGAGAAATGAGGCCGACGTAGCGCCGCAACCATTGAGTATTACTGTTTTCGTGGGAAATTCCTTTATTGTCCTAGATCTTGGTCTTGACGTTGTCAGTGGTGCCAAAGGTTCCCGCCTCGAGGGTGATTATCTCGTCGGTGTGAACGTGGACTCAAGCGTAGTCAGATCAAAGCATTGCAAGTTGTGGGTGTTCTTTGATCAGTGGGCGTTGATTCGGAGCTGCCGTTGTGCCAACGCAACGCCGTATGAGAATAGACATTGTAATGCTTCGAACACGGATTGCGTTTTTTGTAATTATTGTTTAATCGAATAAAATGTTTTATTTTAACAGTTACTCATTCTGAATTTTTGTATGCTTAATTAAGCATCTTATTTTGAATGCTGGAATGTTTCGTCTTGTTCATGCAGTTGTATTGGCTCAACCTACATATCCCTGCCTTGATGTGTAAATGTTTTCATTCTGAAGGGTGCTCCAAATTCGGAATATTATTCGGCCCTTGAGCGTCGCTCGGTGGCACTATTTGGTCAGGCGAATTTTGAGGCTTTATCGGCCTGAAGACGTCATGCACCGATGGGGTCCCGAGTCCGAAGACTTTGTCGGCCCAAAGACGTCATTCGCCGATGGGGCTCCGAATCCGGAGGCTTTATCGGCCCAAAGACGTCATTCGCCGATGGGGCTCCGAATCCAGAGGTTTTATTTGGCCAATCGTGACATCCATGAAGGGTGCTCCGAATCCGAAGGCTTTATCGGCCCAAAGACGTCATTCGCCGATGGGGCTCCGAATCCGGAGGCTTTATTTGGCCAATCGTGACATCCACGAAGGGCGCTTCGAATCCGGAGGCTTTATTTCCCCAATCGTGACATCCACGAGGGGCGCTCCGAATCTGGAGGCTTTATCGGCCCAAAGACGTCATTCGCCGATGGGGCTCTGAATCCGGAGGCTTTATTTGGCCAATCGTGACATCTATGAAGGGCGCTCTGAATTCAGAGGCTTTATCGGCCCAAAGACGTCATTCGCCGATGGGGCTCCGAATCCGGAGGCTTTATTTGGCCAATCGTGACATCCACGAAGGGCGCTCCGAATCCAAAGGCTTTATCGGCCCAAAGATGTCATTCGCCGATGGAGCTCCGAATCTAGAGGCTTTACTCGAAACACTTTTGAACTGGATTGCACAGTGAGTAAACAGAAATCTTTGCATTACAGTAGTGGAAAGTGTACATGGTGAGCCATTCAAAACCAATATCATTCCCCACAGGTCGGGTTTAATGATAGAATTTGCGCAAGTGCGTTAGGAGCAATGCCTCGTACCTAATTTTCCATCCACCGGCCTCCCATCATCCGGAAATACCTTCAGGAGCAACATTTCCGGCATGTAGCGGTGCAGCTGAACGCGTTGAGCATACGTATTGGGAAGCTGCTGCGGGTATCGCCTAGAGCTTCCATGGCTTTCCGCCAGGGAGCCGTCCAACATTGTCGAGACTGTCTCGATTCGACACTTAAATGGAGTTGGCCTGCGACTCCGTTGGCGTCTTTGCAGAAAGGAGATAGCATGCTTATGCGGATGGTCGGGAACCACAGATTTGCTCGATGCCGTGTTCGGTCGGGAAGCGTAGCAGCTGATGATAGGTGCTTGGCACGGCCTGAATAGTATGCAACCAAGTTCGCCCCATGATGAGGTTATACAGTGAAGGGAGCTTGACGACCAAGAATTCCACGTCCACTGATTGGGAGCCCGCCCGAACGGGTAACGTGATTTTCCCCAACGGGTACTCTGGATTTGTGTTGAAGCCGAATAATGGATAAGGAGCCGGAGATAGTTCTGATTCGTTGAAATCGAGTTTGATGAAGGTCTCGTAATACATAACCTCCGAAGTGCTCCCCTGGTCTGTGAGGAGGTGTTCAACGGTAAATCGGTTCACGTGTAGTTCAATGACCAATGGATCAATATGGGGGAGTGTTATGTCGATAAGATCGGAATTCTCAAAGATAATACTCGGAGCTTCGTGGGGCTGTTCCGTTTGTGTGCGTTGCTTCTGGGGGCTGACTGAATTGCATGTATGGTACGTGGCGTTGAAAGGCTGTATATCATATGAATAACGCCGAGGGGAGATGACTCCTGCCAAAGGGCAACAGTTTTGATTGTGCTTTTCCGGACATGCTGCTGGAGTCGACCAGCTTGCACCAATTCCTCAAGGCGATTTTTCAAGGCATAGCAACTGTCCGTATCATGACCATGATCTTTGTCATATTCACAACGCCTGTCCCGCCTTCTCGTGTCAGGAGGTCCCACCATCTTGGACGGCCATTTGAAAAATGGAAGATGTTGGATTTTGGACATAATCGAGCTGATTGGCTCTGTCAGCTCCATATATTTCTTGTCGGCACACTTCGTGCGCCTGCTATCGACCTGCAGTTGCTCATTTGCTTGGTGTGAGCACTGATCACTGGATCGGCGAGAATCCCGTCTTTTGTCTCGTTTAGCCCGCTGTCGTGGTTCAGAGCTCTGAGGTGATACGGAACTTATTGGCTGAGCGATTTCGGGAGGGGCCGTTTTGTTGGCCACGTGTCCGGCTTTAACCCGCAAGGCGTCATCTTCCACTTTGCAGTATTCCTCTACTTTCTTCATCAACCCCTAGACTGTTTTGGGGGGTCTTCTAGTCAAGAAACTGCAGAGGGCACTATCTGGATGTAATTCCATTTTGAAGGCGGTGATGGCCATGGAGTCGTTGCAAGCGTCATCAACAAGATTGAAGCATTCCCAATATCGCGCCGAATATGCTCTTAGTGTTTCTCCTGGCAGGATTTGCATTGCCCAGAGAGAGTCGACTTGCTTCGGCTGGACCTCGTTGGTGATGAATCTGGCCCTGAAGGGTTTCTGTAGTTGGTGGAAGGTTTTGATCGAAGCCGACTCCAATTTATAATACCACCTGACCGCCAATGGTCCCAAACTGCTAGGAAATATTCAGCACATGAGGGCCTCGTCGTCTGCATGCAATGTCATGGCCTGCTTGTAGTGGCGGATGTGGTCGGTGGGGTCTGATTTGCCATCATACAAGGTAAACGACGGTGCTTTGAATTTTTTGGGTAACGCAACCTTTGCAATCCGTCATACGAAGGGATCGTGTTGATCTTCGTCCGAACTGTTCCTTCTTCGCTTATGCATTGTACGGGGACTTTCTTCGGAAGAACTGGTGGAATCATGTCGTCTCTTCTTTCTGGGCTCCGGGGATAACGAGTCGGAGCCGCTATTGATGTTGTCTTGTCGGGCTCGAGGTCGTCGACCACCTGCCTTCGGAGATCGTTCCAGGTTTAGGCATACAGCTTGTTTGGACTTCGCCACTTCCAAGGCCAAATCTTCACGAAGACGTTCGTTCTCAGCGATCATGTTCTCCAACCTCTGTTCATTTTGCTTTGCGTGTTCCTTGATCGCCTGTATTGTTTCATGCTCCGAAGTCGAGGGTGAGGCGAAGTTCAAGGCACGTCTCGCGGCGATAGTCTCCGGTCCAAGCATGTTTGGTGGAGTGAGATCGTCTCTTTGAGTGGTTTCATCAGTGACTATTGGAGGATCTTTTGTTATGCCTGCCATGGATATGCTTGAGTATTCCCACAGACGGCGCCAATTGTGGAGAAGTTGTTTGGAAATACTCTTATGATCTTGGAGAGCGCTCGTGATCCTCTTCTAGTCACCTGAAAAGGAATAAACACTCCGGTCGGGGGTGTCGGAATTAGCACTCCGACGAACAAGTCAATCTCAACGCTCAAGAATGCTTGTATTTTACGTTTAGCACAACAATTCTCACCTGCCTTTCTTAGTCTGTTGTTCCTTTATTTATACTTGTTACCTGGGCCTCGTGGCCAGGCCCACTTGTCACTCATTATCCTCTTATTTACTCGGCTCCACAGTTCAGTATCTATTCGGCCTATCTATTATATTCGGCATCCTTATCATGCAGGGCAGAGCCGTGTAATATCTGTCTTCTAGAATACGCTTCCGATTATTCCAATTATCCGGCTCCCACAATTTTATATATACTAATTGTTGGCTTATTTTTCTTACGAAGAAAAACACCATAAATGTGAGCATGCCAGTAAGGATTGAAAAATCCTTATAGATTAAATTCAAGTCAATTATCAAGCGATTGTGTTGAAGGTTCTTTTGCCTCAATGAAGAGGATTTCAAAATTGCCAAGTGTAGAGCAAAGAAAAATTAGAAGGAGAGAGACGGAGCAAGATGATTGAGTGAACAATCGGAGTAATTGAGTGAACAATCAAACTAACCATTAATTTACCTCTACTCCTATGCTTCGAAAATGAAATGCATAAAATTTACCTCTACTCCTATGCTTCAAAAATTAAGTGCATAAAATTAAGTGCATGAAATATAAATGACAAGAAAAAAAAAGAAATCAATTATCTTTGATTTGAGTTATGGATCCTTTACAATGTAACCATGAATGGCTATTTATAGACAAACATTTATAGAAAAAAAAAAAAAAAAAAAAAAAAACTATCTAATAACTACCATACCCTTCCATCTCCTACATTTCACACTCCATAATCTTCCACTTCATCTCTATGTCTCTATAACTTCCTTCAACCTCCAATTCATGCTTTACGTTCTCCACTTTGTCCTCCATCATCTTTTTATATGTGTTTAATGATTCATAACTTCTCATAATCTCCAAATGAGTAGGAGAGTCCCACATGTCTTGCAATTATATAAATAATAACTAATAATAAAATTATTTATTTATGATGCCAACACTAATACACATTTTAACTTGAAGTATCCATTAACTCTCTAAATTAATATACATTTAACCCACCAAATTAAGTCTTATTTTTATTAATTTTTGTCAATTAATACTTATTTTAATACACAAATTTAACAATTCTATTATAGATGCTCTAAGAACATAGTATTAAGGAGTTGTCACAATTGATTGAGTTTATATAATTCCCATAATGAAGTACACTTTTGGGGACACTCCAAATAAGATGTTTATTAATTTATTGGCTTATTTCTATCACACAACTTCTATAATAAATAAATAAATAAAAGTTAAAAAATAAGTCATACCCAAAATTACCTAAAATTCATCCCCTTTTAAAATTTTAATGACACTGATGAGGATACCACATAGTGGAACCATATCCACTTCAATAAATTGGTTAACTATAAAATCAATTGCTTAATAACTTCATTTTTGTGTTAATGAAAGATGATTGATAGACTCACAACACACGAGTTTGTTTTTTAGATAAAAGGAAAAACCAAACAGAAAAGAACTAAAGAGAAAACCAAAGCCTCTTGAGAAACCAATAAATTGAGAGAAGATGGAACCTCCTCTATCCAAGTTTGAAGATCAACATGCTCAGACACCATACAAGCTAGAAGATGGGCCCTTGATTACCTGCTCTACGCACATGAGAAATCTTGAAACACCTGAATAAATTAAGAGCAACCACGGTAGCAAAGATCACACGTATCTAAAATAGGAATATGCCTTCTTCGCAAGGCAATGCACACTGGCAAAATATTTGAGCACGCTTTCTGTTAGAATGGTTGAGAAAATTCTGTACAAAAATAGAATTTTTTAGTCAACTTTGGACTATAATTTCACTAGGTCCCAAGTACCAATTATAGCGGGTATTGGTGGTAACGTGTTATATGTCGCGTTGTGATTCACGTAATATATTTGATTGTTCAAAACCATTATCAGGTGAATAGGAAATTGATGTCAAAATGAGCTCCATGAAAATGGTGTTTTTGTTGAAATTTCCATAAAGGTTGGAGTTAAGGTTTGTCCGACATTGGTTTGGTAGGCAAACTTTGTGTGGGTTTATAAGCCTTGGGTTTGCAACTAGGAGAGGGCCTCAAGGGGTACCCAAGTTTTGTGGAATGTGAGGTTATGGACAAAGTGAATTAGACCCATTGGACACAAATCAAACACGCACGCCGCCTGTCTGGTCAGGCGGGCTGGACTTGGGCGCGGGTGCGTAGTGTGAGGTTAGGTTGGGCCAAAAACTTTTGAATTTTTTTTTTTTTTGGAAAATAAATTCTGACCTTTTTGAATTCAAATTTCAGTTGGAAAAATTCAAATCTTGGCGGTTAGGCCTTTGCACCTCTTCAGTCTTTTCTGTACGAGTTCCATACCTATCCGAACAGGTTCATATCTATTCAATTCAAACTCAAACAGGTTCATACCCGTTGAGTTCAAATCCAAGCAGATTCATATATGTTGAGTTCAAACCCGAACAACCACCTCCTTCATTTGGATTTTGCAATCAAAAAATTTCATTCTTCTTCTCTACTTTGATTTCCTGCATATTGCTGCATAAATTTCCTATAAGAAACAGTATAAACATAAAAGTGTGTTCGTTGGACATTTAGTTTGTAGTACTGCTACTAAATTGTCGTTGATTATTTTATCATGGGAGATAGACTTCCATAATCTGAAAGCACTGTGGAGAGGACGAATCTGTCTTAAGGACACAGTGTTAAACACTAGACTTGATCAAATTTTGTTCGAGAAAATAATACTGTAAGTGATTAGTTTACTATCCTGTTTTTATTTTATTTTTTTTCATTTTCAGATTCTATTTTGTCTTTTTAACAAAATAAGAATTTGTTTCTTATTATATATATATATATACTAGCGTATGCCCGTGCCTGAAGGCACGGTTTAAATAAAAATCACAAAAGTTAGATTCATTTTTCAAACTAAATGAAAATTCATTAAAACACATTAAAAATCACAAACACAAACCCAAATCTTAAAAACTCAAATCCAAACACAATGAAACCTTTCAAAAATCAAAACATATTTCAAAATGAAACCCATTCAATGCAGATCGAAGAGAAAATTTGCGAGATTATTTTTTGGTGGGTAAGTCATAAATTAAAGACAAAATTACACGTAGTAATATAACAAATCTCATACCCCAAAAAAGGAGAAACTAATAAAATAACTAATTAAAACACCCCCACATCAACAGGGTACCCCAAAAAAGAAGACATAAATAAAAATCAAGATTGTCCATATATCATTTTTATCCCCAAGTACCCTTTATCATAAATGTATGGACAATTATACAAAAGTGGTTGAACAACCCACTAAACAATTCAGTAGAACCGTGGCTGAACAACATACACCAGCCCACGGCCTAACTCAAATCCACCAGCCCATTTACTAAATTAAACATGGGTCCAAGACACCACCTTTCAATAATAACCCACCAAACATGGTCCAAGTCCACCAAATTTGCATCAACAGGCATTGCTTGATAAGCGCACGTGGAAACCAACTCAAAATAATTCAAAAAACCCTCCAACCACTCCCAAAAATGGGTTTGGAAAACCATGGGCTACCAAAACCAGCGGGAGGTTTGCAATAGATATTCTATTGAGAAAAATACCAAATACATCATTACAGTGCTGCTGAGAGAGAGAGAGAGAGAAAGAGAGAGAGAGAGAGAATATTAGACAGCCCTCAAAGATTTGTAAAAGTTGTTTGCCTCGTAATAACTGAAGAAGATAACCTAACTTGGATCATCATCCGTAGATCATCATCAACATGAAAAAGTGAAACAAAGATAAAAAGATTCATCAACTACTAGTTGCAAATACATAAAAATTATATTAAAAAAAAGTGTTGTTTTTTAATGGATAAAGGGTAAGGAGTGGTAATAAATCGAAGATGGGCTATCGATTTCACTGATAATTCAACTGTTCCTTCATCTCGTGACATCCATGATCCCCTTGGTTTCTCTCATGCTTCTCTCTCTCTCTCTCTCTCTCTCTCTCTCTCGCATTGTGGGTTTGAAAATCAAAGATCCCTCGAAGATTTGTGGAAATTGTTTGCCTCATAATAACTGAAGAAGATACTCCGATTGCATGGAACAAAGTCTAACTTGGATCATCATCTGTATATCATCATCAACCTGAAAAAGTGAAACAAAGAGAAAAAAGATTCATCAAATACCAATTTCAGATGCATCAAAATAAAAAGTAAAAACTAAAAAGGTGTTTTTTTTTAATGGATAAAGGGAAAGAAGTGGTAATGAATCTCTCAACCCAATTTCCCATCTCTCTAAACACTCACTCTCACACCTGTCATGCCCCTAAACCCGCCTCTAAAAGTTTGGGCATGACCACTTCAGAAACAGACATAAGATCCGATATGTATAATCTATGGGGCCTGAACGGAAGCATTAAACAATACAATATAACATCCATTGAGCTGACACTAACAAGCCAGGATCAAACACTTAATGTTGGGTAATGCATCATATAATAAATACACACACAACTATATATATATATATATGAACAAATATACAGACCCACCCCCGAGTCTAGGGATGTAACAAAACTGGGTTAGAAGAAGTTAATTATGTTTTACAATATCCGACAGAAGGTTCAGTATACGAAGTCAAAAGCTTTACAAGGATTTCACAAACTGAATGAGCTTCGTCTAGGGTTTGGTTGTGGTGTACTGGCAAAAGACAAGTGGTCCAAGTTGGACTAGGACTGACCTCCAGATTGATTACCTACAGAACAGACATAACACAGAGTGAGCGAAGCTCAGTGAATAATAGTACGTAAACAATCTAATGATTAACTTGAATTACAATGTATATAATTGCAGAGAACTTTTGGTTAATCTTCTCCTATAATTGTTCCAGAACGGCCTTAGGCCCAATCGTTAAACAGAGTGGCTTTAAGCCCAGTAATATACAATATACAGAACGGCCTTAGGCCTAACAGAGTTTACAGATTAGCTATAGGCCTAACAGAGTTCACAAATTGGCCATAGGCCTAATAGAGTTTACAGATTGGCCATAGGCCTAACAGATTTTACAGATTGGCCATAGGCCTAACAGATTTTACAGAATGGCCTCTGGCCCAGATATCAACAGAGCAGAGCAATTCGAGAGTGCTACAGATGTACATAGATTCTTTCAACGTTTACATAAGTTCACACCGATTCCCAATCAACATACACGTTAACGTAATTACTTATAAAGAATAGAGCGTTAATAATAAGAATTATTAACGGTAAGTAAATGTATGATTACAGTACTAGTACTCACAGTGTTGTGGCGGAGTGCTAGTTCCCCCCGGAGTGTGTCCTATACACATACATAATTCACAAATTAATTCTTTTTCCTTGTTAAATCATTTTCTGACTTGCTCCGCTTTGAATGAATTTACAAACATTAAAAGGCATCAAATACAGATTTCAAAAATATTAGAGGGTCAAGCACATAAAACGAAGTAGATAATATTTTGCAGCATGGGCCGCACATGCAGTTGTGAGCCCCACACGTGCGGCAGTTGGTCCCACACGTGCGGCCATGACTCCCGCACGTGCGGCAGTGCTCCCACACGTGCGGCCATGACCCCTGCACGTGCGACGATTTGCCAGTTTTTTGTGCAGTCCGAAATACAACACATCTCCACCAAGGCTAATGCAATACAAAGTCTAAATTGGAGGAATTTAGGACATTATGAAGGCATAACATTACTTTTAACATAAATCAAACATAACCAACTCTTACCTCCTTCAAAGTTACAATTACAACTCAATTCTTTTTAACATATCACATTATATATATGCAAAATTATGTGGCTCAACATACAAACCAAACAATAGGATGTAGTCCCCTTGTATAACACCAAACTAGTTCCCAACACACTCAAGTAATAAAATATATTCCAAGTTAAGTAGTGATCACACACCAAATTGCCATTGCAATCCCTAAGTCACATGATTGTGGGGAAAACTCACTCAAATTCAAAAGAAGAGTTATAGGAGATGAATAAATTTACCTTAAGCTTAAGTCTTTCAAATTCCCAACCTTCTTCTTGTTGAACTTCTTCCCCTTCCTCTCAAACCCTCCTCTTACCTAATCCTTTCTCTTAAGAGATATTTTTAAGTAAGGCTCCTAAGTCAAATATGTAAGGAACATAAATATGTATATATCTAAAGGTGGATAAAGACAAAATTTAATCAGTTTAAGCATTCCAAATTGAAATTTCACAGAAAGTCATATTATAACTTAAAAATTATGCTGATTTCAAATGTAAACTCAATTTCAGATTATCAAGCCTCTAAGGCTCTCAATTTCTGATCCAAACATTTTAATTGTGACAGATATTTTCCTTACCAAACAAATATAGGTCTCTAATCATAAGATCCATGTGCTTAAACTTAATTTCTCATGAAATTTCACATTAAGCATTTAAATGCACAGAATAAGGGACTGAAAGTATACCAGAAACACATACGAGGGTCGGGTTATTACAACACTCTTGAGAAAAACCACCATTCCTTAATTTCTTGGCTGTCAAAAAAAACACATTTCCAAATCCTTTGTTTTTTTTCTATCAAGCCGATGTAGAAGCGCCGGCGCCGGCAACGGCAAAGCGAGAACTATTGAGCCATGGGCTGCGTGATCAGAACGCTGTTCGCCAGCAATCCCCGATGGTCCTTCGGAAATTCTCCACCCTGCAACCCTCTCTCTCTCTCTTAGCCATTTTCGAGCCATTGAACAATGAGTTCCAGTGGTGTCAAGTATGTTCACCACCACCCATCATCATCACAAACCAGATCTGGGCGACTCATCGGCATCTCGACCTCCCTCCAAATGTCTACAAGATCAATCAGATCAAGGTTAACATGAAGAACGACGCCTTGAAGATCTTTGTTTCGAAAGCCCTAAATCGAATTCAGCAATGCAATCTAATCTCAAATCGTCTGTAAAGCACAGTAAAGAGAGAGAGAGAGAGAGAGAGAGAAAGAGAAAGGGAACTCAACAGGTCTCTTTTATGAGAATGTGAGAGAACGTGTAGAGAGAGTTAAGGATAACGTGTTTGGTACGATGTGTTTGGGCGGAGGCAGACGTGTTTGGCAGACTTGGGAGAGAGAGATGTTTAGGCGAGAAAAAAATTGATCTCAACTGTTAGATATTGATTAGGATTGATCTAGACCATTCAAATGAAATGTATTTCTGATACATTTTATATATTTTCAAAAATCGTTCTGTCTTATTATATATATATATATGTACTGTTTTGATTTTTGTAATCAACAGTCTCTCTCCTTTCTTAATCATTTCTTTTAATACAATGAAGATTGTCGAACAATCTTAAGACAGATTTTGTTTCTTTAATAAGTCTTCATTGTATTAATAAAATTCATTTTATAAAATATGTTTTATTTGGATCCAATAAAATAATTTTTTGGTTTTTGTAACAAGAAAATTATTGTGCTGTAGAAACTAGAAAAATAAAATTATTTTGTGTTATAACTTATTTTCTGGTTATAGTAATAGAAAATTAATTTGTGTTTTGGTTTTGGTTTTTTTTATTTTTGTAATCAGATATTATGGCTACTACAGTAGAAAGTGGTATTCCAATTCCGATTGTTACAATGACTCCAGTCCCTATCTAAAACTATGTTCAAGTTCCAATAAATCATGGAGAAAAATCGAAAAAATTTAATGGTACCGAGTTTAAGAGATGGTAGCAAAAAATGCTGTTCTATCTTACAACTCTTAATCTTGCCTGGTTTCTCTGTGAAAAGGCTCCAATGCTTAAAGAGGATGAAAGTGATCGGCAAGTTGTTGCCGCGGTGGATGCGTGGAAGCATTCTGATTTTCTTTGCAGAAATTAGATCCTCAATGGCCTAGAAAACATGCTATATAATGTTTACAGTCCTTTGAAAACAGCAAAAGAATTGTGTGATTCTCTGGAGAAAAAATACAAGACAAAGGATGCTGGCACAAAGAAATTTGTTGTCGGTAAATTTCTGGACTTTGTTATAGTAGACTCCCAAACGATAATTCAAACTCAAAGTTTTCAATTAATTTTTCATGATATTCATGTTGAAGGTATGTCTCTTAGCGAGTCTTTCCAAGTCGTTGCATTAGTGGAAAAATTACCACCGGTTTGAAAAGATTTCAAAAATTATTTAAAACATAAACGCAAAAAGATGATCATAGATGAACTTATTGTAAGACTGAGAATTGAGAAAGAAAACTGTAAGGCTAAAAAATAAAATGGTAAAAATCTCATTGAATCTAAGGCTAATATAGTGGAACAAGTGCCCAAACCACATAACAAAAAGATGAAGTTTGTTGGAGATGGTCCTAAACAAGGCGACAACAATGGCAATAAAAAGTTCAAAAGTAAATGTCATAACTGTGGTAAGACCGGACATCATGCCTCTAATTGCCGCCGCCCTAAAAAGGATCGCAGAAATACAAGCAAAAAGACTACCAATCAAGCCAATGTGACAGAAGTCGATTACATTTCTGACGGGGTAAATGACATCAATCTCTCTGCTGTGGTATCTAAGGCTAATTTGGTTGGAAATCCCAAAGAGTGGTAGGTCAACACTGAGGCAACTTGACATATTTGCGTGGACCAAAAGATGTCACTACTTATAATGAGGCTGCAAGTGGTGAACAATTATTCATAGGAAATTCATCTACTTCTAATGTAGCTGGACGAGGGGAAATTGTCTTGAAGATGACATCGAGGAAGGAATTTACCCTCAACAACATGTTGTATATACCAAACATCCAGAAAAATTTAGTTTCTGGTTCTTTATTAAGTAAGAATGGTTTTAGACTAGTATTTGAGTCTGATAAATTTGTATTAACAAAGAGTGGTATGTATGTGGGTAAGGGATACATGAGCGATGGTCTTTTCAAGTTAAATGTAATGACTGTTGTACCAAAATTTGTTATGGATAAGAATAACACATCTTTTGCTTATATTCTTGAGTCAAATTTATGGCATAGATTAGGACATGTGAATTTTGATGCTTTACATAGACTAATTGGTTTAGATTATATGTCAAAGTTTGAAATTGATTATAATTACAAATGTGAGATATGTGTAGAAGCAAAACTAACTAAGGCTCCATTTAAATCAGTTGAAAGAAAAACTGAACCTCTAGAATTAATTCATATTGATGTATGTGATCTTAAATTTGTTCAAACTAGAGGAGGCAAAAAGTATTTCATAACATTTATCGATGATTGTACAAGATATTGTTATGTATATTTACTTAGAAGTAAAGATAAAGTCTTAGAAATGTTTAAACTCTATAAAATTGAAATTGAAAATCAACTTGGTAAAACCATTAAAATGGTTAGAAGTGATAGGAGTGCTGAATATGATACACCTTTAAATGAATTTTGTGCACAACATGACATTATTCACCAAACTACAACACCTTATTCTCCACAGCAAAATGAAATTGCTGAAAAGAAGAATAGAACCCTTAAAGAAATAATGAATGTCATGTTACTAAGTTTGGACTTACCGTAGAACTTGTAGGGGGAAGCAATATTGTCTACTAATTATGTTCTTAACAAAATACCCCACAAGAAAACTAGCAGCACTCCTTATGAATTATGGAAAGGTCGACCACCTTTCTACAAATACTTAAAAGTGTGGAGGTGTTTGGCAAAGGTAGAAGTTCCTATTCTGAAAAAGACTAAGATAGAACCAAAAACAGTGGATTGTGTATTTATTGGTTATGCGCATAATAGTAGTGCATATTGGTTTCTGACTTATAAATCAAAAATACCTGATATACATGTGAATACTATTATAGAGTCAAGGAATGATGTTTTCTTTGAACATATTTTTCCTTACAAGAAAGGATAAGAATTAAGTTCATAGAAAAAAACTTATGATTGTATACAAAGTCAAGAGACTAATGACAATCGAACGCAAGAGACTAGTAATGGTTTCGCTCAACAGGATTTAACTGATGATAAACCAAGATGAAGTAAGAGAGCGAGAATATCAAAATCTTTTGGTCCATATTTTCTAACATACTTGTTAGAAAATGAGCTTCAGAGCTTTAAGGAAACAATGTCAGGTTCTGAAGCACCTTTGTGGAAAGAGGCTGTTAATAATGAAATTGAATCCATTATGCAAAATCATACTTAAGAATTGGTGAATCTTCCACCAGGTTCTAAACCTCTTGGGTATAAATGGATATTCAAGAGAAAAATGAAAGCAAATTGTTCAATAAACAAGTATAAAGCAAGACTTGTGGTAAAAGGTTACAGACAAAAGGAATGTCTGGACTATTTTGCAACATATTCCCCTATAACAAGAATAACATCCATTCGCATGCTTATTGCTATAACAGTGTTATATAATTTAGAGATATATCAAATGGATGTTAAGACAACTTTCTTAAACGGTGATCTAATGAAGAGATCTATATGGAACAACCCGAAGGGGTTTAGTGCCAGGGCAAGAAACGAAAGTTTGTTTGCTTGTGAAATCTCTTTATGGATTAAAACAAGCTCCTAAGCAATGGCATGAAAAATTTGATCATGCCCTGCTTACTAATGGGTTTAAGATAAACGAACATGACAAGTGCGTCTATATTAAAAATACTAACAAAGATTATGTCACCGTTTGTCTTTATGTGGATGACATGGTTATCATTAGAAGCAGTCAAAACATAATCAAATCAACCAAGCAAATGCTGAATAAAAGATTTGATATGAAAGATATGGGAGTCGCAGATGTAATATTAAGAATGAAAATTACTAAAACATCTGATGGATATGCATTATCTCAATCTTATTATATTGAGAAAATTCTTGGCAAATATATCAAGGATGGTATGAATGTAGCAAGAACACCTGTAGACATCGGTTCTCATTTATCAAAAAATAAAGGTGATGCGAAGTCTCAATTAAAATGCTCCCAAATCATCGAAAGCCTAATGTACCTAATGAATTGCACGCATCCTGATATAGTTTATACTATCAGTAAATTGAGTAAGTACACTAGTAATCTTGGAGAAAACCATTGGAAAGCAATCATTCAGGTTCTTAGATATCTAAGATTTACCCGTGATCATGGCTTAAACTTTACTCGATATATAGCAGTACTCGAAGGCTATTGTGATGCAAATTGGATATTGGATACTAAAGATTCAAAATCCACTAGTGGATATGTCTTTACTCTGAGAGGCGCCGCTGTTTCTTAGAAATCCACGAAACAAACATGTATCACACAATCCAAAATATAATTTGAGTTCATCGCTTTAGACAAAGTAGGAGAAAAAGCAGAATGGCTTTACTACTTCTTAGAAGACATTCCAACGTGGCCAAAACCTGTGCCAGCTATTTGCATTCATTATGATAGTCAATCTGCAATAGGCAGAACACAGAGTCATATGTATAATAATAAGTCACGACATATTCGTCGTCAACATAATACCGTAAGGCAATTGCTCTCAAGTGGAATAATCTCAATAAATTATACAAAATTTAAAGAGAATGTTGCGGATTCGTTAACGAAAAGTTTGGCAAAAGAGCAAGTGTATGGTTTATCAAAGGGGATGGGATTAAAGCCTATTACTTAAGAGTCATCATAATAGTAACTCTACTTAAATGACTAGAGATCTCAAGAACTAAGTTCAAAGGGACAACTAAGTTATGTATAGCTCATCAGAAATCACTAAGGGGTTAAATTTCTTATCCATTCCTATGATGCGACTGATATTTGCAACATGTGTTGTATGCAGAGGATTAAGGGTAAGTTTTGCTTTTAATGACTACTTATATCTTAACTTAGAAATAAAAAGTCAAGATGAGTATTAGAGATACTCACAATAAGAATCACCTATATAAGTATTGAACTGGGGCTAGTTCTATGAGAATAAAAAGGCAAAATTCTCTAGAGCACTCATGAATAACCAGGAACGTTCAGGGCCAAAATGAATACAACCGTAAGAACCACAATGTGTCAGAAGATATTTTGTGTGAAATCCATTGTCTTGGCTTACACTAATGGGTAAACAATTCAAGGCATCGCGTCCATTGGTTAGCTAGTAAGTCTGATAGGTTATCACTAGGGAAGGTTCAAGACCGAAAGTTACCTATCCTGATGCATGATATTTTCGATTTATACTCTCTCGACAAATTTTGCATGTTATTACATTTCCGTTATCATCAAATTCCATTCATGTGGGGGACTGTTAGAATAGTTGAGAAAATTCTGTACAAAAATAGAATTTTTTAGTCAACTTTGGATATAATTTTACTAGGTCCCAAATACCAGTTATAATGGGTATTGGTGGTAACGTGTTCTATATCACGTTGTGATTCACGTAGTATATTTGGTTGTTCAAAACCATTATTGGGTGAATGGGAAATTGATGCCAAAATGAGCTCTATGATAATGGCGTTTTTTGTGGAATTTCCATAAAGGTTGGAGTTAAAGTTTGTCCCACATTAGTTTGGTGGGCAAACTTTACGTGGGTTTATAAGCCTTGGGTTTGCAACTTAGGAAGGACCTCGAGGGATACCCAAGTTTTGTGGAAAGATGAGGTTATAGACAAAGTGGGTTAGACCCATTGGACCCAAATCAAACACACACGCGCGCACCACCGCCGCTGTTCGTCCGATCGGTCGGATGGGTGGGCTGGGTTGGACTAGGGCGCTGGTGCGTGGTGTGAGGTTGAGTTAGGCCTGTCCGACCCAATACTAATTCTTTTTTGGCCAAAAATATTTGAATTTTTTTTTTTTATTTGGAAAATAAATTCTGACCATTTTGAATTCAAATTTCGGTTGGAAAAATTTAAATCTTGGCGGTTAGGCCTTTGCACCTCTTCAGTCTTTTCTGTACAGGTTCATATATGTTAAGTTCAAACCTGAACAGGTTCATACCTGTTGAGTTCAAATCCAAATAGATTCATATCTGTTGAGTTCAAACCCGAACAGCCACCTTCTACTCCTATAAATAGTCAGTCCCTCATTTGGATTTTGCAATCAAAAAATTTCACTCTTTTTCTCTGCTCTGATTTCCTGCATATTGCTGCATAAATTTCCTGTGAGAAAGAATATAAACACAAAAGTGTGCTTGTTGGACATTTAGTTTGTAGTGCTTATACAAAATTGCCGTTGATCATTTTATCTTGGGGATAGACGTCCATAATCTGAAAACACTGTGGAAAGGACGAATCTGTCTTAAAGACACAGTGTTAAACACTGGACTTGATCAAATTTTGTTCGAGAAAATAATACTGTAAATGATTAGTTTACTATCCAGTTTTTATTTATTTTTTTTCATTTTCAGATTCTGTTTTGTTTTTGTAACAAAATAAGAATCTGTTTCTTTATATATATATATATATTGTACTATTTTGATTTTTGTAATCAAACAGTCTCTCTCCTTTCTTAATTATTTCTTTTAATACAGTGAAGATTGTCGAATTCTTTCCAAGCAAAAACTTTCAACTTGTTTAGAAGTTTCAAATGCCAAATTCACTTGTACAAAGTATTAATGTCAATCTTGTATAAAGTAAAATCGTCCGAACTAAGCAACAACCGAAAGGAAAAACAAAAAGTATAGCACAAAACAAAGAGGCGGGGTTCTCTCCAGTGCACAAAGTAAACTAGATCGTATTTTAGGCTTGTGAGGCCCATCACGATTCCGTTTCGATAATCTAAACCGTTCAATGTGTAGAGATTATTGAGTATTTTATTCCTACAAAAAATCACTTTGATAGAATATTGATCGCCCCTTGATTGAAACACATTTTTGTTAAAAAATTATTTTAAAAATTATATTTACTATTGACAAAAATATATTCCAATCAAGGGACTATTAATATTTAATCAAAATAATTTTTTATAAAGATAAAGTACTCAACAAACTCTATACACTCAACGATTTGAATTATTGAAATGGAACTCGTGATAAGTTTCAAGAGTCCAACAATATGGTCGAGGAAGCACATCCCTAGAACAAAAGTTTTCAAAGTCAAATGCCTTGCTCCCCAAGAATAATGTGGAAACATTCTCTTTTATATTCAACTGTTTGTCCACTTAAAAAGCACCAAAATTTAAAATAAGAAGACTTAGAAGAATATTGTAAACTCACACAATAGTATGAAAGCTAAGTTATTAGTGTGTTTTTTTTTTTTTTTTTGGCAAAAAGAATGTAAAAAAATATTAAAAATTTTAAATTTGTTATAAAAAAATAATTACTTATAATTAGAATTTTTATTTTCTTACAACTTTTAGAAAAAATAATAATTAAGTGAAAAGTTCAAAAAATAATTCTAAATACATGGAAAATTTTATAAAATTGTCTTTTAATGTTGTCAAATTTATCATTAATATATAATAAAAAAAATTAAGTTGCAGTGAAATGAATTTCCCTAAATTTTTATCCTAAGCAAATTTATACAAGACAAAATATTTTCTTTTTCTTTTTTATTTCATTTTATACCATTTTCACAATCTAACATTTATTTTTTATAATAAAACGGGCCTATGTAAAAACTCATTCCAATAATTTTTCATTTCAAATGTGAATAATGTGCATGATAATATAAAAATAAAATAAAATAAAAATTTGGCAACAACATTGTGGTGGGTCCTTCTTTCCACTTACCAGATAAGTAAATTGAACACGTCACCTCCCTCAAATCACAGTGCTTCTCCTCCTCCGCCCCACCACCACCACCACCAGCAGCATCACCACCACTTCCACTGCCACCTCCACCACCGCTTTCCCTCTCTCTCCTCACTTTCTCTCTCTAAACCCTCACTCTTCCTCTCCAAACCCTTCTCTCTCTCCTCTCTCCCAAAAATGAGCTGGTTAACCAAGCTCGGATTCGGTACTCGCTCCCCCACCGAACCCTCCATAGACCCCTCAGCCTCCTCGATCCCCCAATCGCCCGACGACGATGTTCCGCCGCCGGGACAAGAGTTCGCCCAATTTGGAGCTGGGTGTTTCTGGGGTGTCGAATTGGCGTTTCAGAGAGTCTCTGTGGTGACCAAGACTGAGGTTGGGTACAGTCAGGGCCATATTCACGACCCCTCTTACAACGACGTGTGTTCGGGGACTACGAACCACTCGGAGGTCGTTAGGGTTCAGTATGATCCCAAGGAGTGTAGCTATGAGACCTTGCTTGATGTGTTCTGGTCCAGGCATGACCCTACCACGCTTAATCGTCAGGTGGGTTTGTTGAATTTTGTGTTTTTGGTTGTTTAATTTTAATGGGTTTTGGTTAATTTTGATGGGTTTTGATTGATTTGCTATCTAATTGAATTGGTACTTAGCTTCTTGTGACTTGTAAACAAAAGGGCTTTATCAGGTTTTGCTAATTGTTAGAATAATAAGTAGTCATTGAATTTATAGGTACATGCTTGAATTTTGAGGGCTTTCAATTTTTAATCTTTGGGTTTGATTTTTTTATTGGGTTTTTTTTTTTTCATCTTAAGACAGTGTGTGATTGAGCTCTTGGGGAGGGATCTGATTGAAGCAGTTTCCCAACAATTTCATTCTCTAATTTGGGGAGGGATTTGGAAAGAAAAAGGGAATGAGAAAGGCAGTTGAAATGGGAATGAAATATAACTACATATTCACGCACTTTTTTCTTTTCTCTTTTCAAATCTGTGAACCAAACACAGCCTAAAATGATTCTGCAGCTACCTCGTTAGCATCCAAATCACATACCTCTATGTTCCCTGAAGCCTCGTTTGTTTGCCTGATTATTGATTTATTTAAGGGTGTGGGGGAATTGTATACCATGTGGTTAAGAGGAGAATAAATAAAACCATGGGATAAGAGCATCCATCTACAACTACATTAGCAAAAATAGCCTAACAACTTTTTCAATACATACCCTAAACTAGGCTCTCCGTTTTATCTATCTTCCTTCAAAACATTCTTTCTTTCATATTTTCAAATATAGCTATATTTTGTTTAGTGGTTATATTTTTTCAACATTAATATTTTCCAGTAGTCAATTTTTTTATAACGAACACAAAATTCCAATGGTTATATTTTTTCAATGGTCACATTTTCTCATATGAACCCACTAAAAGAAGTAAGTATTGGATATGATTGTGATATCTCACGGCAATATCATCCACCTAATTCCATCTATGGTATTTTACTGGCATGTGGGTATTTCCATGGCACTCAATATTTTGCTCCCACAAAAAAAATAAGTAAATAAATAAACGAGAAATAAATGTATGAAAAATTGTTGTATTTACCCACCCATAAAGCAAAATTGTAATAGCTAAACATTAAAAAACAATAATACTATGATGATCAAAATTTCTTATCATGTTTTATTTTCCATCTTATGTATCAACAATGTATTGATAACATGCATGAGTGGTGGAACCTATTAAATAAACACAGTATTATCACATAAGGCGGTAAACAAATTGTGGTAAGAAAAGATGGTCATCCTAGCATTATCGTATAAGAAAATCTTAGCTCACTCAATAATGAAATCATTGGGAATTAAAAATTTAGGAAAAAAAATATAAGAAAAAGGGATAACCTAAGCTACAGGTGCTCACCTGAGTTGGCTAGCAACTGTAGCTCAGTGTTAAAGTGGTGATGCTCCTGCGAGACTATTGGAGGCCATTTTTGTTGGTTTTGCTTGCCATTTTGGCTGGAAATGTGATATGGTGAGGCTGCTGGTGATGCTCTAATGGATGAGAGAGTATAGTTGTACTATGTTTGGTTAAAGTGGGATAAAGAACAAGATTTTATGGGAGACGATTTTTTTTACTGTTGGTTGCGGATGGAGGATAATTTGGAGGGGAGTGATTAACTAATTCTATTGGGGGATTAGTTATCTCCCATTTAGGGTATAGGATGGAGGATAATAGCCAAATCCCAAGATAAGGCATTCTTTCTTGTCCTTGAAGCTTTTCACAGTATATAAATATTTTGTTGGAAATTGTTCTTGTGCTATTGAAATGCATGCCTAGAAACGGTAAGTATGATTTTGTGGAGCCTTGTGGTCTGCAATGTTAACATCTTAGTCAACATCTTTTAAACTTCAATTATTGCCTTCTCATAATGTTTATCTGTGTAGTAAGCATGGATTCATCTTTCTTTTCATCCATGTTTTCTTTTCCTAAATATCTGTTATCAAAACATATTGATTATATATTAGGAGAACTGGCATCGAACTTGTGCTATACTGTGCATGAGATAAAAAATAGCTATTAAACATAGAATTTATGAAAATAAATTATTTGTTATGTATGTTGAAACTTCACACTAATAATATGATTGGGAGGGTGGAATTGCCTCACACTTGATGGAGAACAAAATAACCTTTCGAGCCTTGGTGATCTTGCAAGAGAAACAAGACCATTGAAGTCTTCTCGAACTGGTTTTTGATCGGGGGAGCACTTCAACGATCAATTTAGTATTTGATGCTGGAATGAGGAACAATATTCAAGTTGGGATTGATGTGTGTACCCAAATCTTCCCCCTCCCTCTCCTTTTATATGACTTGATCCCTGTGTATTCAGTGGTGGAGTGACATCCCTGCCGTTATTACGATGCTGCCTCTATGACACATACAGCACTGCTCAGGCAGTTGTCATTTCATTCAATCTGATTGGCTTAGATGTGTTTCTTAGCTGACATAACATGATTGGCGTAGTTGGTCTTTTCGTTCCGACCTCTCATGCGTTCCTCTCCCTTGTGGGGCCTGAAAGAATTGGGCCTTTGGACCTGCACCCTATTTTGAGCCTATTTCTGTTGGTTAGCCCAACCTTGGGATTTTTACTCCCCTAGAATGATCTATTCTAAATTATTATGTTCTAAGAAATTACTTGGGGGATGGGAAGGAATGTTCTGCGGGTCTAATGTGTTGTCCTCTTTGATTGTTCTAACAGCTTTAGTACCTTTTGGGCAGGGGAATGATGTTGGAACACAGTACAGATCTGGAATATACTTCTACACTCCGGAGCAAGAGAAGGCTGCATTGGAGTCAAAGGACAGACAACAGAAGCTCTTGAACAGGAACATTGTTACTGAGATTCTGCCTGCGAAGAAGTTTTACAGAGCTGAGGAATACCATCAGCAATACCTTGAAAAGGGCGGTCGATTTGGTTTTAAGCAGTCTTCTGTTAAAGGCTGTAACGATCCAATTCGATGCTATGGCTAACTAAATTCTCTATTGTTTCAAGGGACAATCTCTAATTGGCTCCATTCTGGTATTATGGTTGTTAATAGGCTTGTGATTGTATTTTCTTGTTTTTGTGTGTAATATTTGGGATCAGTTTAAATTTCTCATAGAGTTATTATCAATTGTAATGCTTGTGACATGTGTTGTAGTTTTCTTAGCATAGAAGCTGTTCTTGATAAACTTTAATGAAGTTGATGTAGTCTGTTGTGTCTTGGTTTCTATACGTAGATTGAGATAGATAAGTTTGAATTTTTTTTTCAAAAAACAAAATGTAATGCAACGAAATCTTGCTCATGTTCATCCTTGCTAGCATCCCCTGCAAAATAAAAAATAAAAAAAATTTACGGTTAGGATTTTTGCGGACACCCTTCTTGTGAAGTTGCTATACAAGGGGATGAGAAAATTTTTAAGAATGAGAATTAAACTAGTAATGATATTATTAGTAATAAAATTTCTCCGTCAAAGTTGTTTAAATTTGATTTCATTAGAAATTCTCAATGGAAAAATAATAAAATTTTAATCTTTTGTGCCTAATTTATATTTTTGAATCAAATTCCTATAAAGTTTGAGAGTGTGATTCTTGTTAAAATAAATAATCATAAATCACTTTTGTATTTCAATTGGTTTCAATCCGCTTCACTTTAGCTGGCAGACGAATGTTACGGTAGCATTGAGAACAAGATGTTCTCAATTTGGGAACATTGTTTCGTCATTTTCTTCATACTTTGATAATCAAAATCATCACGATATTTCCTAATCATTTTTTTCACCATTCGATCTGCTCAGGAAAAATTAACTTTACAATAACGTGGTCCAACTAGGCTTCGCAGAAACAGATACGATCACAGAGAATGAAGACAGCATCTAAACGAGACTGGAACAGCCACCACGGAACTGCTAAGAAAGGATTAGATACCATAAAACATGTCATTAAACAGTTGTCATGTAGAGCTGTTACGAAGAAAAAGGATCTTTTATACACTAACATGATAGGTTTCTCAAACACCTCATGAAACGACAAAAAAATAACAAAAAATGTGGTGAGCGAAAACATTGTCTTGTCACCCTGAAGCTGAAAACATGCAAGAAAACATTGTCTTGTCAGTCTAAAACCAGCCAAACAAAAACCCAGAACACAGAATCATCAAGTTCTTAAGTAGGGCAACATTCAGCAAAAAGGGCACTGACAAATAATGATTGCAAGTGCTGGCTTCCTATGAGAGTTAGCTGAAAAGCTAATTTACTAGCTAAAAACTAACACTGAAAAAACTAGTTCATTTGGCATATTCTTTAAATTTTTTTACTTTTCTAATAACTTTTTAGAGTAGCTAAACTTGACTCTTTTTGCAGAAAATGAATATGCCCAAATGACCAAAAGGCTTTTTTAGCAAAATGGACTTTATAAACCAATAAACTGACTTTTAAGAGGTTGCCAAACACAGGCACACCATTTGAAGAGGCTTCATGCAATTTCATTCTCATAAAATTTTATGCTGCAAGTGAACCTTGATTTTTCACTCGTAATGAATGACCTTGTTTATCTTTCATTCATTCTCCTACACATTCTGTAATTAAGATCCATGTGTAAAAGATTTGCCATTGCCATAAATAAATAGATGATAGGTGACAAGCTAACTAACATAGGTATAGACACAAGACACGACTTTTAAAATGCAAGAGATGATACACAGCGGACATGTTAAAAATTTATAATTTTATAATATATCAAAGATATCAATAGTCTATCAAAGGTAAATGCCAAAAAAAGAAGAAGAAGAAAGGAGTAGCGTGACACTAATTAAAATTAAGAATCCATGTATTCTATAATTTAAACATCAAGATCTCATTCATGTAAGACTTGTATTATAAAGAATATAAAACAATTATAAAATATTAAAATACAAAAGATGTATACATCTAAAAACATATTTAGAGTGCAAAAGTTGCATTGGTAGTTCGAAGGGTTTAAAAAATATCCGCTAAGTGTCCAATCTTTATGAACTTAAAATTTTAATTAAGACATGTTGAAAAAATGTTAGACATGTTTTTTTAAGTATCCGCAGAGTATCAATATCCGATATGATATGGCACACCTCCATGGAAGTGTCCATACTTCGTACAGAATATACACTTCTATGGCATTTTGTTTTTTCTCCACCGATCTAAGGGAACAAATTGTCTGCAAAATTTGCAATATAAAGGATTGGCAAAAACGTAAGTTGCTGCAACCTTTATTCCATTACATAGGATTCTTGTACTAAGGGGTTGTTTGGGATGATCTAAATAAGTGTACTTTTTGTCTTTTTACGAAAAGATGTGCAGAAAAATAAAGAAGTGATGTGATGGAAAAAAGATAAAAAAATTAATTATTTTAAAAATGCCAAACTTGGCCTAAGAATCAAGCACATCATTCACTAACAAGGTTGATTATATACAAGTTAATTACAACTTGACATAACGGAATATCTTAATTACAACCTGACTTAAGTGAATATTCTCAATTTCATGATATTTCCAATGTTGTCTTATTAATGAGAAAGATACAGAAAGGCAAAATCTAGATACGCCTTGAGCAACAATTATATAAAAAATATTCATTAACAAGATTGAAAATTTTCTACATACGTCGCTAAACTTGTTGAACCTCCCATTGTGTGTTATGAGCTCTTTCGTAATACTTGGCTTCGGATGAGTTATAGGCCTGGTTTGGTTTGTCTTTGGAGATAAGTTTTTAAAAAATATTTTAAAAAGAGAGTTTAAAAATTTTTATAGTTTGTTTGGTTGTATATTTTGAAAATAGTTTGGGAATTTGGGATGATTTGATATTTTGTTGTAAGGGCTGTGCTACAAACCCCCAGTGGGGTGACCCCCAGTGAGGACCCCCAGTGACGTGTCTCACTGGGGTTGGCTGAAAACTCAGGAAAAAAAAAAAAAAAAAATTTGTTTTTTACCCAATCAGGAGAGACCCCCAGTGACCCCCACTGGGGGTCTAAGTCATTTTTCTTGTTGTAATTGAGTAGATGTATGTGAGAAAAAAAAAAGTGATTGAAAATGAGAAAAGAGAAAAAAATTGATTGATTGATGTGTAGGAGAGAGAAAGTGATTTTGAAATTTTTTTAAGAAATATTATTCCCTCCGTCCCAAAATAATGGTCTCTTTTGGGGAATCCAACTTTTTTTAGTAGTACAATTATTCTACTTTTAAAAAGTTGATTTTTCAAAATTACTCTTTGATAGTACAATTTTTTTAGAAATATTAATGTCATAATTGTACTTTTTATATTATTTATGAATTTAAAAGAAAGACAAAATATGAAATTTATATTATTTTTATATTTAATTTTTAAAAAGAAAAATTAATATTTTAGGTCAATAAAAAATGAAATAAGGATGGAGGGAGTACAAACCAAACAAAATTTTTAAAAGATTTTCCAAAACCTTTGTCCCAAAGCCAAACCAAACAAGGCCTATTTGAAGGTTTCGGGATGTACCGTTCTTCCCTAATTTTAGAGCCCAACAATGATTCATCTCACTAAAAACACCACCATTAATAGCACTAATGCATTAAAAAAGTAAAAAAAAAAAAAAAATACAACTCCAAGATCAAAACATCACATCATTACTGGTAAGACACACTGCCACCTAATTAGTGGGAGCACTAATTAGTGCTCCCACTCATTTTCCTTTTAGAGCCACCGAAACCTACTAGTCAAATCATCCATAGCCATGGACCCCTCATCCTCCTCGATCCCCCAATCCCCCGACGACGATGTTCCGGCGCCAGGACAAGAGTTCGCCCAATTCGGAGCTGGGTGCTTCTGGGGTGTCGAATTGGCGTTTCAGAGAGTCCCTGCGGTGACCAAGACTGAGGTTGGGTACAGTCAGGGCCATATTCACGACCCCTCTTACGACGACGTGTGTTCGGGAACTACGCACCACTCGGAGGTCGTTAGGGTTCAGTATGATCCCAAGGAGTGTAGCTATCAGACCTTGCTTGCTGTGTTCTGGTCCAGGCATGACCCTACCACGGTTAATCGTCAGGTGGGTTTGTTGAATTTTGTCGCTTTGGTTGTTTAATTTTAATGGGTTTTGATTGATTTGCTATCTAATTGAATTGGTACTTAGCTTCTTGTGACTTGTAAACAAAATGCTTTATCAGGTTTTGCTAATTGTTAGAATAATAATCTGTCATTTAATTTATAAGTAGATGCTTGATTTTTGAGGGCTTTCAATTTTTAATCTTTGGGTTTGATTTTTTGATGTTTTTTTTTTTTTTTTCATCTTAAGACAGAGTGTTTGATTGAGCTCTTGGCCTGATATGCTGCTTTTGATTGAAGCAGTTTCCCAACAATTCATTCTCTAATTTGGGGAGGGATTTGGAAAGAAAAAGGGAATGGGAAAGGCAGGTGATATGGGAATGAAATATAACTACACATTCACACACTTTTTTCTTTTCTCTTTTCAACTCCGTGAACCAAACACAGCCTAAAATAGTTCTGCAGCTACCTCTTTAGCATCCAAATCAAATAGCTCCATGTTCCCTGAAGCCTCCTTTGTTTGCCAGATTATTGATTTATTTAAGGGTGTGGGGGAATTGTATACCATGTGGTTAAGAGGAGAATAAATAAAACCATGGGATAAGAGCATCTATCTACAACTACATTCGCAAAAATAGCCTAACAACTTTTTCAATAGATACCCCAAACAGGGCTCTCTGTTTTAGCTATCTTACTTTAAAACATTCTTTCTTTCATATTTTCTTCTTCTTCTTCTTTTTCTTTTTTTTTTCCCCCCAAATACAACTATATTTTTTTTAGCAGTTATATTTCTTCAACATTAATATTTTCCAGTAGTCAATTTTTTTTATAACGACCACAAAATTCCAATGGTTATATTTTTTCAATGGTCTCATTTTCTCACATGAACCCATTAAAAGAAGTAAGTATTGGATATAATGGTGATATCTCACAGCAATATCATCCACCTAATTCCATCTATGGTATTTTATTGGCATGTGGGTATTTCCATGGCACTCAATATTTTGTTCCCACAAAATAAATAAATAAATAAAAGATAAATAAATGTATGAAAAATTGTAATAGTTACCCACCCAAAAAGAAGAATTATAATAGCTAAACATTAAGAAAAAATAATACTATGATGATCAAAATTTCTTATCATATTTTATTTATCATCTTATGTATCAACAATGTATTGATAACATGAATGAGTGGTGGAACCTATTAAAGAAACACGGTATTAACACATAAAGCCATAAACAAATTGTGGTAAGAACAGACGGCCATCCTAGCATTATTGTATAAGAAAATCTTAGTTCACTCAATAATGAAATCATTCGGAATTGAAAATTTAGAAAAAAAGTAAAAGAAAAAGGGGTAACCTAAGCTACAGTAGCTCACCACCTGAGTTGGCTAGCAACTGTAGCTCAGTGTTAAAGTGGTGACGCTCCATTGAGACTATTAGAGGCCATTTTTGTTGGTTTTGCTTGCCATTTTAGCTGGAAATGTGATATGGTGAGGCTGCTGGTGATGCTCTAATGGATGAGAGAGTATAGTTGTACTATGAGAGAGTATAGTTGTACTATGTTTGGTTAAAGTGGGATGAAGAACAAAATTTTATGGGAGAGGATTATTTTTTACCGTTGGATGCGGATGGAGGATAATTTGGAGGGGAGTGATTAACTAATTCTATTGGGGGATTAGTTATCTCCCATTTAGGGTATAGGATGGAGGATAATAGCCAAATCCCGAGATAAGGCGTTATTTCTTGTCCTTGAAGCTTTTCACAGTATCTAAATATTTTGTTGGAAATTGTTCTTGTGCTATTGAAATGCATGCCTAGAAAAGGTAAGTATGATTTTGTGGAGTCTTGTGGTCTGCAATGTTAACATCTTAGTCAACATCTTTTAAACTTCAATTATTGCCTTCATGTAATGTTCATCTGTGTAGTAAGCATGGATTCATCTTTCTTTTCATCCATATTTTCTTTTCGTAAATATCTGTTATCAAAGCATATTGATTATGTATTAGGACAACTGGCATTGAACTTGTACTATGCTATGCATGAGATAAAAAATAGCTATTAAACATAGAATTTATGAAAATAAATTATTTGTTATATATGTTGAAACTTCACACCAATAATATGATTGGGAGGGTGGAATTGCCTCACACTTGATGGAAAGCAAAATAACTTTTCGAGCCTTGGTGATCTTGCAAGAGAAACAAGACCGTTAAAGTCTTCTCGAACTGGTTTTTGATTGTGGGAGCACTTTGACGATCAATTTAGTATTTGATGCTGGAATGAGGAACAATATTCAAGTTGGGATTGATGTGTGTACCCGAATCTTCCCCCTCCCTCTCCTTTTAAACGACTTGATCCCTGTGTATTCGGCAGTGGAGAGACATTCCTGCTGTTATTACGATGCTGCCTCTCTGACACATACGGCACTGCTCAGGCAGTTGTCATTTCATTCAATCTGATTGGCTTAGATGTGTTTCTTAGCTGACATAACATGATTGGCATAGTTGGTCTTTTCGTTCCAACCTCTCATGTGTGCCTCTCCCTTGCGGGTCCTGAAAGAATTGGGCCTTTGGACCTGCACCCTATTTTGAGCCTACTTCTCTTTGTTGGCCCAACCTTGGGATTTTTACTCCACTAGAATGATCTATTCTAAATTATTATGTTCTAAGAAATTACTTGGGGGATGGGAACGAATGTTCTGCGGGTCTAACGTGTTGTCCTCTTTGATTGTCCTAACAGCTTTATTATCTTTTGGGCAGGGGAATGATGTTGGAACACAGTATAGATCTGGAATATACTTCTACACTCCGGAGCAAGAGAATGCTGCATTGGAGTCAAAGGACAGACGACAGACGCTCTTGAACAGGAACATTGTTACTGAGATTCTGCCTGCGAAGAAGTTTTACAGAGCTGAGGAATACCATCAGCAATACCTTGAAAAGGGCGGTCAGTCTTCTGGTAAAGGCTGTAACGATCCAATTCAATGCTATGGCTAACCAAATTCTCTATTGTTTCAAGGGACAATCTCTAATTGGCTCCGTTCTGGCATAGTGGTATTATGGTTGTTAATAGGCTTGTGATTGTATTTTCTTGTTATTGTGTGTAATATTTGGGATCAGTTTAAATTTCTCATAGAATTGTTATCAATTGTAATGTTTGTGAGATGTGTTGTATTTTTCTTAGCATAGAAGCTGGTCTTCATCCATTTTAATGACGTTGATGTAGTCTGTTGTGTCTTGGTTTCTAATGTTGCCATTAGGGTGGAAATAGTAGATTGAGATAGATATGTTTGAATTTTAACTTTTTTTTTTTTTCAAAAAACAAAATGTAATGCAACCAAATCTTGCCCATGTTCATCCTTGCTGCTAGCATCCCCTGCAAAATAAAAAATCAAAAAAAAAGATTACGGTTAGGATTTTTTCAGACTTCACCCTTCTTGTGAAGTTGCTATACATGGAGATGAGAAAAATTTTAAGAGGAATGAGAATTAAACTGGTAATGATATTATTAGTAATAAAATTTATCTGTCGAAGTTATTTAAATTTGATTTCATTAGAAATTCTCACTGGAAAAATAATGAAGTTTTAATATTTTGTGCCTAGCTATTATTTTGAATCAAATTCCTATTAAGTTTGGGAGTGTGATTCTTGTTAAAATAAATAATCATAAATCACTTTTGTATTTCAATTGGTTTGAATCCGCTTCACTTTAGCTGGCAGACGAATGTTACGGTAGCATTGAGAACAAGAAGATGTTCTCAATTTGGGAACACTGTTTCGTCATTTTCTTCATGCTTTGATAATCAAAATCATCACGATATTCCCTAATCATTTTTTTCACCATACGATCTGCTCAGGAAAAATTAACTTTACAATAACGTGGTTCAACTAGGCTTTGCAGAAATATATACGATCACACAGAATGAAGACAACGTCTAAACGACTGCCAAGAAAGGATTAGATACCATAAAACATGTCATTAAACAGTTGTCATGTAGAGCTGTCACGAAGAAAATGATCTTTTACACACTGACATGATAGGTTTCTCAAAAACCTCATGAAATGACAAAAAATAACAAAAAAATGTGGTGAACATACCAAAAATGAGCCAGCTCTTTCTTAACTACACTGCAAAGCCATCGGCAAACACAGCAAGCTAGCATTATAACAAAGACATAATTGCAGGACCACTTATTATTCAAGTTTCTCACCTTTTCGGGCAGGAGGGAATCCATCCTCGCCCTGAAGCTGAAAACATGCAAGAAAACATTGTCTTGTCAGTCTAAAACCAGCCAAACAAAAACCCGGAACACATAATCATCAAGTTCTTAAGTAGGGCAACATTCAGCAAAAAGGGCACTGACAAATAATGGTTGCAAGTGCTGGCTTCCTATCAGAGTTAGCCGAAAAGCTAATTTACTAACTAAAAACTAACACTGAAAAAACTAGTTCATTTGGCATATTCTTTAAATTTTTTTACTTTTCTAATAACTTTTTAGAGTAGCTAAACTTGACTCCTCTGCAGGAAATGAATATGCCCAAATGATCGAAAGGCTTTTTTAGCAAAATGGACTTTATAAACGAATAAACTGACTTTTAAGAGGTTGCCAAACACAGGCACAGCATTTGAAAAGGCTTCATGCAATTTCATTCTCATAAAATTTTATGCTGCAAGTGAACCCTGATTTTTCACTCGTAATGAATGACCTTGTTTATCTTTCATTCATTCTCCTACACATATTCTGTAATTAAGATAAATGTGTACAAGATTGCCGTTGCCATAAATAAATAGATGATAGGTGACAAGCTAACTAACATAGCTATAGACACAAGACACGACTTTTTAAAAAATGCAATAGACTAACATAGCTATAGACACAAGACACGACTTTTTAAAAAATGCAATAGACGATACACACCGGACATGTTAAAAATTTATAATTTTATAATATATCAAAGATATCAATAGTCTATTCAAAGGTAAATGCCAAAAAAGAAGAAGAAAGGAGTAGCGTGACACTAATTAAAATTAAGAATCCATATATTCTATAATTTAAACATCAAGATCTCATTCATGTAAGACTTGTATTATAAAGAATATAAAAAACAATTAGAATATTAAAATACAAAAGATGTATACATCTAAAAACATATTTAGAGTGCACAAGTTACATAGGTAGTTCGAAGGGTTTAAGAAGTATCCGTCAAGTGTCCAATCTTTATGAACTTAAAATTTTAATTAAGACATGTTGAAAAAATGTCAGACATGGTTTTTTAAATGTCCACAAAGTATCAATGTCCGATATGACACACCTCCATGGAAGTGTCCATACTTCATACAAAATATAAACTTCTATAGCATTTTGTTTTTCCTCCACCAATCTAAGGGAACAAATTGTCTGCAAAATTTCCAATATAAAGGATTAGCAAAAAGTAAGTCGCCGCAACCTTTATTCCATTACATAGGATTCTTGTACAAAGAATCAAGCACATCCTTCAATAACAAGGTTGATTATATACAAGTTAATTACAATTTGACTTCACTGAATATTTTAATTACAACCTGACTTAACTGAATATTCCCAATTTCATGATATTTCCAATGTTGTCTTATTAGTAAGAAAGATACAGAAAGGCAAAATCTAGATATGCCTTGAGCAACAATTATATAAAAAATATTCATTAACAAGATTGAAAATTTTCTACATACGTCACTAAACCTGTTGAACCTCCCATTGTGTGTTATGAGCTCTTTCATAATACTTGGCTTCGGATGAGTTATAGTGTTTTGAAGGTTTCAGATGTACCGTTCTTCCCTAATTTTAGAGCCACTGAAATCTGCTAGTCGAATCATCCATAGCCATGCAAAGGCTTCCAAGAAACCTGAAACAGATCACAGAACAAATAAAAGAAAAAAGTTGAATTTGATATAATCTGCTCTCCCAAATGATATGTGAAAAATACACAAGATGCATAATATCTAACACGAGATGTCTGGCAGAAATAATCCCAATGTGTTCAAGTAACAGTAATGTTAATGATATTCTACCACTAGGCACTATGTTGATAAGAAAACTTCTACAAAATCTCTCCTTTACAACAGTTTCAAGTCAAGTGCAGCACAGTGATTCTCCTATGAGAGGATTTAGAGGGAATAGCGGTGATATTCTACCACTGGACGACGAGATCATAATATGTCTCTCAAATCCATAATGTTCTTTTAGATGTTGAGAATTCTGGGGAAATAATAAAGAAAGCATCTAGGAACATAAAACAATATCAGAAACGCCAGTTCCAAAATTACAAAGTTGCCTTCTCATTCACAACTAAACCAAGCATTAAGAGAGAGAGAGAGAGAGAGAGAGAGAGAGAGAGAGAGAACTGGATTTTTTAACATGTACTGTAGCTAAAACATTAACACTTCTATCTTTAGCTCACCCTTATCAAATGTATGGAAGGGCACTTGCTGCAAATAGAAGAAAAGAACAAAAGAGAAAGCGACGTTAAACTGACAAGTTGGTAATTTCCAATTTCATCTCAGAAACTGTTTTCCTTCAATAAGAATTTGAAACCCACTCTTGTTGCAAAGCATCACCTACTCCATCTTTTTGATGAACTTTTGGAAAGACATAAAGAGTTCATCCAAGAGTCCTTCATTCAATCATGTATGAAATTGAGAATGCATCACACTCGAACTCCAAACAACTGGAATGCAATGTACCCTGAACAAAATCAAAGGTGTCAAGTCAAACTCACCTACTTATCAGATACCCGTAGAAACATAATAAATGTCACCATGTCAGTCAGGCCAATTGAAAACTTAAGTGCCATGCCACACTCTTTTCAGTTGCATGATACAATACGACATGTATGATTATAATATAAACTTCTAATTTGATTTGAAAAAAAAAAAAAAAAAGGAGACGAAGTCAAAAGATTGGAAATACTAGGGTGCAAGAAAAGGAAATGGAAGAAGTATCGATAGAAATAGCAAGGGTACAAAATGTGTTTTAGTAAGAAACTCCGGAGTATGTATTAATTTGGCAAATATAAAACAACCATCAACATATTTTCTTACTGTGATATATTCTTTCAGAACATTGTCAACAATCAACGCAATAAAACAGTAGATGAAAGCAGAAATGCTCTTTTACAATAGTCCAAGGAGATTCACATTAAAAGGGACTGCTATTTCTTCTTTTGTCATCAATTCCCTAATTTCAAAATTAAAAGCACTTTTTAAGTAAGCAATGTTGAACAAAGCATTTTAAACTATTTAACCAAACCGACCCAAAACAAATTTCATTACGAATGAAAAAGAAACAGAGCTATAGAATTGCTATGCTGACTATGAGAATGAGAATTTATAGAATTTCTTGCAATCTTGTCATGGCTGCACATTTTCATACATACAAAGCTTTTCTCATTTTATTAAACGATTTATTTGGGGTATTAATTCAGTATTTTGCATTACATTTTGTGTCTGTATGCTAGAAGTGAGCCTTTTAACCCCCCCCCCCCCCCCCCCCCCCCCCCCCAAAAAACAAAAAACAATAATGCATACATACATGGCATCGTTGTTAAAGGCATGCCTATGCCCTAAAAAACCCTCAGCCTCATCATGGGTCAAACAAAGTGCCTCATTTCATGCCAGGCAAGGCCCCTTTAGTGAGGCCCATATAAAGCCCTCACAATGTGCATCCTATAGTATGCTCCAGGCTCAAGAAATGTAACAATTAAAAATCTCTATGTTTATTTTTATTTTTCCAATGGCTACTAATTGACATGCCAAATGTACATTTATGGTTTTATAAATCAATAAAACTTGATCATCTTGGATATTTCCTATTCCAAAATACATCTAGTTGACCGCTCGACATAGAATCTCAAGTGCTTCATTCTTGGAGTTTACAATTATATATAATTTTATGACCAGCTTTTCATTATTGCAAATGTGTAATGTGGTAGCGAAAAAATGCCACAACGATGAGCCCATAAAGTGTGGTCGGCCACACCAAGATAAGGGCCCAATTGATAAAATAGGAAGGCCAAGCTGAACAGATCGCAAGTCAGGAAGGACGTGCGGACTGAACTTGTCAAGACAACAAGAACAAAAACCTTGACTAGAGTGTTTTGGGTTTTAAGATGGATAAAGTGAGATCAATGAAAGGACCAATCAAATATGGTTGACATTGGGGGGCAAGCAGTGTCGCGCGAAGGTCTACCAAACAACCCCCAAAATAATGGGTAGACAATTTCCAATAAAATACTCGATGGGAAACGACGTTCAAATGATGAACACGACTATATAAAAAGGAAAGTAGAAAGAAGGGAAGGTATGGACATCAAAAACATCATCACTAGATTCCTATTCCATTTTCCTAAATCAAGCACATATCACTAACTTGATTATCGGAGCTCTCGGTCGGACAATTCTCACTAGTAGAGTTTTTTTGCTAGAACTCAGGCCCATGCAAAATCATCTCTCTCTCTCAAGTTCAAGGAATTTTCCCCCGTGCAATTTGCACCATTTGTGGGAAATGGGGTCTCCGAAGATAAGCAAGCGAGCCTCACTGGAAAAGGAATAAAGGAGATAACCACTCAAAGGGGCATTATGGGGATCCCATTCAAAATGATGAGAGAAATTCAAGGAAACGACCCATGCATTAAGAAGTACTCTACGAATAAAATGAGGTCCACAAATTGAAGGCCTAGATCAATTGGAGAAAGAATGATCGATATGTTGGTGTTTCAGGTCAATCTGTTCGAGTCCAAACTAAAAAGAAAGGGGGGGGAACATGAAGACAACACTCGAAAAAGGGAAAAAACATCCAAAAGACGTGAAAGTGCGGAATCACATGGGCAACTTGACCCTTGCCAAGAAGACACTTGGGAGAAGACAAAGACCTTACACCATGTTAACCACGAAGGAAGTCAAGCAGCCAACAACCAACCCCATCACGGATATAGCAATTAGAACAGAAAACAAAGACTGGTGATGAGCCAACCAGGACAGCTTGAGTCAAGCAGATCGTTGATCTCCGAACTTGGCTAGATCAGTGATCAAAAAGGAGCAGAACGAGGCTACAAGACATGGCAGAGAACCATGGATGAGGATACCTACTCGCCTTTTTTGAAAGAAATAAATGATGTTCAACCACAAAGGAAATTAACTTCAAAAAAGTTCAAGGTCTATGATGGGAAAAGTGATCCAATGAATCATGTATGACACTATATCCAGTCCATTACACTCTGGAACAATAATGACTAGATCATGTGTAGGATGTTCTCCTAGATTGGAAGAAATGGCCCTTCGCTAGTATTACAAATTGGAGAGAAGATCCCATTGTACATGTATTCTTTGTTGAGCAGGAACCCTCAGACACAAGTTAGTCTAAGGACTATTGAGGTGAGTAACTAGATAACTAGAGCACGGTTTCAAAATTGATTTTATGCAAATGCACCGATGTTATATGATATAGGGTGGTTTGGGAATTGGCTATTTTAATTAGCTTTTTGATTTTTTACTAAAAGACGTTCAAAAAAGTAGAGAGAGAATGTAATAACTTGTAGTGACTTTTTGACTTTTAGGCTAAAATAGCCTATCCCCAAACGGGGACATTTCCAATTCAATTGCACATTGTATGAAGCTTGTTTTATGCCAAAAACCACTTAAGTTAAATATGATCTGATTGAGACCCTTATTTTGACAAACAGAATGCTAATAATTTGTTATTAGAAACCCATGGACAATCAATCATTTTGAAATGTAACCTAATTCACATTATATTCCACCTGCTGGAAGTCCCGAAAACATGTACAAACTATAAGCTTGTGGAGAAGTGATTTGGAAATACTCTTCAGATCCTGGGGGACGCTAGTGATCCTCAGCTAGTCACCTGAAAAAGAATTAACACTCCGGTCGAGAGTGCCGGAATTAGCACTCCGACGGGCAAGTCAGTCTCTACTCCCTGAATTACTTGTATTTTAAGTAAAGTGTAATGGTTCTCACATACCTCTTCCTGACTGATGTTCTTCTATTTATATCTTTTCTTTCTTGGGCCTCGGGATTGGGTCCACTTTCAATTCGCCATTCGGCTTCAATTGTAGCAAACCGCTTTTCACTCGGCCCCTCGCTCGACCGGCTATTTAGCCGAATAGGATAGGATTCGAGCGTGCAAGACGGCGCCGAGTGCTATATATTTCGACTCCAAGTTCGACTATTCGGCATCTCTACGACTCTCAATATTCGGCCCCCACAATTGCCCCCCAAGCACTCCACTAACGACAGTTGGCTGGAGCGTTTGGTTTCGAACTCGAAAAGTCAGAGCCGAAATTTGGCGGCTGATCTCATTCCAACGCAAATGTCGGAGCACACGCTTCTCGGTTATCATTTCAACTTCTCGCCCCTTCGTACACTTCTATTTATTGTGATTTAAAATTTCAACGTCTTTTCAAATACATACACACTTTTAGACGCTCGTCGCTGGACTACCTTCCGAATTACCTCTGCAACTTCCTTTTCTTCACTATCCTCTTCGTCTCTTGTAAGTTCTCTCCCTCTCTGCCCTGAATCTTTTTTTCTTGCTTTGTTTTTGGCTTAGCACATTCCTATGGACTGAAGGAAATGGCAAAACATTTAAAAGATCTCATTTCCTCGGATCGAATTTTTGGCTTCCGACGCCATTTCTCCATTCCTGATGACGTCCGTCTGTCACTTGTGACAGACGGCACCCTTGATATGGAGAGGGCTGATGAAACCACGATTGTCTTCCCTCTCCTATCAATCGCAGAGGGTGGAGTCCGTTTCCCCCTTCACCCATTCCTTAGGGTTGTGCGTTGCCATTGGGGTTTAATCCCTTCCCAACCCAATGTCAACTTTCTTAGAATCGTAATGGGGATTATCGCACTTAACCGTCGCCTTAGGATTAACCTCGGCATTCCTGCTATTCGGCATTGTTATGCCTTGGCCAAGTCTTCTGGTCGGCACGGGCGTTATTTCCTTAGGGCCAAGAACACCAACCATCAACTAGTGACTATGCTTTCCAGTTCTGGGAAGCGAGTCGATTATGTTATAGTCATTGTCCAAGGTAACTGGGAATTCGGCGAAGGCGAGGATCGCCTCAATCCTATTCCTAGACGGAGGGGCGAACCAGGTGGCCATGTAGCTTCTTTTATTTATTTTTTGTTATATTTATAAAGCTTCATTTTCGAGACCTCATGGTTTTGCTTGTGCAGGAAACGATTTGAAGAAAGTCCTGACTTCAACAGACGATGCCGTTCTTTCGGAAATCAAGGTCGCGCTTAAATATTTTGACCGGCCGAGTCTTTAGAAACAAGGGAGGGCGGCCCACGTTCTACTCCGTTACGAGCCGACTTATACGACCTTCTCGGCGGCAGAAAACATCCCAATTCCGAAGGGTGAGGAGTTTCTAACCGCTCTTATCTTGACCGATTTCAAAAACTTGAGGCAAGTTGGTTTCGAGGGGTCCAATTCGGAGCGACCGGAAGTAGCTGGGGTCGCCGAGTCAGATCAGTCCGAAGTCGAAGTCGACGAGGCTTTGAAGTTGGCCTTTGAGGAAGCCGGCCTTAATTCAGCCGACCCTCGTTCCACTTCGGGCCGAGAGGACCTTCCACTTGACGACATTTTTCACGGTCTAAAGGACCTTCCCGGCGCGTACCCCGAAGATATGGCTGGGTTAAGCCTCACACAACTTGCCAAGAAGGCGAACGCGAAAAGGATGGCCGCGCGGCGAAGAGCAGAGGCCATTCGAGCTGGAGTGCCACCTACCGCCGAATCTCAACCCTCCATGCCTGTTAATGAATCTCAGCCCTCCTTGCCTGTTATTGAAGAGGGAACGGCAAAAAACCGAAGTGCCGAGGCCGAGATGGTTGTGTAGGCCGATCAAGAGGCTGAGCAAAGGGCAGAGAAGCGCCCTGCCGAGGTCGAGGCCAGCTAAGAAGAAAACCGCGCCGACAAACGACCTCGTTCGGAGGAATCGAATGTGATTGTGCCTTTTGTCATTCAACCGAAGATAAAAAACACGTTGATCCCCTCTGATGCTTCGGTAATTAAAGATCCAGCGGTCGCACTCAACATGGCTAGGTCCGTTTCACTGCCGGCTGACAAGGCGACTTTCCGGGCAGAGCCAGATGTGGTTGCAATAGCATTGGCCGCGCAATCGGCTCTTTTGGTATATATCTTGACTTTGTCTTTTCACTTTATACAAATACTGTTTTGGTCTTAATTTCCTGTTTTGCAGACCGTCAAAAGAATAGCCGAGATAGGCCATCGCCATCATGACGCCATCGAACAGCTTGGCCGTCTACAAACAGAAGTTGAGGGCCAAAGGAGCAGGGCCGAGTTGAAGCTTTAAGGGCGAAGATGGAAGGCGCGCGGGCCGAGGCCGAGGTGGAGAGGGCGCGTAACGTGGATCAACTGAGATCGGCCGCCGAAAAGAGGGCAGACGCGAGCAAAGACGCGCTCAAATTGGCCCAGGAGGCGGTCTCCAAACTGGAGGCTGAGTTGGAGGAAGTAAAGAAGGCGAAGGAAGCAGCTGACTCGGAGGCTTCCAAGGCATTCAAGGCCGGGAAAAGTGCTGCTTTCGCTGAATATGTGGACGAAGTCCCCAAATTTGAAAATCGGGGATTCAAACACGGTTAGCTCAAAGCCCTTGCTGCTGCTGATGTAACATTGGCTATGCCGATTCCATACGAGCAAGTGGATGTTGAGCCGCTGGAGTCTGACTCCGAGGATTAATTTGGGCGACACCTGTTTTTGTTTTAGGAATTTTCGAATGTATTTTTATAGCTTTTTGTTTGGTAATTTTCATGTATTACTACAGTCATAGTTTTTTGCTAGGCATTTTCATGCGAACTTGTAGCTTTTTGTTTAGTAATTTTCGTATGTAAAATGGCTACAATTTGTGCCCAATTTACTAATGAAAATTTCCTTTTTTGCCTTAATATTATTTGTGCTAAATTTTGTTATTGATGAATGGTATTGCTTTCAATTGTAAAATGGCTACATTTTGTTTTCAATACCAAGTATCGATCGACATTCATATCTTTAATACACTTGTCAAGTCTGGTTTGTCTCGTAAAATTCATTAATCAAGCGGGCAGGGGATAAGTTTTCCTTCAGTTTTAAAATTATTTCAAGATTCGGGATCGGGACGAGAGATCACTGCGATTTCGATCGAAGATTAGGGGAGGTAAGAGTTAAGAGGGTTCGATCGGGGGAGGTAAGAGGTTTAGATCAAAGATCATCATTGCGATTTCGATCGATCACGATCGGAGCAGCCACGCAAGGGTAGTAGATGGATGATAGAGGGTGGAAGCCGATTCTACGCAAGCATGGTGGTAATGGTAGAAGAAACTCAGCTTCAGACAACGAGATTCATACACTTTTTGTGGATAATCTACCAGAATCGATGGATCCAAAAGGATTGTACAACATATTCACTAACTATGGGATTGTGAAGGATGTGTTCATCCCCAACAAAAGGAGGAAGCTGACTAGATCCAGATTTGGTTTTGTCCGATATGCTTGTCCAGTGGCAGCGGATATGGCGATCCAAAAAGCTCACGGCATCTGGTGTGATAACAGAGCTCTAAAAGTGAAAATAGCAAATTTTGTCCAAGGAAAGGCAGAGAATCAGCAAGCACTAATTACACCAGATGGCAGAAGGGGTATCGCTACAACTAGTAGAGCTCCTAGTATGGTACAAAAGGGAAAGTCTTATGCCCAAGCATTGGGTGGTCAGGGGTTGACATCAAATTCAAACATCAGTATACAAGTTAACGAGGAAGGTAATGGATGGATGCATGATAGTGTGATTGTCCGGTTGAAAGCTCAACACCTTGTGGTGGAGTTTGAAGAGGAATTGAAGAACAGAGGAATGGGGGATGTTCAGATCAGAGTTGGGGGTGGAAGGGATATTGTCCTAACTTTCCAGTCAGCGGGAACCATGTCAGAGAAGCTCAAGGCACTGGAGGGGTGGATTCAGTTATGGAGCGAGTCAGTCAAGGTATGGCAGAAGGGGATGATTCTTGACCAAGAAAGATTTGTTTGGCTCACTTGTTATGGCGTACCTCTAAATCTATGGAGTTGCAAAACATTTAGCAGTATTGGAAGATCGTGGGGGGAAGTCATAGGCATAGATGAGGACACATCCAAAATGAGGTCTTTTCAAAGTGGGAAGGTGAGAATTGCCACTAAGTGCATGGAGTCCATAGACACAACAATCATCTTGCGATGTAAGGGGGTTGATTACCCAGTCAAAGTCTGTGAAGACCAGGTGGTGATTTCAGAGGTGGTTTACAAACAATGCAAATGTTACAGTGTTCAGCCTCAACCGGAAAATTCAATTTCAAATAGTGTGGAACAAGAACAAGAGCAGCAGTCTGTTGTGGGGAGCAAGAAGGGTGAAGATGAAGCTGATGTGGAGGGCCACGTTGGAGGTGTGCTGGACAGTAGAGGTGAGGAGGAGGAAGGGGGGTCGACGGTAAAACATGATGATCATATAGCTACTAATGGTCGAGATAGGGTGCTAAGTGTGTCTAGGGTAGAGGAGACTATCATGTCTACACGTCAGTCAGACTGCTTGCAGAAGCAACTTGGAGGTATAGGCAAAGCATGCGGGGCTCAGCTAACCAACTCATTGTACAATCCTATTCCAGTCCAAAATGAAGGTAATCAGAATAGTGCAGATGATATTGTTACACCGGGCTTTATGAGGAGTCTTAGTGGGCCACAGAAAGATGTTCCTGGGCTTAATATCGAGGTATTGTTGAGTAAGGCCCATGTCATAGAGTGTGGCAACACTGTGGGTCATAGATCATCTGAGTTAAGTGACCCAATGGATCAGCCAACACAGGTGGATTTAGGAAAAACTAGCATGGGAAAGGAAATCCAAGTCAGAAGGGGAAAGGAGTCTTACGGTGGAAAAGAATGCAATTCTGCAGTGGTGGATCATAAGAGGAAAAACATCATTAAAGAGAAACCAAGTGGGATGGCGAAATACCAGAGAAAGAAGAAAGGGAACTTACAAATTGGGGTCGATTCAGTTCTGAATTTCAGGAAAGGGGCTATATTCAGGTCGGCAGCTGCAGCTATTTCCTTGTCCATGGCAAGCAAATCGGGTTCGGGTCAATTGCTCCTAAACGAGGCAGAAGCATCTTTGCAGATTGGGAAGTTGCTTGGGATGAAATGCAAAGGTAAGAAAGAGGAAGTGCTCAGCAAATTGATGGAGCTGGAAGCTAAGGATAAGGAGGTGTTGGGTAAAAGGGGTACTAAGGCAGATTAACTGTATCTGCTATGGAGTATTGGAGTGTAATCTTTATGTTGTAATGAAGATTCTATCTTGGAACATTAGAGGGCATTATTCCAAGAAACAAAGAGACCTGGTATCACTGAGGAGTTTGTCAGATCTTGTTGGCCTGGTGATCAGATGGCGTATATGGCTGTGGACTCAGAGGGTGCAGCTGGTGGTCTACTGTGTGTTTGGAATCCACAAGTATTTCAACTTCTGGACTGCTGCAGCAACAGAAATTTTATAATTTTGTCAGGTACTCTCTTTTCTAGCCTAGCATGTGTTATTGTTAATGTATATGGCCCAACTGATGGTGCTAGCAGGAAAGGGCTCTGGGAAACTCTGAAAAATTTAAAGAAAAGTTTTGTTTCTCCTTGGTGCTTGGGGTGTGATTTCAATGAGGTTAGATATGTATCTGAGAGGGCGGGTTGTTCTCATAGGAGTGGAGGTATGAAGGACTTTAATGAGTTCATTGATAGTATGGAAGTGTGTGACTTACCAATGTTGGGGAGAAAGTTCACTTGGTGTAATTCACAGGAAGGTGCCAAATGGAGTAGGCTGGACAGGTTCTTCCTCAGCCCAGATTGGTTGCAAAAATTTAATTTGAAATTATGGGGTTTACCAAGAAGGCTCTCGGATCATAGTCCTATTTTACTGATGGAAGATGAGAGAGATTGGGGCCCAAAGCCTTTTAGGTTTCTAAATGCCTGGACACTTCATCCGAACTTTAAAATTTTTGTGCAGAAAACTTGGGCTGAATCTCATATTAATGGTTGGGCTGGATTCAAATGTATTAGAAAACTGAGGTTACTTAAATCAGCATTGAAAAGTTGGAACCTTGAGGTGTTTGGTAAGGTGGATTTTAAACTTAAGCAATTGGAGGAGGAGATACATGACTTGGATTTGGTAGCTGAACAAAGGTCACTAACTGAGGCAGAGAGATCTAGGCTTAGGGAGGTAAAAGGTGAAGCATGGAACTTGAGCAAAATGGTAGAATGGTTATGGTTGCAAAAGTCGAGAGCTAACTGGTCGTTAAAAGGGGATAGAAATACCAAATTTTTCCATGTCATGGCATCCACAAGAAGGAATAGGAATGCATTGTGTTCTATTGAGGTCAATGGGGCCTTGAAAGAAGATCCGGAGGAAATAAGACTAGAAGTGCTGAATCATTTTCAGAGGCAGTTTGAAGAGTCATGGTTTGACAGACCATGTTTATCCGGAACTTTTAAATCTATTGGGGATGAAGAGGCGCAGGTTGCTTTGGAAGCTGAGTTCTCAGAAGCTGAAGTAGTGGCAACTATTAACAATTGTGATGGGAACAAGGCCCCTGGGCCTGATGGTTTTAATCTTATGATGTTCCAGAAGTGTTGGCAAATAATTAAAGGGGATGTGATGCAATTCATGAGAGTTCCATACTAACTCTAAGTTGGCTCTTGGTATTAATAGTTCTTTTGTAGCTCTGCTTCCGAAGAATGAAAATCCTTCTTCTCTCAGTGATTACAGGCCTATCAGTCTCATTGGATCGTTGTACAAAGTGTTATCCAAAGTTTTATCTACTCGACTTAAAGTAGTACTACCAAAGATCATCAGTGAAGCTCAATCTGCGTTTATAGGGGGGAGAAGTATTCTAGATGGCATCCTGATTGCTAACGAGATTGTTGATGGTTGGAAAAAGAAGCATAAGAAAGGCATTATTCTGAAGCTTGATTTTGAGAAAACATATGATTCTATTAATTGGGGGTTTCTCTTTTCCATGTTATCAAATTTTGGTTTTGGCTCAAAATGGATCAAATGGATGAAGGAGTGTGTCTCAACTGCTAAAGTCTCTATCCTGGTAAATGGATCACCTACAGCTGAGTTTAGCCCCCAAAGGGGGCTCAGACAAGGAGATCCTCTATCCCCTTTTCTCTTCAATATTGTAGCTGAAGGCCTCAACATTTTGTTTAATAGAGCTGTCCAGGCTGGACTGTTAAAGGGCACATCAGTAGGTTCAAATAGGCTCATTATTACTCACTTACAATTTGCTGATGACACAATTTTGTTTTGCGAGGCAAACAGGGAGGAGGTGCTAAATATTAAAAGAGTTTTGAGGTGTTTTGAAATTTTGTCTGGGTTGAAGATTAATTACCATAAGAGTGTGGTGTGTGGGATTGGAATTAACGAAGAGCTCACCAAAGATTTTGCTGCCATTCTCAACTGCTTGCATCATCGGTTACCTTTGAAGTATCTCAGGATGCCATTGGGTGCTAACCCTAGGAGAAAAAGGACTTGGCAACCTGTCATTGATAAATACAAGTTAAAACTAGCTTCTTGGAAGCGAAGATTTTTGTCTTTCGCTGGTCGGTTGACGATGATTAAGTCTGTGCTATCTTCTCTACCAGTCTTTTATCTATCTTTGTTTAGAATGCCTGAAGGAGTAGCCAAGGAGATTGATAGGATTCAGTCTAGATTTCTTTGGGGGGGTGATGAAATTAGAAGGAAAATTCACATGGTAAAATGGGAGGACATCACCCAAAGTAAAAGTACTGGGGGTCTTGGCATTAAAAAGGTGAGAACCATGAATGATTGCCTTCTTCTCAAATGGTGGTGGAGATTTGGGTGTGAATCTGATGCTCTTTGGAAACAAGTAATTCTCAGCAAATACCCACAGTTAGGTGGGTCTCGGTGGCCAGTTCAAGAGGTTAATTCCAGATGGTCTATGGTGTGGAGGGATATATTGGGGGTAGCTGTTAAGTGCCCTGAATTGCTGGAATTTTTCAAAGCTAACTCAAGGATCAGTATTGGGGATGGGAGGTTCACAAAATTTTGGACGGATCTGTGGCTTGGTAGCGATTGTTTAAAAAATTTATTTCCTCGACTATTCTCTGTGTTTATGCATAAAGGGGAATCACTGGCAGTGGTTAAGAGTAGGAGCACTGATAATGAGGATTGGGGGTTGGTTTTCAGAAGAGATCTATTCCAATGGGAATTGGATGACCTGAGGAGGTTGAAGGAGTTGTTGCGCACTGCTCCAGAGCTTAGGAATGGCGTGGTTGATGGGTTATTTTGGACTGCAGATAAGTCTGGAACTTTCACTGTCAATTCTGTCTATAGGTGGCGTGAATTATCCTCTACTCTGCTTGCAAATTTGGGGGATCTCATATGGAGGAATGCTGCCCCTCCGAAAGTGCAATTTCTGGGGTGGTTAGTATGGAAAGGGCGGATCAAGACCACTAGTTATTTGCAAAGGATTGGAGTAATCAGTGCTAATTATGATGTTAGTTGTAAATTCTGCAGGAATGAATTAGAGACTGCCACTCATATGCTTCTGTGCTGTCCGTTTAGTTGGCGAGTTTGGTCCAATATCATTGGCTGGTGGGGTGTATCTTGGGTGCAGCCGAGATCACTGACTGGTCTGCTTCAGTGGTGGTCTGGTTTTAGATATAAAAACAAACTGAAGGTACTCTGGAAGATAATACCTTTGGCTGTGTTTTGGTCTTTATGGAAGCAGAGGAATGAAATCACTTTTGGTGACTCACATGTGGACTTTGAGAAGCTATGTGAACTTATTAAAACACGGATCGCACTGTGGTTCAGAGCGTATAGCCCTTCTTTCTGTTATTCCGTGAATGATTTAGTGCTAAATTTGCAAAGTGTCAAGTTCTGCATTATGCATTGAGGGTCAATGCTGACTTGCTGGAATTCTGCAGTTTGATTCTGGTTTGTGTGGCTGAGTGTTGAACTGAATGCTGAATTGCTGGAAGTCCCCTTCTTCTGAATTCTGCAGTTTTGATTCTTGCTGGAATGTTGCAGGTTCATTCTACTTCTGCGCTGATTCTGAATTCTGTCTTGAGCTGGTATTGTTGGTAGGCAGAGGAGTGGTTGGTGTTGAAGGCAGTTGTTCTTGGTGTGCTTTTAGATGGCAGCTGGGGTTGTAGTTCTAAGTTTTATTCTGCCTCAGGAATGGTGCTCTCTGCTTTGCTGATGTTATTGTGTTGAATTGTCCTGAGTTGCTTGGGCGTGCTTACAGTTGTATTCTGTTTGGTCCTCTGCTGGTTGCCCTCTGTTGGGCTTGCTCTCTGTGTTGGGGTTGATGAGGCATTCTGCTGGATTGATGAGGCATTATGCTTTCTACTAATTGCAGCTGCAGTTTGGGTTGAACTGCTGGTCTGCCTTACTCAGTGGCATGAAAGGTTCAGTGAGGCTGTTAGGAATTTGTTACTACGGATCAAATTTCTGCTGGTGAATTGCTGCTGTGAGGGTGTAAGGTTCAGTGAGCATGATACAAACCTGGTGCTTGGATTGCATGATTCAACTTTTGTTATTTTGCTGCTGGTTTAGGGGTTTGGAAGGGATGTTTGTCCGCTATGGGTTTTCTGGGTTAATGGTATATTTAGGTGCCTCATCTGCTTTGCTGCTGTGATTGATTTAGCAAGCCTGGTGCTGGGACAACATAAACGGCTTTTTAGTATTTTTGGCCTGCTGTATTCACTGCCTGTTTTTGTTAGGTGTTGCCTGTTCTGTTTTGATGCTTGGCAGGGTTGACTTCTCTGTCTGATTTTTTTTCGTGTTTTTGTTTTTGCTCTGTGCGTTGGTTTCTCACCAACTGGGAGGTTGGTGCTTGATTTAGCTCCAAGCTCCCCTTTATTGATGTAAATTTCCCTTTCCATCAATAAAGTTTTTTTGCCGATCAAAAAAAAAAAGTATCGATCGACATTCGGTTTACGTACTTGGCCGATCAGATTAATAAATCTGCCCTTACCCCAGCTAGTGCATGAGCTTCAGAAGCCGAATTAGGACTAGTTCATGGAATGGCTGCGATATAAATCGATCGGCATTGGGTTTAGATACTTGGTCGATCAGATTAATAAATTTGCCCTTGCCCCAGCCAGTGCATGAGCTTCAGAAGCCGAATAGGATTAGTTCATGGAATGGCTGCGGCATAAATCGATCGGCATTGGGTTTAGATACTTGGCCGATCAGATTAATAAATCTGCCCTTGCCCCAGCCAGTGCATGAGCTTCAGAAGCCGAATAGGACTAGTTCTTGGAATGGCTGCGGCATAAATCGATCGACATTGGGTTTAGATACTTAGCCGATCAGATTAATAAATCTGCCCTTGCCCCAACCAGTGTAGGAGCTTCAGAAGCCAAATAGGACTAGTTCATGGAATGGCTGCGGCATAAATCGATCGGCATTGGGTTTAGATATTTGGTCGATCAGATTAATAAATCTGTCCTTACCCCAGCCAGTGCATGAGCTTCAGAAGCCGAATAAGACTAGTTCTTGGAATGGTTGCGGCATAAATCAATCGGTATTGGGTTTAGATACTTCGCCGATCAGATTAATAAATCTATCCTTGCCCCAGCCAGTGCATGAGCTCCGAAAGCCGAATAGGACTAGTTCATGGAATGACCCGATCGGCATCTGGCTTTTGGCGTTTAGAATTAATGACATCGCCTCGGGGGCGCTGCATACATTGAGAATAAATGGGGTGAGTTCACGCCAGTGATTCCACTTATTCTTATTCAGACTTGATTTAAACTAGCGTGAGATAAGTGTAAATGTCAAACAAACTGTTCTTTAAGAACAGAGGGGAAGGACGAACATTGGCTGAGCTAGATACTGCAATGAATCGCAGCAGCGAGCCTACACGCACGGGAGGAAGGATGTCCAAGGAACGGGAAAAACGTCAGCCCCCAAGTCGTCGAAGCAGATCACCCCGAAAAGAAAAACAGCAACGAGGAAGCTCCCCGCGACCGCGACCGAGAAGCGAGCCCGATGCGACGCCACGACCGTTGAGTTTTGCAGTTTTCGAGGGGAATAAATCGATGACGGAGGCGGATTCCATTGTTAACGATCCAGGTGTAGCAATCGAGTTCGCTCGACAGATCTTTCCACCGGAGGTCCAGCAATCGATGGTTGGACGGCAAGATTTCGAAGTGTTTCGAGAAGGTATCCATGGGGCGATGAAGGGGCTGTACACCGCTTATGAAGTCGGCATGCGTCTGCGCGCCGCGCGACGAGAAATAGAGAAGAAAAACAAATGAATCCGCAATTTGGAGGCTCGCGCGGAAAAAGCCGAACGTGAGCTTAGGGAGCTTAGGAAAGCTCAAGCCACCGAACCGCGTACAGCGGGTCAATCTAACCCGATCGTGGAGGAGAGAGTGACCCAACGGCTGTTAAGTCACGCCATTGCCGACCGAGATACGGCAAGCATGTTTGCCGAAGAAAATGCGAGGACCATGGGTTATGAACAAGGCTTCCATGCGGGCCGGAAGGTTGGGATCGACAAAACCAAAGAGAAACTTGTAGAGAAGGTCTGCCGATGCGAGAATCGGAGCTTTAGGCACGGTTGGATTAAGGCACTTTAAGCCGCGGAGGCTCTTCGAGCAGAGGGTGTTAATTCGGCGTTGCCGCGGGTACCAACGTGATCATTTTCCCTTCTCCGCCTTTGAAGTCGAAAAGAGTGACGATAAGGGAGAAGTCGGATAAAAATACTCATTGTAATGCTCAAACGCAGATTGCGTTCAAAACTATGTAATCATTGGCTGATCGAATAAAATGTTTTATTTTCAATGTTTGCGTTTTGTTTTATATTCGGCACACACGTGTTTGCATGTCTCATTGTATAAATGTTTGAATAAATGTATTTTAAATGGTTTAATGTGTAAACGGTTTTTGCCAGCTCGACATAACAGCATTCTTCATAAAATATCTATTCGGCATACACGTGTTACGCACGGCCCTGGCCCCGGTCCAAAGGTTTCATGCGCCGATGGGGCTCCGAATCCGGAGACTTAGTTTGGCCAATCGTGATATCCACGAAGGGCGCTCCGAATCCGGAGGCTTTTTCGGCCCAAAGGCGTCATGTGCCGATAAGGCTCTGAATTCAAAGACTTAGTTTGGCCAATCGTGATATCCACGAAGGGTGATCCGAATCGGGAGGCTTTTTCAACCCAAGAGCGTCATGCGCCGATGGGGCTCTGAATCCGGAGACTTTATTTGGCCAGTCGTGATATCCACGCAGGGCGCTCCGAATCCGGAATCTTTTTTCGGCCCAAAGGCGTCATGCGCCTATAGGGCTACGAATTCGGAGACTTAGTTTGGCCAATCGTGATATCCACGAAGGGTGCTCCGAATCCGGAGGCTTTTTCGGCCCAAAGGCGTCATGCGCCGATGGGGCTCCAAATTCGGAGACTTAGTTTGGCCAATCGTAATATCCACAAAAGGCGCTCCGAATCTGGAGGCTTTTTCGGCCCAAAGGCGTCATGCGCCGATGGGGCTCCGAATTCGGAGACTTAGTTTGGCCAATCGTGATATCCACGAAAGGCGCTCCGAATCCGAAGGCTTTTTCGGCCCAAAGGCGTCATGCGCCGATGGGGCTCCAAATCCGGAGACTTTATTTGACCAGTCGTGATATCCACGAAGGGCGCTCCGAATCCAGAGGCTTTTTCGGCCCAAAGGCGTCATGCACCGATGGGGCTCCGAATCTGGAAACTTTATTTGGCCAGTTGTGATATCCACGAAGGGCGCTCCGAATCCGAAGACTTTTATTAGAAATCTTTTGAACTGGATTACACAATGAGTAAACAGGAATCTTTGCATTACAAAAATGGAATGTGTACATGGTGAGCCATTCAGAACTAATATCATTCCCCACAAGTCGGGTTTAATGATAGAATTTGTGTAAGTGTGTTGAATTCCAAGGCCGTGGTAGGCTCCTTCCGGACATGTCTTTGAGCCGATATGCCCCTATTCCTACGATCGAATCAATCTAATAGGGGCCGTCTCAATTAGGACCCAATTTTCCATCCGCCGGTTTCTTGGCAGCTGGAAGTACTTTCTTCAGGACCAACTCTCCTGGTGTGTAGCGGCGCAGCTGAACACGTTAATTATATGACTGGCAAGCTGCTACTGGTACCGCACCATGGACGCAAGGGCACGGTCTCTTCGTTCTTCGATCAGAATCAAATCCAAAGCCAGCATCATGTCGTTTCGGCCCATATCAAAAACTTGCGATTTCAGGGTTGGGTGGCCGATCTCCAGGGGTATGATCGCATGGGTTCCAAAGCATAGAGCAAACGGCGTTTCTCCAGTGGATCGCCTCGACGTAGTTCGATGAGTCCACAATACACTCGGTAATTCTTCGACCCATTTGCCTTTAGCTTTCTCCAACCTCTTCTTGATACCGTCCAAGATGGATTTGTTAGAGGCTTCGGCTTGACCATTGCTTTGTGGGTAAGCCGGCGTAGAAAAGTAAGGCCGGATACCATACTTGCTGCACAGCTCTCGGTAGACACCACAATCAAACTGGGTGCCGTTGTCTGAAATAAGAGCTTTTGGAATGCCGAATCGTGTTATGATATTTCTCTATACAAAGCGTTTAACATCAACATCTCGAATGTGCGTTAATGCCTCCGCTTCGACCCATTTTGTTAAGTAATCTGTCGCCACGATCAAGTATCGCTTGTTCCCTGGGGCCCTCGGCAATGGTCCTACGATATCAAGTCCCCACTGGGCGAATGGCCAGGGACTGGTAATGGAACTTAACTCTTCAGCAGGCAGATGGTTTAACGGGGAGAACTTCTGGCACTGTTCACATTTATTCACATAGCATTCGGAATCAGCTCTCATTATCGGCCAGTAATACCCCTGTGTTATAGCTCGATGGGCCAAAGAGCGCCCGCCAGAATGGGCACCACAACTGCCTTCATGTATTTCAGTCAAAAGCTCTTCGACTTTGTCCGGGTGTACACATTCCAGGTATGGACCAGAAAGGAATTTTTTATAAAGTTTTCCTTGCAGATCCAAGTAGTATCGCAGGGCTTTGTTTCGCAACTTGTGCGCTTCTTTTTTGTCCGCTGGGAGCTGTTCTGAAGACAGGAATGCAGCAATGGGATCCATCCAACTCGGTCCTGACTCTATGACATTAACCTGGATTTCCTCCGAAGGGCCAATGCTCGGCTCCGAGATGAAACCTACTTCGATGGTCCGTTTAATCTCTTGAGTTAATGGCGGAGGCTAGGCAAGCTAGGGCGTCTGCATGTGTTCTGGTCATGTGTTATCTGATTCAATTCATGATGGTCAAATTTGGCCAGCAAGGCGCTAGTCGATTTCATGTAAGCCGCCATACGGTCATTTTTGGCTACGTACTCCTCCTTTAGCTGATTGATCACCAATTTTAAATCGCAAAAAACTAGCCCTAGAAGGTGTGCATTCCTCAAACCGGCCAGAAAGGCTTCGTATTCGGCCTCGTTATTTGATGCTTCGAAGTCGAGTTTGACGACCTGCTCAATTATTGCGCCGTCGGGAGCCATGATTACTGCTCCGGCTCCGCTGCCCCGTTGATTGGATGATCCATCACAGATTCACAGTACAACTGCCAAATGTTCCCAACATAAATTCTCCAGTTCGGCTTAGGTCGCACTTCATCAGATTTGAAGTCGGCAAGACCCCCAATGAATTCGGCCACAAAGTCGGCAAGCACCTATCCCTTGATTGAGATTCTAGGTAGAAACTGAATGTCGTACTGGCCGAGTTCAAGAGCCCACTTTGAAACGCGTCCTGATGCTTCCGCACTGCGTAGTACTAATCGAAAGGGGTAATCTGTTAGCACCCCGATGCTATGCCCCTGGAAGTAATGCATCAGTTTTCTTGCCGCCATGACTAGGGCGAGGATGAGTTTTTCCAGCAGAAGGTAACGTGTTTCGGTGTCAACCATTGCTTTGCTCACATAATATACTGGCCGCTGCTCCCCCAGCTCTTCCTTTATCAGTACGGCGCTGACGGCCTGATCGGAAACTGCCAGATACAAAATGAGCGAGTTACCTGCTGAAGGTGTTGTCAAGAGTGGAACTGATCGGAGGTAGGTTTTGAGGCCGTTGAAAGCGGCTTCGCACTCGACAGACCATTCAAAAGCCTTGCCCTGCCGTAGTGTATGAAAGAATTGTCGATAACGGTCCGTGGAACGACTAATGAACCTGTTAAGTGCGGCAGCCATCCCCATTAACTTCTAAACCTCCTTGACCAATCGAGGGGAGCCGAGTTCCAGGATTGCTGTGATTTGCCTTGGATTGGCTTCGATTCCTCGGTGGTTGACAATGTAACCCAAGAATTTGCTAGAGCCGATCCCAAACGCACATTTGGAAGCGTTCAGCTTCATTCCATATTTGCGTAGAACGCCGAATGTCTCCTCCAGATCGGCTATATGATTCAGCTCTTCCTTGGATTTGACCACCATGTCGTCAATGTACACTTCCATAGTGTGGCCGAGTTACTCCTTGAACATGGTGGTGACTAGTCTCTGGTAAGTTGCCCCTGCATTCTTCAGCCCAAAAGGCATAACCTTATAACAATAGGTTCCTCTTGGGGTGAGGAATGCAGTTTTGTCTTGGTCCTCCGGATGCATGGCAATTTAATGGTAGCCTCTGTAGGCATCAAGGAAGCTCATACGCTGATGGCGTACTGTAGCATCTACCAGTTGGTCTATCCTGGAAAGAGGAAAACAATTTTTGGGGCAAGCTTTGTTTAGGTCCATGAAATCAACGCAGACTCGCCAGGTCCCATTTTTCTTCTTCACAACCACAGTATTAGAGAGCCATGTAGGGTAAGTCACTTCCCTGATTGCCCCGGCGTCAAGCAACTAGTCAACCTCTTCAACAACTGCGGCAGTGTGCTCTGCGGCTGATCGCCGACTTTTCTGAATGATCGGCTTGCATTTAGGGTCAACATTTAAACGCTGTTGCGAAACAAACGGATCTACACCTAGCATCTCAAGGTTGCCGAGCAGGAAGGAAATTAGCTGTTGTCTGCCGGCTTGATTGAGGGAGGCGCCGACCATGAAGAACCTGTCTGGGTTGCCGTTGATTTCAACTCGATCTAGGTCTTCCGTGGCCTTTTCATTTAGGAGCCGCCCAACATCGTCGAGGCTCTCCCGATCTGTTACCTCAATAGAGTTCACTTGCAACTCCTTTGGTGTCTTTTGAGCAAGGAGATTACATGCTTGTGCCGATTTCTGAGAGCCACAAATTTGCTCAATGCCGCGTTCTGTCGGGAAGCGTAGCAGCTGATGATAGGTGCTTGGCACGGCCTGCATAACATGCAACCAAGATCGCCCCATGATGAGATTGTACGGCGATGGCAGCTTGACAACCAAGAATTCCACATCTACTGTTCAGGAGCTCGCTCGAACGGGTAGTGTGATTTTCCCCAACGGGTACTCTGGATTGGCGTTGAAGCCGAATAATGGATAAGGGGCTGGAGAGATCCGATTCGAAAAAGCCGAGTTTGGTGAATGTCTCGTAGTACATAACCTCCGATGTGCTCACCGGATCAATGAGTACGCGCTCAACTGTGAATCGGTTTACACGTAACTCAATTACCAAGGGATCGATGTGGGGAAGTGTCACTCCGGCCAAATCTGAATCATCAAAAACAATGCTCGCAGCTTCATAGGGCCGTTTAGCCGGAGTGAGTTGACTTTGAGGGTCGGGATTTGACTAAATCGTATGCACCGCGGATGACATTGGCAGGCTGTATATCATGTGGATCACGCCGAGTTGAGGGTAATCCTGTCTTAAGGCTATTGCTTTGGTTGAGTTGCCTTTTCGGACGTACTATTGTAGCCGACCATCTTGTACCAATTCCTCCAAGTGATCCTTCAATGCATAACAACTCTCAGTATCATGGCCATGGTCCTTGTGATACTCACACCGTCTATCCCGCCTTCTCGTGTTGGGAGGTCCCACCATTTTGGACGGCCATTTGAAGAACGGAAGGTGTTAGACTTTGGACATGACCGCGCTGATCGGCTCTGTCAACTCCATATATTTCTTATCGGCGCGCCTCGTGCGCCTGCTATCAACTTGCAGTTGTTCATTTGCTCGGTGGGAGCATTGGTCGCTTGATCGGCGGGAATCCCGTCTCTTGTCTCGTTTAGCCCGATGCCGTGGCTTGGGGCTCTGAGGTGGTATAGAATTTATTGGCTGAGCAATTTCAGAAGAGGCCGACTTGTTGGCCGCGTTTCCGGCTTTACTCGCAAGGCGTCATCCTCCACTTTGCAGTATTCCTCAACTTTCTTCATCAACGACCAGACTGTTTTGGGGGGTCTTCTAGTCAAGGAACTGCGAAAAGCACTGTCAAGATGCAAACCCATTTTGAAAGCGATGATGGCCATGGAGTCGTTGCATGCGTCATCGACAAGATTAAAGCACTCCCAATAGCGCGCCGAATACGCTCTTAGCGTTTCTCCTGGCTGGATCTGCATTGACCAGAGAGAGTCGGCTTGTTTTGGCTGGACCTCGTTGGTGATAAATCTAGCCCTGAAGGATTTCTGTAATTGATGGAAGCTTTTGATCGAAACCGGCTCTAGTTTATAATACCACCTGACAGCGAATGGTCCCAAACTGCTGGGAAATATACGGCACATGACGGCCTCGTCGTCTGCATGCAATGTCATGGCTTGCTTGTAGTGACAGATGTAATCGGTGGGGTCTGATTTTCCATCATAGAGAGTGAACGATGGAGCTTTGAACTTTTTGGGCAGAACCGCCCTTGCGATCCGTCGCACAAAGGGATTATGCTGGTCTTCCTCATCTGAACTGTTTCTTCTGCGCTTATGCCTTATACGTGGACTTTCTTCAAAGGAACTGGAAGTCTCGGGTCGTCCCTTCTTCTTGGGCTCCGGGGATAATGAGTCGGAGTCGCTATCAGTGTCTTGTTGTCGGGCTCGAGGTCGTCGACCACCTGCCCTCAGAGGTCGTTCCGAATCTTGGCGTACAGCTTGTTTGGACTTTGCCACTTCCAAGGCTAAGTCCTGACGGAGACGTTCGTTCTCAGTGATCATGTTCTCCAACCTCTGTTCGTTTTGCTTCGCTTGTTCCATGATCGCTTGCATTGCCTCATGCTCTGAAGTCGAGGATGAAGCGAAGTTCAAAGCGCGTCTTGCGGGGATAGTCTCCAGTCCAAGCATGTTTGCTAGAGTGAGGTCGTCTCTCTACGTGGTTTCATCAGTGACTATCGAAGGGTCTTCCGTTACGCCCGCCATGGATGTATTTGAGTATTCCCACAGACAGCGCCAAGTGTGGAGAAGTGATTTGAAAATACTCTTCAGATCCTGGGGGATGCTAGTGATCCTCAGCTAGTCACCTGAAAAAGAATTAACATTCCGGTCGGGGGTGCCGGAATTAGCACTCCGACGGGCAAGTCAGTCTCTACTCTCTGAATTACTTGTATTTTAAGTAAAGTGTAACGGTTCTCACATACCTCTTCCTGGCTGATGTTCTTCTATTTATATCTTTTCTTTCTTGGACCTCGGGATTGGGTCCACTTTCAATTCGCCATTCGGCTTCAATTGTAGCAAACCGCTTTTCACTCGGCCCCTCGCTCGACCGGCTATTTGGCCGAATAGGATAGAATTCGAGCGTGCGAGACAACGCCGAGTGCTATATATTTCGACTCCAAGTTTGACTATTCGGCATCTGTACGACTCTCAATATTCGGCCCCCACAAAGCTCAATCAAGCATGTTAAAATCTTTGAACATTGGGAGACTATAAACACAAATGGCTTTCATTACACGTCAATAGAGACATCTCCGTCCATTTAGTCATTTCAATGGCTCTCTCATACGCTTCAATCTCTTTCACTACCCATTAGGACTTCCATAGAGATTTTTCTGCCAAATACAATCCCTTCTATGCCTCCCTACACTATACACACTATTCACTTCTCAATCATAGTTATGTTAGCCCCAAGTAGGAATGGACCAAGGAGGGGCTGGCAGGGGCGACTAGTACTTCATAGTTTTGAAAAAAGTCCTTCAATACAGTAGTATTAGGCTATTAGTTAAGAATATGCCTAAATTATATAGGTTTACCAACCCAAATTTTTTTTGAAAAATTTAATACTCGCCTCCCTAAGATATTCTCATATCGGTAGTCGAAAATCCATAGTTAGCCATTTGAAGAAAATCATTTAGAGAGAACATTTGAAGAACTAAAGGTTGGTGAAACGACTTCCATCAACTTGGATCTTCAACTCAATTCGCATTTTCGAGTTGTAATCCCCACACTTCCACTCTACATGTGTTTCTTTCTATCTTTTATTGTTCTTATGTGTTTCAGTTCTCCCATGTCTCTTCTTATTCTTCATTTGTTTCATTTTTTCTTTTTTTTTGTTGTTTTGGTTTTCTCTTCAACTCGACCTGCATTTTTGGTTTCTTCTTCACCTTTTCCATATTTATTTCAAAATTTCTTCTTTGCTTCCTTTCTCCCTCTGCTCATTGTCTCTCTGTTTCGATTATCCCTTTCCTTCTCTAATATATTAAGAATTGAAGTTACTCGTAAGAATTGAACTAAGGAGAATGTGATGGAGTCACTTTCTTAGCTTTGTTTCAAATACTAAGGATAGTTATAAGTCTTTCAAAATTGAAAATTTTTGCAAACTTATAAATAAACTTTGCCCCAATGACTTCATAAAGTAAAAAAACTGCATTTAAAATTTCAATTGCTAACCTCTGGGATTGATATATCCTTAAACATCCCTAATTTTAAAAGTTGTCAACAATTTCTAAGTTGCGCCAAGTGTTGGTAAAAACATGATATGGAATGATTTTATAATAAGTTATCTAGTCACATATTCTATTGATCATATTTCTATAATTATATACATTGAATAAAAATTTCTAATGATTCATTTTGTGATATTTTTTATATCTTGTGTTGATAGAAATAGATATTGCATTCCAAACGTTCATTAGATAATTTTTTCTTATCTATACGTTCACCCCCTCAAAGTTAAAATCCTACATCTGTCCCCGCTCCAAGGTTTCCGTGATTGATTTGATGAATGACAAATGGAAACTCAAGGGAAGTCTCTTCTTATCTAAAAACTTCCCTAGTATAATGAATTCTAAGTTATTTACTCTTCTAAGTTTGAAGATTTTATCTTTGAACCTTTGATAATTTATATTGTTGGATGTAACCTAGGATTTCCTCTTGAATATCATGATAGTATCCACATCAAAGCCTAAAAGTGTTGACACCGTATTCCAAAACCTCGAGATGATATCAACCTTGAAGAAGTGTCCACACCTTTAAGTTGTAGTGTCGACACATGGTTCCAGTAGCCACCTTACTTTAAAAGGAAAAAAAAGTAAATGTCGACACCATAATCCAAAGTCATGAAAATTCAACCAGACAAAGTGTCGACACCTTCAAAGATAGTATAATGCCCCACTACTTGTTGGGGCAAGTAACTTGTGGGTCTATAACCATGACCCAAAAGCTTAAGTCTAAGTTACTTAGTAGTAAGTTAGTGGTGTTTTAGATACCCAAGATCACCTATGTAAACTTCCGATGTGGGACAGGCTTGTTACAAACTCCCCCATTTTTTATCACCCATGCAAACTTTTGATGCGGGACGGACAAACTCCACCACTTATAAATTGACGCAAGGGTCTATAATCACAAACTCCCCCACTTATCAAACTCCACTACTAACCTATGGGTCTATCAACATGACCCAAAAGCTTAAGTCCAACTTACTTATTAGCAAGTTAGTAGTGTTTTATATGCCCAAAATCACCCATGCAAACTTCCAATGTGGGACGAGGCTGTTACAGATAGTGTCGACACCTCTAAAAGGGTGTACTAAGTGCACAAAAATCCCGCTTAAGCAGGGTCTGGAGAAGGATTGATGTATGCAACCTTATTCCCGCAAGTGGAGGGTAAAACGGTCAAATGAGCATTTAATGCTCTTTTGTATTTATTATACCCAAAATCACTACAAGAGTGGTTTTAATTACCTTCTAGACTTTATTGTACTCTTCAAAGAGATTCATATAGCTTGTTGAGGGATTTCAACAAGGAGATCAATTACAAATATATGAGAATTGCATCGAACCTGAGAATTAAAGTCCAATAAGGCACATCTACAAACCCAACAATCATCACAACAAATAGCATATCCCGTAATGGGTAGAAATAAACTCAATACAACCCTCATAATGATGTAGAAATAATCACCATTTGTCCGGGGTAAGAATTGACCCCCTAACCACTTCACTTGGATATAGGAGTGTAAAAGAATGGCCAATTAAGCTAGCTCAGTTGGTTTTAATACCTTCATTTACTAACTTATATTTGTTTATTGCGTAAATCACAAACCTCGGAATCTCTAGGGGAACTTAAAAACATAATAACAATAATAAACAAAAGAACAATCTACAACAATTAGTAAACAATAAGAATGAAGCACTCAAAGCTTCTTTTTTCTGTCCTATTTACCTTACCACCTTCAAAACTTTCAAAACATATACAACATTATACATGGAAAGCAATATAAAACCATCAAATGCAAATAAAATACAACCATACTAAGCCTTCTGTCGCCACTCAAGTGACGTCAGCTACATGAATTCTTTTTCATCATTCTACCCTATCAAGGGCTATATGCTCATCAAATCTAATAAAATAACTCATAAAATGCACTAGACAAAAATTAAAGCAAATAGTGAAAAAATGACAGTTTTGCATTCTTAAAGATCAAGCTAGACTAGCATACGAGATTCTTCATCAATACATCCTCCCACAACACTCGAGAGAACCACAATAACAATTCTTCTTCTTTATATTGCCATTGACATCACGAACTTGATCCAACTTATAGTTGTAATCATAAGTCAACTCTTGTAAAGGAAATATGCCTCTAGTAGCAAAGAACATTATGTGAGGCATACGCTTATCATCATGATCATAAAGGACATTTTGGGCGCAAAGGTTCGGAGAGCAACTATGGTTGATGAACCTTCCCACATTCCCAAAATGCATTGCATCAATAGTAAAGCCGTCATCATCCAAAGCTTCATCTTGGGGAAACTTATCATCATTTCCATGTCCTATATCAAATAAATAATCATCATTATCACCTCTTTGCTCTGCTTCTTTGTCGTGGAGCAACTCTCCAACATATTCACAAATAAAATTTCCAGACGAAATGTAATTGCGAGATCGAACACCCCATCCCCGTGATTCAGTCTTGAAAACTTCTAATTGATATCGGATACCATGTTGGCTAACTCTATTCTTGCAAAAAGAAGAGCATTTGCAAGATGGACCACACTCATAAACAAGAGGCTTTAGCTCAATGATAGCGCCATTACAATTGAATGGATTGTCACCTCCATTCTTGATGGTGCAAAGACATTTCTTAGAATATGAGCATCCATTTTTGCAATCACAACCAATATGAATAGCACGGTTATACCACTCGGGATATATCATATTGGTAATGTAAACGAATGGTGGAGGTTTCTCATCATCCATGGTGTTGACTACATGAATGGGCATCTTCTCTTTCCCTTGAGAAATATCATCAACCCCACTAGGTAACTTGCGTACTTTAGACTTTGCTGACATGCTAAGTATTTCTGGAGTCAGTTTCGGTTGCCCAGGTATTCTATTCAAATGAAACATAAAAACCAATTTGCCATATTCCCCTCTTTCTTGCTTACAACTAGCCACAATATACAGCCCATCATAGACGTATCTTCCAAGAATATTAGAAGATTTCAAATTTTGGCGACCACGAATAACCCTTACCGGTGTTCCTGCATCCATACTATTTTTCAAGGCAAGGTTACCTCGTTCAAGTTTTTGATCTTTAGGCTCCTTACATCCAGACGTTGGATTTCCACCTTGGCCACAATACTTCAGAACATCAGGAGACCCTACATCATTGGCATAACGACCAGAGGCAACAATGCTTGTGGCAAAAATTTTCCCATCTTTCTTCATGTAATCTATACCTGACTGAAACTGATGATGAAGCCCGATAACAAGAAGTTCAGCCCTAAATCGAAACTTATGACCAACTTCAACACCGGGGACAGGTCCTAATAACCGTTCAGTATTAACCCACTTTTGCTGCTTTTTAAGAAGAATTGCTGCTTCCACATGAATCTGCTTGGCAGCATTTCCTTTTTCCTTTGACTGTGCTTTATGTTCCTCCAAGAACTTTGTAAATATCTCATCAAACAGATCCAGTGCCTCACTTACCTTATTCTGACTATCAATTGCTTGGATGTCATCAAATGGAACTATGCTAAGAACATTTGATTCTTTGGCCACAATATGTTTATGGTTTTCTTTATCATCAAATGGTGTGTCCTCATATTGATTAGCAGCTTCTTCACTGAGAAAGAGAGAGTTCTCCTTTGTATAATCCTGTTTGTAAGCTTCTGCTATATCCTGATTCTGCAATAAAACATAATTAGATTCACCTGCATCATAAACCTCATGGTTCTGAATTTTGTATCCGCATGTAGCTTCAAGAGGTTCACAATTAAAGACCCATTCTCCTTCCTGTTTAGCAACTGCCCAATCACAAGAAAGAGGCTTCAGATCAAAATGTTGTGCTACTTGTGACCATATCACCATATCACTTCCATCCTTAGCATCCGTGTCCTCACAGTATTCTTCAAGTTCCTTCCCCATTCTTCCAACCAAACCATTGTCCTCTTTGATTTTGGTATTGACAGTCTGGCACATAGAATCTGGAGGCAACAAAATAATCTCTGAAGGAGATACATTGCTGGTTTCCACTTTATTATCTTGTTTCACTTTAAATTCAGAAGATGTTCTGCTTTGGATTTGTTTGCAACTTTCACTGCCAATAATCTCTGTAGATTTGGCTTGAACTTTGTCTGCCATTTCTTTTAAAGCATTCACTTCTAGATTCCTTTCAAAACCATGCACATCTAGAATTTGCACTTCCAATTGTTTCCCGACAGTTGTTGTCTCCACCAGTGGCCTTTGTTCCACACTAGACTCATTCACCAAAATCTTAGATTTGGAAGCATGATTCAGCATTCGACAACCTGGAGGATATGTACGATAGACGGGAATCCCTTTCCGGATCTTTAGGGGAGGATATTTTCGAACAAGTGGCCGAGGTAGAGACAATAATTTTAAAATATCCAAAGTATCAATTGATTTAGCTTCAGCATGATTTTCTGTTACATTGGTCAATTTAGGGTCATCTGGGGTTTTTAACACCACCTTTTCACCAGCAACCGCTGCTGTAGTAGACTCAGATTTCACATCACTTGGTTTTGAAATTCCTGAAGGCTTGACAGGTACAACAGCACCCTCTTCCCCAACTTTTGAGTCTCCAGTGGTTGCCACAACTGAGATGCATTCACTTGGTTTTTCAGTGATTTGAGGGGTAAGCACACAACAATGTCTTGGAATATCACGGATCGCATCAACCTTTGGGCGCTTGAAGTTCGGTGGAAAACCTCTACGCTGACACCCACCAAGATCAAATAGTATTTTCCCGGGCAGCTTAGAAAGAGGCCTTTCATCAGGCAACAAACTCATTGTTGGCAGTTCTTCAACATTATCGTGTGATGACACCATTGGCTCGGTAGACTCAGATTTCATATCACTTGTTACTGAAATTTCTGATGGCTTGACAGATACAACCCACTCTTCCCCAATTTTAGAATTTCCAGTAGCACCAAAATGTTTGGGAAAATCACGGATCGCATCAAACTTTGGACGCTTGAAATTTGGGGGGAAACCCCAATACTGACATCCACTATGGTCAAATTGTCTTTTTGGGGGAAGACTAGAAAGATCGGTTAACAAACTCATTGTTGGCATTTTAACTTCCATGAAATTCACCCAAATACACAAGAGCAATTATCCAAGAACTAAGAAAAAACACAAAAAAAAAAAAAAAAAATCACTATCACATTACATTATTTCAACAATTGAACCGAAAACACGACACTTGTATATGTTTACTTTAACCCACAAATGCAGCTAGAATTAATAAAGAGAGGACACACAAACACACAATTACCCAAGAACTATGGAAAACAAACACAATGAATCAGAAATATACATTTACATCTTATACGTATTCCCAGAACCACAAGAAAGATAAATCCATATGCAGATTAACGCAGAAAAAAATAAAGGAAAAATAAACTCTACTCACTAAAAGAAAAGCAGCGATAGATAATACTATAAGAACAAGTAATGTAAAAACTAAGAGGAAAGAAAAGTATTCAAGAGAAGAAATTAACTCAATATTAAGGCTTAAATAAGAACTATTTGGCTTACTTGAGAAGGGTGTTTCATTTTTGGAAACAAAAGCAAAGGAAAACATAAGCGAATTTTACTTGAATCACCTTATTCACATTGAAATGTGATAGTGTTTGCTACTGCTAACAGCCACCATGCAGTGCAGAAGTATGAGAAAATTTGAAAAGATTAGGGAGGAACGAAAAAGAAAAGACAGGCGGTACATAATTTTTGAATGTGTACTTTTTTAAATTAAAAAAAAAATCATAAAAGTTATTTTCAAAAATTATTTTCATAAAAATTATTTTTGCTAATGACAATTATTATTGTTACGTCAAGAGAAAGACCTACTCTAACTTAGAAAGACCTACTCTAACCTCAACGCTACACGAGACTTAAACTCACAAACTCAATACAACTGTGACAATTCATATCTGAAAAGATAATATTATATGTTTCTTATGACCAAATATTTAAAAAGAGTAATTTATATACATATTAAAAAATTATACATAATATAGTAAGTCTTGAATATACCATTTTAAACAAAAAAAACATATTAAAGTAGTATATATTTTTATAATGCCATTATCATATTATTTTTATATAAACTTGGACAAAACTCAAACTTGCTTGTCCAAGCACGAGCCTAGTTTATCTAAAAAAGTTTGGGTTGCTCTAATTTAATATAAAAATATTATTGTGGGAGCAATTATGACTGGGCAGACATGGGTCGTTGAGCTGTCGGGTTGTGCCTAAGTCCCTCAATGGACCTAAGTTGTGGCCCAGTATGTTGGCCTAGTTGACCAATCAAGAATGGGTCGTCAAGAGCTTGGTGGGCTCGCACCCATTCTGCAAACAGTTCGGTTGAGTGACCAAGCAGGGCTAGTTGGGAGCCAGCTGGCTTGAGTCCATTATGGGACCGGTCAGGTCAATCAACGTAACGCGGGTTGACGATCGAAATGCTGATATGCAAAGTTGGGACCAGTCTAATGTGGCTTGGTCAATTTGCAAATCACCACCCTGTCATGTAGAAATAACCACATAACCCCAATGTGGACTAAAATGTACACTAACTTCTATTAACAAAACATATGAATTGACCTTTATGCCCTCTTCTTCCTCCTTTCTTCAAAATTAAACCTATACAAACATATATATATGTATGTACTCCCCTCTTCCTCCCATGGCTACAAACCCTTACTCCACACAACCTATTCTCACCAAACGACCACTACCACCCAATCACAACTTCCCAACAACCTAATCACAAATTTGCACTGACTACAAATTTTATTTATTTTACTTTTTAATTTAAAGTCTTTGTTTTCCATGGTTGCCAACCTCCACCTGATGCAACCCATTCCCACAACAAACACTATCAAATCATGAGTTTCGAATGATCTTATCACAAACCTATGGTTATTAGAATCACGATCCATTGCTAAAATGATCTAGATCGTTGTAGTATCACTGTTATAACAAGATCGCAAGTAGGATAGTGTAAGATTGTACATAGGATTGTTGATTTTGTAATTTTTTACCTTATTTTCAATATCTATAATTCTAATTTGCATTCTTACCTTATTTTAATAGAAAGTATGATCTTACAATCCTCGATCCGATCCACGAGACCCTCTCACCGATCCTACCTAGAATCCCAATTTTAACAACCTTGCTTGCACCCATTGTAATATTTATTTATTTTTATATTTAATTTTGACTTAGAGCAAAGTGTTCAACAACTAGTTTAACTATTCTTTGCTATAAAAAAATATAAAAAACAAACAAACAAAATATGAGCAATAGCTATGTATGTATATATATGAATAATTACAATAAGTTCAACATCACATTTTAACCCATGATAGCCATTTATATATATGTATAACTATTATCATAATTAAATTAGAATTACTTTTATAACCGTAGAGAAAGAAACGGGGGTTGTGGATGATAACATTCAACGATGTGAGCTCATTTTACAACCCAACAGGGGCATTTATATGGGCCAAAGGGTTATTCTAATGTTTTCCAACAAGTATAGGAGGTATTGATGGCTATGGAGAACATGAAGCATAGAGAGAAACGGTCAAAAGAAAGGAAAAAGAATGGCATTTCTAATAAATTTGAAGTTGTGTAAGGGGTATTTCCATCTTGAAAATGAACCTCCTCTCCACATAGGTGAGTGGTTCTCACGTCCCGTTATGTTAGACAAAAAAGCTAACAATGCACTTTAGTCTACAAACCACATGGGGATTATCGTTATGTAGTTATTTCCAAATGACAAAGAGGTAATCCGCACATTGACCAAATCATAAGGGGGTAAAGTGAAATTTACCAAAAAATTAAATTGTACTTTTCTCTATCAATTAGTAAAACTTGTAATTTTGAAATAAAGAATTACAATGTAAATTTATAAATGATCTAACTTAAATTTTTTGCCTATGGCCTTAAGTAAGTTTGAGCTACCTCTGAATACTCATGTTATGTTAACTGTTAATGAGCCAATGTGAAAAAAATGTGAATAGATTATCTAGTTTACGTAAATGAGTTGTTTGGATGAAGGTAATGAATGAATTTTAAGGAGCTTGACCTTTTGTCATATATGAAATGATCAGGTGCAATCAAGTCCACCTTTGTATTTGCAATAAACCAATCACATGAAGATATGTGAACATCAATAGAATTTTATACAATGTGGGTGTTTGGGAAGTTGTTATTTTAGTAGGTTTTTTTAGTTTTTGATTATTTTTGGAGAAAAATTTTTTTGTGTTTGGGAAGATAGTTGGATTTTTTTGTAGTTAGATGTAATGTTTGTGAGAGAAAAAGTAAAATAATTATGGGTTTGATGTGATATTTTGTCTGGATTTGTTTTTTTTTTGTTTTTTAACCTATTTAAAAAAACAAAAAAAAACACTCTTCCCAAACATATATGTTCAGGTCTCAAGTTGGTTCGATTTAGGTACCTAAACCAACACCAAACTCAATCCTATCAGATTAATGATTTTAAGACCAAAAATCAAATCCATATATTGAAAAAACCAAAACAAAGCAATCCATAAATGTCAAGTTGATTCGATTTTCAAGTTTTTTAAGAATTTTGTGCACCCCTAGTAGAAATGTAGGGGAGAAGGAAAAATGCCAAAAGTACCGAGTGATCAGAGAAGTTAGATTTGTTTCAAGGCTTAGTTACCCTTGAGCAAACTCAAGATTCAAATATTGATGTTGCATTTGGGGAGGGAGTGGACAAGCACCAAACTAGACCCAAGTTAAAAAATACAAAAAAAAAACTCTTGTGCCCAAGCCAGGCCCTGCTCAAGTTTTGAGCATTCAATCTTTGTTACAAGGCTTAGTTTCCCTTGAGCAAACTCAAGATTCAAATATTGATGTTGCGTTCGGGGAGGGAGTGAACAAACACCAAACCGGACCCAAGTTAAAAAATACACAAAAAACTCTTGTGCCCAAGCCAAGCCTGCTCAAGTTTTGAACATTCAATCTCTCCCAGCCCCAACCTTGAATGGCATTATAATAACAAATCCATTTAATATATATTAACTAAAAACAAATATTATAAAATTAAAAATTAATAAATTTGTAATGAATAGATACAAAACTTAATATTTAACCATTATATCCTAAATATGAAATTAAGGCCTTGTTTGGGAATAGGATATTTTAGTAATTTTTTGACTTTTCACGAAAAGATGTGCAGAAAAATAGAGAGAGTAATGTGACAACTTATAGTGACTTTTTGACTTTTTTGCTAAAAGTGAAGGTTGCCAAACGAGGCCTAAATATATTTTAAATGCATATTTTTAAACAATAATAAAACTAAGTAAATTATACAAATAAAAAATACATGTTCATGATTTATATAATATACATTAATAATAGAGTCTAGCCAAGCCAAACTAGGTCACAAGAAACAATCACAAGCCCAACCCATTTAATAGAAGGGTCTAAAAAGCAATCCCAACTTGGGATGGGTAAGATGGACAAATCATCCCCACCCCTAGTTTAGGGTACTTCAAGTCATATGTTCGTACTCTACAGTCAGTAGCACCATCTATTAATTAAAATCTCAATTTTTTTTATTCTCATAATCAACAACAATAAGGTAAAAATATTTTTGAGCAAATATTAAACATAAAAACTTAAATTTTCATTACAAATAATTAATTAACAAATCAAAATTATATAACAATGTAGAATAACTCGACTCACAATAGTGATGTAACTCTTGTAATTTTAGCACAAATAATAACAAATAAAAATATATCAATTTTAACATAAATCCTTATAAATCATCTCCAATTTTTGTTTGAATCACCATAAATCATCAATTTTCCTAATTTTTATTTGGGAGAGAAAGGAGATAGTGTTTCTTGTAAACAATGTGTTGTAAAATAATTATAAATAAATAAATAAACACACATCTAGCGCCACTATCTATCTACAGTATATAAAAGATTAATACAGTATATCTTACTCATCAAGATAGTGTTTTTTTTTTTTTTTGGGTTTCAATGTGTAAATGGATGTGGCCTCATTCAAGATTGTGACTAGTGGAAAAAACCCAACATTGTGGAGGCTTATAGCTTCTCTTCAATTCTTATAAATAAATTAGTAATCACAAAAAAGTTAGAATAATGGTTAGGGATGCAAAAAGAACATAAGATTGAAGTACAAAAACATAAATAAATAAATAACTTAGTTGGGGGATCAACATTCAGACTTCATAGATTGAAAGCACAGAACAATTGAAGAAGAAAACTTACCCAATGCTTTTAGTTGCCAAATACACTTGAATCTCTCTTTCACAAACCCTAGTCCCATATCTTGAACACCATTGGGGACACCAAACCCACAAAGCAGCACAAGATGGGTTTGGGTCCTTTGAAGCGCTCTCTCTCTCTCTCTCATGCACACAAACCCTAGAATGCTTTTTATAGAGATATAGGGTTATGAATTATTAGAATCCTTGTAGGATTCAATTACTGTAATCGAATGTGGAAGCTTTCTAAACCGACTCTATTTATGATTTCAAAATTCGAATTTTACGCTCCCGCACAAAGGACTACATAAGTCTCGTTTGGCAACAGACTTGTTTTTAGTAACTTTTTGGGTTTTTTTTTATTAAAATATGATGTAAAAAAATTAATATACTTGGGATATTTTTTAGCTTTTTACGAAAAGATGTGTAAAAAAATAGAGAGAAAATAAATCTTTTACTTTTTTGTATGAATTGTTGGCTTTTTTATTTTTTTAGTGACTTTTTAATTTTTTAACTAAAAAAGTCACTTGTCAAACGAGGCCTTGTATACAAATTAGTGTATGAATACTAGTTAGAGCATCTCCAACGGTGACTCAGATTTTTCACCAAATCTGAGTCAAAAATGACCCATTTCACCAAATTTGATACCACTCGTTCCAACGGTGCATTAAATCCCATATCAGGTCAACCGGTTGGTCGACCGGTAAGCGTTAAATATTTTTTTACAACGCTATGTTTCGGTTCAAGAAGTATATTTTCTTCTCTTCGGTAGAGCCATAGTAAGTGTTGTAATGTAAAAAGTTTCAATATCCTTTTCATGTACCTATTCCTTTTTAATCTCAAGGTATTCTCTTTTCATAAATCTCAATTCTCAAATTTCTGTATAAAGAGTGCCGACAGCTTTCTTGGTTCATGAATTCCTTTTTAATCTCAACTTCTTATTTTATTTAGTACTTCTTCAGCTTTGCTTCAGCTTTATTGGTTCATGAATCGTTTTTATGTACCAATTGGTTCATGCTTCAGCTTTGCTTCTTCAGCTTTGCTTATTACTTTGCTTCAGCTTTTCATTCTCAGATGTTTGGGTCGACCGGTTGGTTGACCGGCCGGTCGACCGGTAAGGCAAAATATATATATATATATTTTACCTGTTTGAACCTTTTTTGACCGGTTTGAACCCAACAATTATAAAGGAAATCGGTCGACCGGTTGGTCAACCGGCCGGGCAACCGGTTGGTCGACCGGGTGCTCCCTCCAACGGTCCGCAACAGTGTTTTGGTGAATTCAGTATTTCGTCCTCAATCTGATGAAATATTTGATGAAATCTCAATATGATATCACTTTTGGTGAACCGTTGGAACTGTGAACAGTAGCCTTTTCATCAGAATTTAAATTTGATATCACTTTTGGTGAACCATTGGAGATGGTCTTATGACATTATTATTGACTCCATTTATTAATCACATTACAAATACTAAAAATCTCTCTTAAATTATATAACATTATCAATTAATATACCAATTAGTATATTAATTGTACATATAGTATTATTCTTAAAAAAAAAAAAAATTTAAATAACAATACATCATTTTAGATTCGTTTAAAATAAATTAATTTATGTGGTTTTGAAATTATATCTCACCTTTTTCACCTTTTTAATTGCATAATAAATTACTTGTTTTTATTAATAAATTATTAAATTAATTAATAATTTTTAATTATATTAAAAAGAGTAATGATTTAGATAATTTTATTATTACTTATAAGAGAGTAATTAAAATTTTATTTTTTTTATTAATTTTATTAAATAAAAATTTTCTATTAGTTTTGTAAAATAAAAAATTATGACTATAAAGTATTTTATAAACAAACTTTAGGGTGTGTTTGTAATTTTATCTCAAAAAATAAATAAATAAATGTTGTGGTGCAACCAGAACTAGGATAGTCCAATTTTGGCTATGTTTGGCATAAGGTTTTTTTTGGTTATTTTAGTAAAAAAAAATAAAATAGGTTAAAAAGTTAATAAGACAAAATGTCACATTTAAACCATAATTATTTCATTCTTTTTCTCACAAAATTCAAAAAAACTAATCCCAAACTAGATTTTTTAGCCACAGGTTAAAATAGTCAAAAAATCAACCCGTCTCAAACGAAATCTTTGTTTTTCTTCTTGCACCAATAAAATATGATCAAAATTGGCTCAACTATTCTCCAACATTTACCCAATTTTTTCATTAAATTTGCAAAAGAATTTGATTTGGTATGATATGTTCCAATCATTTTATCAAATTTGGTCGGTCGTACGCACAGTCATCTAGTCAATCGTCTGACCTAGTGTAAATTTTCATCAAATCTGGTTGTCCACCAACAGTTACCTACAAAATTTGATGAAAGATTAAACGCCCTCTTCATTTGATGAAAAAAGTACGATTCCCTTCATTTAATACCAATTTAGTGAAACGGTTGGAATACCATTTTAACCAATTTTATCAAATTTAAATTTGATGAAAAATATGAGTCTAGATTGGAGATAGTCTAATGAGAGCTAAAACAAAATCTTAGTAGGGATAGGTTTATTTTAAGTTGAAATTAAATTTGAGACAACTTGAGATTCTATGAGACTTATCACAAATCTCGTTTTAATGATTTGAATTATTTATTTTAGACTGATTCAATAATTATAATATATTTATTTTATTGTGTTAACACAATAAAATAAAATAAAAAATACGATTGTTGGATCAATACATGACTATGTTTTGTAAAATAAAATATAAGAGAAAATGAGCATGTCTCCGTTTTATTCGAAGTTTATAAGTTGAATTCATGAATAAACTATACTTTTCACTTTTACAATTTAATTTAAATTGTATTTTGATTTTTATAATTTCAATTTGAACAATTTAGTTTACACTTTACATCCAATTTCATTTGGTTATTCTATCTAAATTTTTCGTTAATTTTTTATACATACACACCTTAGAAGGTTGATGAGGATTCTAAAATCGTAGAGTTTTCATTAATTTTTTATACATGTACACCTCAAAAGGTTGACAAATGTCTTAAAATCGTTAATTTTAACTTTCAATTTAAATAAAATGATCAAGTTGAATATGAATGTAAAGTATATGGATCAAATTATTCAAATTGATACTGTAATGATCAAAACAAAATATGGATCAAACTAAAGTGTAATTTGACTCATAATTTGTACATATATTAGTCAAAAATAGTTTTGGAGCACAACATTACATTGTTTAATGATATTTTTGACAAATGCACTAGTGATTCTTTTCTTATCTCCGAACTACATAATAAAAGTGAGTTAATATTGTTCTACTCATAAAAATTTCTATTATCCTATTAGCTAAAATGTTGAATATAACTCACTTTTTTCAAATGTTCGGCAAAATGTACTTGACCATTCATCTTTTTCCTCCATCTTTAGTGTTGGTGTCATTCCGTTAATCGAATAATATTTGAATGAATAGCTGAAATAAATAGAAATCACTACGTTTGGTTCCATTTTTTTGAATAATTTTTCCAAAAAGTGATTTAAAAACTCTATTTTGAAAAAGGATCTTTGTTTGGTTTTCAAAAATCATTGCAATTTCAAGTTTCCTTCTAATTTAAGGAGAGGAACAATTTTGAAATTTTTTTTTTGTCACATCCAAAAATATTCTCATCTTAGTTATATATATATACATGTTATATATGTATGAAAACATAATTTGATATGTAATTATTTATGGGTACATATCCTACCATTAACTGTGTGACTTTATTATAAAATTTTCGCTCATTTCAACCACAGAAAACGTAAAAAAAAAAATTCCAAATTAGCTTTAAAAAATTTCTTATGTAGAATTAAATTTTCATAAATGTTTTCCAGAAAATTTATTTTATCACAGAATATCGTAGCATTAACACAAACGGGTGTAACATCGTCTGAAATTGGCATAACAAAATGTCCAAATTTTTTGTATTTCATGTTGCAAAAGTTTGTAAGTTAGTTACGATTTTTTTTTTTTAATGCCAATTTGTAAAAAAATTGTGTTTTCTGCGATTGAAATGAGTGCAAATTTTATGATAAAGTCACACATTTAATGGTAAAATATGTACCCATAAATGACTACATATTAAATTATGTTTTCATACATATATAGCATGTACATATATATATAAAACTAAGATGAGAGTATTTTTTGATGTGACAAATTTTTTTTCCAAATTTGTCTTTCTCTTTAAATTGGAGAGAAACATCAATTTGTAATAATGCATTTTTGAAAGTATGTTCAGTTTTTTAAATAACCAAACAAGTACTCTAAAATTTTCAAAAAAATGAGTTTGACAAACAACGACCAAACAAAGTGAATAGTGTACGAATAAAATTTTTAAAAATAGATAGACAAAATTATATACTTTATGATCACCTTTGAATAGTCAAAACGCCTAATAATATTGGAGATGCTCTACAGCATTACATAAATAATGTTTAGTACATGACATTCTAAAAATATTGAATAATTCCCTGTTAATATGATTCTTTTCCAATTCTAGTACATGGCATTCTAAAAATATTAAATGATTACTTGTTAATATGATTCTTTTCCAATTCTAGTACACGGCATTCTAAAAATATAGAATAATTACCTATTAATACAATTGTTTTCCAATTCTACTGGACTCGAGGCCTCATGGATATCACAATAGGATCCATGTCACAAGTATAATTATCAAAATTTCGATTTGGACCATAAGATTCTACAATCTTTGTTGGGCTAGACAATCGACATCTGTTGGCTATATATTTTGTAAAAGCCAGTAACAATTCGACACGTGGCAGAATAAGGGTATTATCGGAAGATGATTCACATCTTCAATCCTGATCGTACACGTGGCGATGACAATTGGTTCTCACGTGATCCGAGTAGCACCAGATCAGTAAAGAGACGAAAGATGACGTGGCCTCAACGGTTACTCATATTCAAATTCAAATATAAGAGGGAGTTTAACTGCAAGTGATGGCGTAGTGGAACTACTTCTAAGGCAGCATGATCAGCAATCATGGAGGAGCAGTTCGACGGTTTGAAGTGCAGTTCGAAGGTCATCCTTGGCAAGTATAAATAGCAAGGAAGTCCCCAGAAAAAAGCCCCAGACTCAGATCATACAAACCAGTCATTTACTTTATATTTTCTTTCCCAGTTTTTACATTTCCTGCACTTTAAATACCTGCACTTTAAATACTCGTCCTTTAAATACTTGTCCTTTAAATACCTGCACTGCACTTCGATTCCTAGGAGTAGTTTCAAGTAGATTCAAGTAGACTGTTGCTGTAAACCTCTTCGAGGCTGAGTTTGGACTATTGTAAGTGTTCATTTTTAATGAAATACTGCGATTGTTCTTCATATTACTTGTTATTTTTCTTAATTTCTCCTAAGTCAAGCCACCAGTAAAAGTCCTCTTCATTGAGGCTGAAAGAACTAAAACACAATCGTCTGATAAATTGGTTGGCAATTATAATTTCTGTAAGGACTGATTGATCCTTGCTGGCACGCTCGCATTTACAAAACTATCCTTCGAAAAGCCAAAAAGCCAACATATATTTTTGGCACGCCCGGTGGGACCTAATTTAAAATGGCTAGAAGAAGACGACAAGGAGAAAATGAACGTCTGGAAGAAGGCGTGGAAGGAGAGGTAGCAATACCTAATCCAGAGGATAATGTGATAACACATCCTGTGGAGGCTCCTATGTTATCAGAACCTATGGTCGAACAGACTAGTACTTCTGGACAAGAACCATATGTTCATAATATTGGACGAAACCAAGGAATTGGAACATCCACCGTTCCATCTACTCAGCCAACAAATCCATGGGATGGCTTAGTAGATGCTATGGGACAACAATTAATGAACACCATGGAAAGGTGGGCAACATCCTTTTTGGATCGAATGAATAACCACCAACCAACAAATACAAGACACACAGAGGAAGTTTTAAATGTCCCTCAGCAAAGATTGGCTAGAGAAAAACAGCCTATGCAAATTAATGGACAAACTAATGGTCAGACTAGTACTCAGAACTATGAAAGACCATCGCCTCAGTCTTGGTATGAACCCATTTCAAGGCCTGTAGTAAGCCAAAATGCCTCAGTACCCAACAATGAAGCCACACACGTTGGTGGATCTGGGCAAGTACAAGAAATTGGCACGAGAATGGTTACAAATCCCATGTTCGAAGCCATACCTGGCACTAGGGGATATAATAATCCTTTGTTTGAATTTATACCCGGGGGGTTGGAGAGTTTTCCTGTAAATGGAAGGGACACAACACCTGTTCCAGCACCTTTCGCAGGTCCCTTCGCAGGACAGGCTCAAAGGGGTTACCCATATCCCCAACAGCAACCTGTACCACAGGGGCAACCAGTCCCAAATGTACCACCTCATGGACCAAGAGGGCCACAAGCACAAGTTTGTCCACCAAACCCTGTGTTTGTTCCTCCAGTACTGGTTCAGCAGGCACAGAATATGGTCCCTAGGGACCAAATTGTTGATATTGTTAGGGAGATGTGTGGACCGATGGCTCGGGGGGTCCAGACTCCTGTATACAGAAAACCATACCCAGAATGGGTAGATAGGGTACATGAATATCCAAGAGGATTCAGAATACCAGATTTTACCTTGTTCTATGGAACTGGAAATCAATCAACAGTAGAGCACATTGCCAGATTCGATGCTCAATGTGGTGAATTCACTAATCATGATTACATGAAACTGAGATTATTTCCAAATTCCCTAACTGGGGGAGCCTTTGTATGGTATATCAACCTTACACCTGGCTCCATTCAAAATTGGCAACAAATGGAAGAGGCATTTCATGCCCAATTCTTCCAATCGGAGCCAGAGGTGTCCATGGCAGACTTGGCAAGATTGAGTCAAAGGCCTGAAGAAAAGGCTACTCAGTTTATTGCCAGATTTAAAAGGGCTCGAAATAAATGTAGGGTCATCCTTCCAGAGTCAGAATTTGTAAGATTGGCTCAAAACGGTTTAGAGTTCAGGCTTCGAAAGAAATTTGACTCAACTGAATTTAGGGATTTGGTCGAATTAACCTATAAGGTGTCTCGATATGAAGCATTACTAGAGGAGGAACAAGATCGAAATAATGCTTCGTATAAGACGTATTATAGAGATCACAATTATGAGATTGATGCAGCAGAGATTGTGGGCAAAGAACCTGTAATCTGTGAAGCATTAATTCATAAGGATACAACCATCGACCAACAGTTTAAAAAGAAAGACTTTCACAGAAAGTACTCTTTTGACTTAACAAAAGCAGATGACATTTTTGATCATTTGCTTGCAGCCAATTTCCTTAAGTTACCAAAAGGAGTCAAACTGCCATCTCCAGAGGAACTTAAAGGAAAAGTATACTGTAAATGGCATAATTCTTGGTCTCACTCAACTAAAACCTGTATTGTTTTTCGAGACAGGATCCAAGAGCAAATTCGAAAAGGAAGTTTGAAGTTCCCAGCCAAAACAGAAAAGGCCATGGGAGTTGACAGCAACCCATTTCCAGAAGTTGGAGAAACCGCGGCTAATGTGGTTGTGCCAAACTTTCAGAATCTATCTCTACAGGAATTGGAAGAGGTCAATGTGCAAATGCATATTGCCAACCAGACAACTGCCAAGAAGGAGATTGGAAACCCACCAACTATTGGACAAGGTTTCGCACGTCAGAGGGAACACTCTGATGAAGAAGCACTGGACGATGATTCTCTCGAAGCAGCTGTAGTGCAGAGGATGTGTCCCAGATGCAGATTAAGTTACAAATGGTTAAAGGGGCTTCCAATTGATGGGAAGCAATACTATAAGGATGTTCAGAGACGTCCTAAATCAACCAATGCCCACAACAAAAGGCCGTATCCGGCTGGTGACAGGCAACGCCCATTAGTGGTTGAACCTGTAGTGGACAGAATGCATGCTAAAGGCAAGAGGCCTGTGTATGAGTCTAGGCCACCTAACTACTACAGAGTAGAAAGCAGTCATTCTGAAAGAAGATTGGAGAGGGGTTCAGGTTATGGGAGTAAAGCCAGAGATTGGCCTTTTAGACCAACCCTGCAAAGGACAGAAAATGGCTCTTTTCATCGAAGGACTGAATCAGGTTCGAAACATGAAGTCAGAGCCAAGCATTTACCTTCACAGCCAGCTTCGAAGATGGTTTCGAAGGTAGAAGGAAACAGTTCGACATCTGGATCAGTAAGCTCGTGGGTACCAGGGGTCCCAGATTGGTTTGTAATGCAGAACAAACCTAGGGAGGCACCTACTCAAAGGGATGTTGGAAACCAAGGCAGGATGGTCAAGCCTCCTTTGGTGGCCCCAAACAATTGGGTATTACTTAAACATCCAAAGACAAAGGAACCAGATATGGTCCCAGTCATTTCCAGATCACAAAGAAGGAAAATTCAACGCAGGTATACCCAGTACCAGCAAGATCTGAAGGAAAGTGGAGAGAGTTCTTCACAGGTCAAGACAGAAGGAAAGAAAATTTCGAAGTCAGACCATACTCCAAAACCGACTCTACAAAGCAAAGTGGTTTGTAGCAGAGAACAATTGGCCCAAGTTCATTCTGAACTAAAGGCCAGGGAGAAGTCTAGTTTGGCAGGATTGGAGAAGGCTCTGATGGAAAGTGATAGCGAAGTGGGAGACGAGATTGACATGAGCCAAAAGAAGGAAATGGCAGAAGAAGAAATGTTCGAAGCCTTCATGGCTGAGCACACATTTCTGACTGAAGAACCAGTTGAAAAGGATCCTTCGAAGGGATCAGTTATCAATGAAATACCAGAGTGCAGCATGGAGGATGCTGCTGAGCACACTGAGCAAGGTAGCCAAAAGGGGAAGAAGGTACAGTCAGCCATCCAGTTTGGCTCATTTCCCCCTGTATCAGTCAATATGGTACATATACTACCTCATGAATTCCAGGCTGAGAATGAGGGTCAGGGTGACCAAGACATGGATCCAATTCCTGTCTCTAGTGAGGAGTCACAAGTGAGTATGGTACAGGATGCTCCTGAAATGGCTACTCCAATGGAAACTGAGTATGAGAGCGAGGAAGAAGTGAGCATCAACCTCTCATACCCTTTTGAATATCCCTCAAATTCCATGACCCAGCATGTCAAGCCTTTGTACATCAAGGCTTTCTTTGATGGGATACAGCTAAACCGAGTCCTGGTAGACAATGGGGCTGCAGTGAACTTATTACCGAAATCTTCTTTGAAGAAACTAGGGAAAAAGAATCCCAGGTTGATCCCAACCAGCACGACTATTGCTGGTTTTGCTGGAGATAAACAGATGGCTCAAGGGATTCTGCCTATTAATTTGAGTGTGGGAACCAGGGATTGTATGACAGCATTCTTCGTCATCGACAGCAATGCCAAATATAATGCCTTACTTGGGAGAGATTGGATCCACACCAACAAATGTGTGTCTTCCTCTTTGCATCAGAAGATCATGATGGCCTTGGGTAATGGAGAGACAGAGGAAATTGATGCAGATCCTCAACCCTTCATAGCCTGTGCAGACTTTGCAGAGGCCAAGTTGTATATTGAGGGAGTAACACCACTCAGTATACTGAGGAAAGCTGATGGCTCAGCCGAAGTGACGGCTGATGAGGAAGTGACACACCTAAAGCACTTAGTCCAAGAGAGTGCTGATGAAGAGGTTGTCGTGAAAGATGACAATGATGCCTGGTTATAGGCAAAGAGATGAAGAGCAAGAAACCAAGTCTTTGGCTCTGGTTAAATTCTCACCATTGGACGTAGAAGCAATAGTCCAGAAAGTACAGGAGCAAGAAAGAGAAGCCATGATGATTGGCTGTAAACAGGAGCAGCTACAGGTCAGAGTTTTGACCCTTGGGAAATATTGCGCATTGGACATTGAGACAAAGGTCCAGGAGATACAAGAGGAGGATGCCTTATGGACAGATTTTGTCTATGAGGAAGAAGGTAAGGATGTGGAACCAGAGAACTTGCGAGTGGAGCAAAGCAAGGAATATGCTTCGAAGGTAGAAGGAATCAAAGAGGAAGCTTTAGTAAGTTCTCAGACACAAGACCCCTTAGAAGAAGTGAATTTAGGGGAAGGTTCTGTACAACAGCCAACCTACATAAGTGCTTGTTTGAACGTTCTGGACAGAGACCAGTTATTGGTTGTTCTAAAGAAATACAAAGATTGCTTTGCATGGTCTTATAATGAACTACCAGGATTGGATAGGTCATTAGTGGAACATAGACTCCCTATGAAGCCAAATTTCAAGCCATACAAGCAGAAACCGAGAAGGATGAGTCCAGAAGTAATTCAGAAGGTCAAAGAAGAGATCATTAGACTACTTAAGGCAGGCTTTATTAGGACAGCCAGGTATGTTGAATGGCTATCTAATATTGTACCTGTAGTTAAGAAGAATGGTAAAATGAGGGTATGCATCGATTTCAGAAACTTAAACCTAGCAACTCCCAAAGATGAGTACCCTATGCCTATAGTGGACCTACTGGTAGACAGTTCAGCAGGGCACCAAGTTTTGTCAATGATGGATGGGCATTCTGGTTATAACCAAATCTGCATTGCGGAGGAGGATATCCACAAGGCAGCATTCAGATGTCCTGGAAATATTGGCACCTTCGAATGGATTAAAATGCCATTTGGCCTGAAGAATGCTGGGGCAACATATCAAAGGGCTATGAACACCATCTTTCATGATCTCATTGGAGGGTATCTAGAGTGTTATATTGATGACATTATAGTGAAATCCCAGTCCATGAAAGAACATCTGTTTCAGTTAGAAACAGCTTTTGAAAGAATGAGGAAGTTCAAGCTAAAACTCAATCCTCTCAAATGTGCCTTTGGTGTATCATCTGGAAACTTCTTGGGTTATGTGGTGCACAAGAAAGGAATACAGATTGATCAGAACAAAGCCAAAGCCATCATCGAAGCTAAGCCTCCATCAAGTAAGAAAGAATTACAAAGGTTCCTTGGGCAGGTTAACTTTCTTAGAAGGTTTATTTCTAACACTGCTGGGAAAACTAAAGCATTTTCTTCCTTGTTAAGGCTGAAGGATGAAGAAGAATTTGTTTGGACAACAGAGCATCAAACTGCTTTCGAAGGTATTAAAGCCTACTTGGCCAATCCTCCAGTACTGATGCCACCAAAGGGAAACAAGCCCTTGAAGTTGTATATAGCTGCAGCAGAAGATTCATTGGGAGCTTTCTTGGCCCAGGACAATGAAGAAGGCAGGGAACAAGCTGTTTATTACCTTAGTAGGTTTTTAAATTCTTGTGAATGTAAATACTCAGCTGTCGAAAAGCTGTGCCTTGCTTTGTATTTTGCTGCAATGAAATTAAGATATTATCTTTTACCTACAACTGTCTTGGTGATTGCAACCACAGATTTGGTTAAGTATATGTTGTCAAGACCTATGTTGAGGGGAAGAATTGGCAAATGGATACTAGCCTTATCAGAATTTCATTTAGAATATGTCCCTCAAAAGGCAGTAAAAGGGCAAGTCTTAGCCAATTTTCTAGCAGACCATCCATCTCAAACAGAGAACCAAGAAGTAATGGAACTTGGCATGACCAGTGTTGAGCCATGGCAGATGTGGTTCGATGGATCGAAAGCCAATGGTTTAGTTGGAATTGGTATTGTGATTAAATCTCCACAAGGGGTAGAAACCACACATGGTTTCAGAGTGGATGAAGTTACTTGTTCCAATAACCAGGCTGAGTACGAAGCCTTAATAGTGGGACTAGAGATCCTTATTGGATTACAAGTACATGCAGTTGATATATTTGGAGACTCTCAGTTGGTGGTTAACCAAGTAAATGGGATTTTCAAGTGTCAAAGCATAAGTATTTTACCATATTATGTTGTTGCATTACATCTGCTTTCTCAATTTCAAGTAGCAAATGTAACTCATGTTCCAAGATTCTTGAATAATAGAGCTAATGATGTGGCTCAGAAAGCTTCGAACTTCAAGAGAAGGGATAATACCCAAAGGAGCATAAGCCAAACAACATATCAAAAATTGATACCACCTTTGAATAAAAGGAATGTAGTCTTAGAAGTCAATCATAATGACTTGCAAGAACAAGATTGGAGGCATCCAATAATGCAGTATTTGGCTGGTCCATCTTCGAAGGCCAGCAGAAAAGTTAAATTGCAGTCTATGCAATACATCATGTATGGTAATGCTCTTTATAAAAGGGGGGGAGATGGCCTATTGCTGGAATGTTTAGGCCCAAGAGAAGCATTAACAGCTATGGCTGAGGTTCATGAAGGCATTTGTGGTGCTCATCAACCCGGCGTAAAGATGAGATGGTTGCTTCGAAGGCATTCTTACTACTGGCCAACTATCCTTAAAGACTGCATAGAATATGCAAAGGGCTGCCAGGCATGCCAAAAGCATGGCACAATAAGGCATGTACCCATAACTGACCTACATGCAGTAGTGAAGCCCTGGCCATTCAGAGGATGGGCCATGGATATGATGGGAAAAATACACCCACCCTCTTCGAAACATCATTGTTTCATTTTAGTGGCTACCGATTACTTCACTAAGTGGGTCGAAGCTAAGCCATACAAGGCTGTAGACCAAACAGAGGTTATTGGGTTCATTAAAGATCTGATCCATAGATTTGGCATTCCACAAACCATAACAGTTGATAATGGGACTGTGTTCGATGGGAAAATGGTGAAGTCTTTTGTGGCAGAGTTTGGAATTAGCCTTGTTAATTCTACACCCTATTATGCACAAGCTAATGGTCAGGCTGAATCATCCAATAAGTCATTAAAAAAATGAATACAAAAGGTTGTGGAGGATAATCCTAGGGATTGGCATAACCTGTTGTTGGATGTGTTATGGGCTTACAGAACCTCTCCTAGGTCAAGCACAGGGGTTACTCCTTATGCCTTGGTATATGGGCATGATGCAGTTTTACCTGTGGAAATCAATGTTAAATCTTTAAGGGTAAGATGCCAAGATCAGTTAAATCCTGAGCAATACCATCAAAGCATGTGCTTGGAATTAGAAGGCATAGATGAAGCCAGAATTTTGGCATTAAATAGCATTCTTTTCCAGAAGAAGAAAGCAGCCAAGAATTATAATAAAAAGGTCAAACACATTGGCTTTGATGAAGGTGATTTGGTATGGAAAACAATACTCCCAATAGGGATTAAAAGCCATAAGTTTGGCAAATGGTCACCTAATTGGGAAGGACCATACCAAATTCATAGAGTTCTGCCTTTTGGGGCATATCATTTAAGAAATTTGAATGGTTATGTACATCCCAAAAAGATTAATGGCAGATATTTAAAACCTTATTTTCAACCATTTGGGAAACACAAGGAATAACATAAAGCATCAACTACGAAAACATAAGACTACTCAAATGATAGACAAAATTTGTTCTTTTATAAAGAATTAAATACATTGTGCCACAGATTGGCCCAAAAATCATTACAATGTCTTAATTGTTTTTGTACAGTGGACTTCCTATGGCTAAGTGCTGGAAACAGTTGAATAGCTGCAGCCATGTCTTCTTTTCGGTCAGCCAGCTCTTGGTTGGTAATTTGCAATTTGGTATCAGTTCGAACCAAGGCTTGGTTTACTGCAGCCAACTCCTCTTCAAGTTGAGCTTTTTTCTCCAGCAGTTGGATTCGAAACTGGGAGACAGAAGAGTGTTGTTCCTTGAGATCTGCTACTTTAGTATGCACTTGAGAAACAAAACTCTGATCTCTAACCAGCTTCTCATCCGCAGTCTTAGCAGCATGACAGATGTTGAGATAAAAATCAATAGTAGCTGCAGCCTGAGATAGATGATTTGAGACATTCATGCCGGACTGTTCAGCAATGTTGCAACACTGAAGAAACCCATTTCTAATGATAGGCCTCTGTAGAGCCTCGAAGGGAATCCTCGAAAAGGAAGTTAGCAGTTCCAAACATGTGTCTAGATCTATTGAAGGTGCAGGAGGCTTGCTGCTGGGAGAAGGACTCTCGAAAATCTCCAGTAAGGAGTTAGCCAAGACTAATGGCTCAGCTTCAGCACTAAATGTTGGAGAGGTAGAAGGTACATTGAAAAGACTAGCGAGTCTTCCTTCGAAGATGTCTACCTCATCCCTAGACATGAAGGGCATAGGAAGTATTGTGGTGGAAGACACAGAGGGCTGCATGGGGATGGGAGAAATGGATGGAGCATCTTTGGCAGCTTCTATGGTTTTAGCCACCAATGAATCTAGTGAAGAGGGGCTGGAAGAGGACATAGATGATAAGCTATGAATTGGAGGACTACCAGCACCCTCTGTGGGAGAATCAACTGCCGTTAGAGACGGAGTAGCAGTTGGTTTTTCTGTAAGAAAAGGAGAAAGAGCAAGGGTCGAAGAAGCATACTGAGGCGGGTTAAAAGCCAAAAAAGGAAGATATGGTTCTAGACCAAGGAAGAGAGATAGAGGAATGCTGGGACTCAAAGAAGGTACATCAAATGTAGGTCTTGGAGGTGGGAGTGCGATTTGAACAACTCTGACATTCTGCATTTGATCGACCTCAATTGAAATTGAGGGAGGCCTCGCTGGAAAAATGAATGCAGTAGGTGTTGCTGCAAGAAGAAGAAATGTAAAGCAATCTAGCATCAAAAGTTGACAAAGGAGAAAACAGTGGAAGCATGAAAGAAATTACTTGTCTCAGAAGCACTGGCACTTATGGGAGAGCTGCGGAGGAAGTAATGTTCGGCGGTTTGTTGCCTTCTGGCCATTTCCCTTTGCAATACATCAGCAACAGCAGCCTCCTCTCTTAAAATTTGTTGCTGTCGTCTTTTCTCAGCTCTCTCGAAGACAACTATTGCCTTGGAATGTTCCTGCTCCACTGCCTTGGCAGCTGCTTCATGAATGGGGTCTTTAACCATAACAGTTGAAGTGGTCACTTTCCTCCTCTTTCTTATTGCTTCAGCAATTGTCTCGGAATCAGAATCTTCATCAAAATCAGAAGGGGGGACATCAAAGTCAGAAAGAGAGACAGTAACTTTTCTTCTCTTTTTTCTTTGAATTGGCTTTGTTTGCTCCTCAATTGTCCTCTCAGCCCCTTCAGCTTGAAGTTTGAACTCCCCAAAAATAAGCTCTTCTTCTGATTCCTTAGCAGCGATCTCTTCTTGGACTACATCAGTTACTCTTTTTTTCCTCATCAAGGGTGGTTCATGTTCTTGTTCTTCTTCCTTCTCTTCTTCTTCTTGTGCTTCAGTGGTCTTCTTTTCAGGCTCAGGCAGTTTCCTCTTCTTTTGCTGCTGACCACCTTCATAGAAGAAGAATTGAAGATAAGACAACCAGTGTTGTATAGAAGACCAAAGGAAAAGGAAAAACAAAGGTATATACCTCGAGTGACTCTAGTGAGAATTGAAGCAGCAGAAGTGAACTGAGTTGTAGCAGGTACTGCAACTGAAACAGTGGAAGAAGTGACCATCTCAACTTCCTTGGGTTTGGGCACATCCAGCATCTTTAGTGAGTTCTGAAGTGAGATGGCCAAATAGACTTCCATATTGCTCACCCACCAATCTTGGTATCTCTTCAGTACAGTACCTTGAGGAGAGAAATGAATGAACTCAAAACTAGCCAAGTCGTCCATAAACTTAAAGGTTGCCTCTTCCAGCCTTGATTTCCGAACCTTCAAATCCCTCTTGGTGAGGCTCAGATTAGTGTTGCTACAGAGCGGAATTGGAACTCCTTGTGTGAGGCCAAATTGCCTAGCAAATTGGGCAGGACAATAAGGCTCAGCTATGCATTTATAAGCTCTAGGATTGGTGGTCCCAATGAATAGTTCTCTGGGAAGCAGGAAAGAAGCCCATATTTCCTTGTGAGCAGGCGAGATACAGAGCTTGTCACTTAGGAAATTATTCAACCAAGTCGGGCCAATACTGGTTTCGAAGGGACGGAAATAATGAAGAGGAGGGGCGGCTGGTAGCTGATGAAAGAAAGAGAAATAAAAGGCAAAGGTAGAGGGATAAAGTGCGGCATTGGCTAATTTTATGCCATGAGTAGAAGAATGTAACCCAGCAAATTTGAGGCATTTGGATTGCAAATCGGTAAAGTAAGCGAAAAGCCAAAGCTGAAGGATCCAGAATGGCCCCCCTTGGTTAGCATCTAAGGGTTTTTCACAAAAGAGAGAACAAACTCTATATACATGGCCTAAGATATACGGAGCCAAGGCTACCCGTTTTTGCAAGACAAAGGCTTTGGCGAGAGGGGCAAATTCCGGCATGATTCTTTGAGAAGAAGTGCAGAAGAGAAATTTGCACAGCCAATATAACAAAAAGGAGAAGAACTCCCTATCAGTTACTAAACCCTCTTTGTTATTCTCAGCTTTGACAAAATCACTATAAGATGAGTTAAGAGAAGGGAGGGAGAAAGGGACTGCTAAATCAGGAAAATCTGGTGTAATAGGAGCGCCAATGGGGGATACTCCTAGAAGATGGCAAATGTCAAGGACAGTGGGAGCCATCATCCCACATTTAAACTGAAAGAAATTGAAAATGGGATTCCAAAAACATAAAGCAGCAGGAATTAGAAAAGGGTCTTCTGAGATAGTTACCCTAGATAGTCGAAGAGCATCGAGAAGACAGAGCTCTTGAAGGTCCAGTGTCCTAGCAGAGACAACTCGGTCGTACCATTCTTGCCACTCTGGTCTCACCGTGGGCCAACATCGGTGGGGGCGGTTGACTCTCCAGCCCTTCCAGTCAAGACTACCTTCATAGAGAAGACGTTGATCCTCCAGACGGGGATACAGGGCAGGAAGTTCAGTAAGGACCTCCTTGAATATGGGCCCAAGCACGTACTCTTGCTGCATATGGTGACGAGGAACAAAGATACGCCCATCGATAGCGCTTTTTTCCCCAGCTTTGTACTTCTCACATTCAGCATCAATAAGCCTTTTCAAGGCCACAGATGAGCTCACACGCTCTATGGATGGGATTTTTGATGAGGAAGAGGCCATTGATAGTATGCTTTTTCGGAAAGTACAGAAGGGAGTAAGGAAAAGTGAGAGACAGATGAGGGTTTGTATGCGTAAGTGAGCAGAAGGGTTTCAAAAGCCTTTGTGTCCGGAAATACATTTCATAAGTCGCTAAGTACTAAAACGTACGAATACGAGGAGTTCCTTCTAACATTGATAATTTTTGGAGGGAAGTGCACATTCCGGACGCTGATGCCAGCTTCGAAGCAAGATGTTTGGCTTCGAAGCCAAATTTTGGCGCCAAAATTCAAACAAACGGCTTCGAAATACGGAAGCCAGCTTCGAAGCATACTACATGCTCATGGACTGAACTGTTCAAATATTGGTCTACTTCAAAGGGTTTTAGGACCTGTGTATCAAAGTAATGACCTTCGAAGCAAGTCTTCGGATCCTTTGAGGGATGAGGAGCACTGTTCGATGCATTGAAACCAATATTTGGTTTTATTACATATAAAAAAAAGGGATTGCCTTTTGAACCAAAAACAATGTGGATTACTCTTCGAAGCAAAATAGTCAATCTAAAATTGATTGGTTATATTAGCCATGACCATGTATTGGTTAAAGTTAGTTTTGAAGAGTAATGTTGTTAAAGTTCAGAGCATTGATTCCAAGTAGTAACAGCCAGAATTGTCAACGATACCCCATAAACTGACATGTTGGCTCTTTTAGCGTTTCATTAGACAATTAAATCCAGATTCGAAGGATGAGATTGTTTAATTCAAAGCTATAGATTGGCTTTTAAAGACAAAAGGGAACAAAATCAAACAATGACAAATATAAAAGGACTTTGTTTGTACTAAAGCCAAAACAGTTACATCAAGTGACCCTATCTGGGTACGAATTCGAGCTCATAAAAATAAGGAATAGAATAAATAACAAGGTCATGGAATTTCATCCAACAATGATCAATGAATTTTTGTTCTTTCCTTATTATTTCTTCTATCTCCTCCAATGTTGGCTGCATAAGCTGGTGTGCTCTTACTTCATAATAGAGCTCCTCAGCTTTTATTTCGAAAGCTTCCTCCCTCAATTTTTGTTCAGACTCATCTAAAACCAAATCATCCCAATACGCGGAGTCTTTGTTTTTAAAGTCATCAAACTCTTCGATAAAGTTCTCTGCTTCGTATTGGGCATGAATTCGTAGGGATGAGAGTTGATCCAAAGATTGCGTAGCAACCAGGGAATTTCGATGCCAGTGGAGAAGCACTGGAAGTTGGTCCAGAAATAGGTGCAGTTCTGCTTGGGCGATGGGGTTAAGGATATGGCCCCTGGTCAAAATATCACAAGCCCATTGAAAGTTCTTAAGAGGGGTATCATCCTCAAGAACATTGAAAGGCAAGTGAGAGAAAGCCGCTAGCAGAAGTTGAGCTTGTTTCCGCTCAGCTGGAGAAGGGGATAATGGAGGGTTGTAAGGTGAAAAGACTCTGTCCATTGGAAGAGCAAGCCTTAGTTTCTCTATCCAGGAAAGAGCGGGAGGAGAAGAAGGAGTAGAGGCTTCAAATTCAGAAGATGAAGAAGAAGGTGTGGATGCCTCTATTGTAAGAGGTGGCATGGGAGTGGAAGGAACAAAGGCATCAATGTAATCAAGCCAATCAGAAGAACAAATCTTCGCCTTCTTGGCTAAGAATGAAGGACTATATCCTTGTGCTTCTTCTGGGCGCTGGGTAGAATGCATTATCTTTGTAGGCATGGATGAGGTATACCAGGCCACAAGCAGATTTTCTTCTAAACTACGTCGAAGATCAATGGGCACGTAAGGGTAGACCACTGAACTTCGAGCGAAGGAAGGAAACTCCAAGGGGTCAGTAAACTCAACAAAATGATGATTGATGCGCTCCCTTACATCATAGGTTTCAGAGGTCGACCAGTTTGTCCAACCAGAAGCCCCAGACGATGAAGAGGTTATAGCTTCATCCCATGCAGAGGTGTGTGAAGAAGAACTTCCCAAATCCATATTTGTAACTTATCGAAGCAAAGATTTGAAAGTAGTTTGTTCAAAGTACAAAGGGACGCTAGAGGAAGAACTTCTTGTATTTACGGAGTTGTGAATCGAAGGGTTAATGGCAATGTGCGCATAGTCCAAAGATTGATAATTCGCAAAAGCCTTCACGACCTGAATATGGAAGGGCGGATAAAGATGGCTAATGAATGCGTGAAGATTCTTTCGAGGGGAAACATCATTATTCAATGGCTCTTCGTATGCTTGATCAATAGAGTGGGAAGTTGATTGAGCCATAATCCGTTCGGATGCTAAAGATATTGAAATTGAGAGTTAATGCTAATGATCGCCAAATGGGTGACGGTTATGTTTCCTGAAAGTGGATTCTATGCACATTCCAAAAACGCGGGAAAAGTTTTTAATCCACTAATATCACCAAGTATTGGGTATATTAGTGCGGGGGGTAATGTTGGCTATATATTTTGTAAAAGCCAGTAACAATTCGACACGTGGCAGAATAAGGGTATTATCGGAAGATGATTCACGTCTTCAATCCTGATCGTACACGTGGCGATGACAATTGGTTCTCACGTGATCCAAGTAGCACCAGATCAGTAAAGAGACGAAAGATGACGTGGCCTCAACGGTTACTCATATTCAAATTCAAATATAAGAGGGAGTTTAACTGCAAGTGATGGCGTAGTGGAACTACTTCTAAGGCAGCATGATCAGCAATCATGGAGGAGCAGTTCGACGGTTTGAAGTGCAGTTCGAAGGTCATCCTTGGCAAGTATAAATAGCAAGGAAGTCCCCAGAAAAAAGCCCCAGACTCAGATCATACAAACCAGTCATTTACTTTATATTTTCTTTCCCAGTTTTTACATTTCCTGCACTTTAAATACCTGCACTTTAAATACTCGTCCTTTAAATACTTGTCCTTTAAATACCTGCACTGCACTTCGATTCCTAGGAGTAGTTTCAAGTAGATTCAAGTAGACTGTTGCTGTAAACCTCTTCGAGGCTGAGTTTGGACTATTGTAAGTGTTCATTTTTAATGAAATACTGCGATTGTTCTTCATATTACTTGTTATTTTTCTTAATTTCTCCTAAGTCAAGCCACCAGTAAAAGTCCTCTTCATTGAGGCTGAAAGAACTAAAACACAATCGTCTGATAAATTGGTTGGCAATTATAATTTCTGTAAGGACTGATTGATCCTTGCTGGCACGCTCGCATTTACAAAACTATCCTTCGAAAAGCCAAAAAGCCAACAACATCGTATTAGGATTTTAAATTTGGTAAAATCTTAAAATAATTACAATCTCAGTCATAATAGTAAGTAAAATCGTACTATAATCCCCATCTTACTAATTTTTTTCCTTTTTTTAATGTTATCACTTATATGAGCAACGCCAGGAGCATAGAGTCCAAATACAGAATAGGTCACAAATCCTATTAGGGACGTAAGAAAAACTAAAAAAATCAATCAAACCGATTGAACCGGACCAAACCGGCCTTATTTGGTCTGTGTGGTTTTTTAATTTGATTTTTTCTTTCAATTTTTAGTTTGGTACTAATTTAAACATCTTGTATACCAAATTAAATCGAAATAGACTGCTTTAATATATATTGTATTTATAATATATATAATCTAATAATATAATGATATTAATAAGCTTTCGTTTGGCAATAACTTTTTTAGTTGACTTTTTAGTTTTTTTGGCTTTTTTACCCTGAGACTTTTTTGTTCATTTGGCCTCCGTTTGGGAAGTGGGTTGGCTTTTTGGCTTTTTGGCTTTTTTGGCTATATGAGCCTGGGCTCAAAAGCTTGGTTTGGGAATGACTTTTTGGCTTTTTTGGCTTTTTGGCTTTTTGGTGAGGTGTCATCCTGTTAAATTACCAAACTACCCTTTTTTGCTTTTGTTGTTTTTTATTTTTATTTTGGGTTTGGATTTCCCATATTTTGCTTAATTTATTTATTTATTTTAATTTTGGGTTTGGATGTGGCGTTTTTTGCTTAATTTTTTTTAAAATTTATTTATTTATTTATTTTTATTTTTATTTTATTTTTCGCTTTGGCGTATTTCTCGATTAATTTTTTTTTTATTTTTTTAATTTTGGGTTTTATTTTATTTTGGTAAAATATTTATTTTTTTTTTATTTTGGGTTTGGATTTGGCGTATTTTGTTTAAATTTTATTATTTTTTATTTTTTATTTTGGGTTTTATTTTGGCTTATTTTGGTAAAATAATTTTTCTATTTATTTATTTTTGGATTTGGCGTATTTTTTTAACTTTTATTATTTTATTATTTTATTATTTTGGGTTTGGATTTTGGCTTATTTTGGTAAAATATATATATATATATATATTTTTTGGGTTTGAATTTGGCGTATTTTGTTGAAATTTTTATTTTTTATTTTGGATTTTATTTTGGCGTATTTTGGTAAAATATTTATTTTTTATTTTGGGTTTGGATTTAGCGTGTTTTGCTTAACTTTTTTTTTTTAAATTTATGTTTTTGTTTATTTTATTTTTTTATACTTTAATTAGTTCTTGTTCTTTAATTTACGTTTTTTGTGTAATTTTAATTTTAATTTAATTTTAATTTTATTTTAAGTATGTAAATAATCTAAATAATTTAATAAGCAAAAATTTAAAATAAATATTCAAAAAATTTAAATCGGAAAAATTTAAATAATTTAAATATTCAAAAAATTATTTTAACAAAAAAATGTAAATAATTTAAATATTCAAAAAATTTAAGTAATTTAAAATGTTATTAATTTTTGTTTGGATAAGCCGTATTTTGGTCTTTTTTTTTAATTTACGTTTTTGTCATTTTTTTTATTTGTATACATTATTTTTTTTTTCATTTTATGTAAAATGATAAAAAAGTGAGGCTTTATATTATTGTCCTGTGTATTTTAAGTAATTTAATTTTAATTTAATTTTAAATATTTAATTTAATTTTTATTTTAATTTACGTTGTAATTTTTATTTTACTTATAATTTAATTTTAAATATTTAAATAATGTAAGTAATCTAAAAAATTTAATAAGTAAAAAATTAAAATAAATATTCAAAACATTTAAATCGTAAAAATTTAAATAATTTAAATATTCAAAAAATTATTTTAACAAAAAAAATTAAATAATTTAAATATTCAAAAAATTTAAATAATTTAAAATGTTAATATTTTCAATTTGAAAACAACTCTACACTCAAATCGTAACCAAACACATAAAATAAAACTCAATTAATAAATTATTTTTAAAACTCATAACCAAACATATAATTCGAAACTCCATACTACTTTCACAACTCTACATTCAAATCATAACCAAATACATAACAAAAAAATTAAAATATTTAAAAATATTTTTATAAATAGAGTTTTCATTTATTTGTATAAAATATTTTAACAAAAAACAAAAAAAAATGTTTTTAATTTTTTTTTTTTCTACTTTCTTTGTCTTTTCCTGGGAAAAGGTTATAAAAAGGGAAAAGTTTTTTTTTTTTTTTTTTACTTTTCAGCACCTGAGGCGATGCCCTTGCAAATCAAGTGGGGGTAGTTTCGTAAATTTAGCTGGCCATGGATGGTTGCCAAGCAGAGCTCCCTTTTTTGTCTTCATTTGGCTATTTGAGCCTCTTTTGGCCTGTAGTGGCTATTTGAGCCTGAAGAGCTCTTCCCAAACACAGGCGTATTCTTGATTGGCTTTTTTGACTTTTTAGCTTTGGAATAGTAGATTTTTTGTTGTCTTTTTTATGATTTTTGTCTTTTTGTGATTTTTTGACTTTTTTTTGTCCTTTTGTAATTATTTAGCCAAACATGATAACCAAACATCACCAAAGTATAATAAATTGTTGACCTCAATTAATTAACATTATCATCCCTACTACCTAGGTTAGTAAATCCTTATTACATATAATCTTACAGTGGTACTACATGCACCAATTAGTATACTAACTAGTATACTAATACTAATTATGACATTATTATTGACCACACTCATTAATCACATTACAAATTTCAAAAATTTCTTAAATTATGCCACATCATCAATTGGTATACTAGTTAGTATATCAATTGGTACGTATAGCATTATTTATAATCTTAATTCAAACTCATTATTATTGAAATTTTAGTATCTATTATCATTATAATTTTTGTTTGTATTTTTGTTGATCTAAGAATTAGAAGATTCTTGTTAAATGGATAGATTGAATATGTTTGAAATAATGGACAAATTAACTAATTCAATATTTTACATATAGTGGCTAAAATTTAAAAAGTCCTAAACCAATTAAATCGCATCAAATTGAACCGTTTTCAATTTGTGCAGTTCTGTATGCTTTGATGAGAGAAATGATCTGCATCGATATTCAAAATAATAAAATCGATATTATTGGTTCGGTAAATTTTTTTATTTAAATATCAATCATACCGAATGAATTGCATCCCTAAATATTATAAAGGGGGGCCACGTCATGCGGACCCCATTCCTTTTTTTTTTTTTTTGAACTGGAAGGTGCCTAAAGGCCACACTGAGGAAACTGCACGTAATAACTCCGTCAAAGGAGGAGGAACAATCTTTACCCAGTCCACAGGAAGCGCACCCGTGAGGTGAGTAGAAGCCAATACCAATGGGCCACCCTATTTGTATTTGGTCTTTCGTGTGCACTTTAGATTTATTGTTCTTATATATGTGTGTCTATATAAAAATTGACCATACACTCTCTTCAAGTATATTCTTTAATTTATGTTAGCACAAGACACTCATTATATTAAATTTATTATTTTTTAATAATTTTAAAATTACGTAACATACATTATTACTATTGATAAAAAAAAAATTACATGGAAAACAAAATTTTACAATTTGATTCTAAAATTTGATCCACAATTCTACATAAGATCATGATTTTAATAACGTTGATCACAAGTGGTTCAGACGCTTAACTGTCGATAGAATTCTATGTTGGAAAATTTATAAAAGCAGTGGTGAATTAAAATAGACTCTATTTAAGTGAAATGGTGCAACTCTCTATTTGAATGAAAGGGTACAATCCTTTCATAGTGTCTCTTTATTTTAAAAGAAGGATCATGTCCCTTCTTCGTGTATTTTCTGTTCAAATGGAATAGGTACTAACAAGCCTATATAAAAGCAGCCTCCATTCCAATTTTTTAATTCTAAGTTCCGCAAGTTCAAGCATTATTTTTGTATTCTTCATCTGTGTGAGTGCAAAACATAATTTTAGTTCACTGTACAATTAAAGAGTGTACTCTCTTCGTTTGTGGAGATTGTTGTATCATAAAGATAAGACGTCCATTGTTCTCAAGCACTCTTGGAGATGACGAAATTCTGTGTTAAAGACACAGTATTCAAAAATTGGCCTCAATCACAAACTTATTCATAAACCATCAGCAGAAGTACTGTAAGGTTTAATTTTGTCATTTCATTTATTTACTTTATTTGCTTTAATTAATTATTGTCAAAATTATCTCCAACATCCCTTAGTTGTGTATGATCTAAATCACTTCAGAAAAGGATAAACATTAGAATCTGAATCATCCGATGAACACTCACTATGTTCGTGGTTACGGATGGCCAAAATAGCACTGGAAATTATGCTAATCCATCTCATCATAACGATATTAAGGGCTTGTTTGGTTATTGACTTAAGGTTTTTGAGAGGGGAGATTTGCACCATTAGTACGGCCGAGCTACGGTAGCGCGGGTCGTGACATGATACGCGCCGCCGAGCTACCTTTTCTGCCAACTCAGCTCGTGGTCTGTTTTGCACGGTCGAGGAGATCGATCGACCAGGCACGATGCGATGCCTGACCGAGCTGTGATGCGACAGAGCACGCAGTGGTGTTTGGTAGCCGAGCTAAGAATGGTCCGGACTGGGCTTAAAGTGCGGTTAGGGCCGGCATGCGCCTAACCGATCAGCCGAGACGGACGGGCTTTGTGTAACCGAGAATGAAGAAAGAACGGGGGGAGGCCGGCGCGCCTCGCAGCCGGTAGGCAATAATGGACCGGTCAATGGCTACTTGGCCGTGAGAACAAGATATTTGTCCTTTGCCAAGGGATAGGACGGCGGAACATAGCTCGGTTGTGCGCTTGTGGTGGCAATTCTCTACAAGGGATAGGCCGGTCGTGGTGCTCCGGTTAAGTGTGCCACCTGGGCCAATGGCGTGAGGGAGAGGACATCTGCTCCACGTACGCCTCAATACCGTTGGAAAGTTCTGTATGTACTGGTAGGAGGACAAAACCTTTACACGCGTAAGGCGGTGAGAAGCAAGCACTGCCACCTGTCCAGGGAAGGACAACAGAGGTGGTGCGCGCACAATCTTGAAGTTGCATGGCCAGCCTAGAAATATGGAGGAGGACGAACGTTAGAGGTATGCAACTTCTTTCTCTAAGAAAACACACTCTCTCTCTAGCCTTCTTCTTCCTCAAGTGGCCTGACTTGATCGTCGGAGGGTCTATCTGGCACACCACCGCCGGGCAGCTCACCGTTTCTGTGTTGCTAGGTTAGACGCCGTCAAGAGAAGCTTGGAGTGCAAGGAGTACGGAAAGCAGAGGATATTTCGCCTCCGTACAATTGGCGCCGTCTGCGGGAAACTTTGATAGTTTAAGCCCTTGTTCTTCAAGCCTCTTCAACCATTTCCATGGCCAACAACGACGAAATTCCGCTGTCCGTCGTCGATGGTGTCACTCTGGAGTACGTCCAAAGGAGAGATGGCCCCCCAGACGTTCTGGCTATGGCGGGCCTAGAAACTTCTTCACGAGGTGCGCGAGACAAACGCGGGAGGAGTTCTGATCGCTCGAAGAGTCCAGAGGGCCGTCGGTGGCGGGGGGAGTCCCGAGCGCAACGCCTGGAGCACAAACTCAAAGACCAAGACGCCCTCATTCGCAAAATGGCGGCGGAGATGGAGATGTTGAAGCGTCAGATTAAGGGGAAGGGTGTTGCTGGAGAGGGCAACCTCAGTGAGCGCACCCCCTTCTCTCGTTCTAGCAGTCGCCGCTAGAGGACTCACTCTGTCTCCATCACCAGGAACTATGGAATTGGAGATTCCGACCAAATAGAGGGCATATCCCTCACTCGCGACAGCACCTACCGCCCCTCACACCTGTCGTCGACGTCGCGATACTCTGCCTCCACCCGTTCCAGGGATCTCAGGGATGTGCTGGAGGAGAGAGCGCGCCGTTGAGAGGCTTAGAGAGTGCCGGCGCTCCAGAGGTTGAATGCTCCAGTTCGCTGTAGTGAAGAAGTGGTGATGCCGGTGCCCAGAGTGACGGCCCCTGCGCTAGTGGACAAAGAGTTAGCAAGATTGACAGCCACGCCGTTGTCTCCAGAGATCGAGAGTACGCTGCTCCCTGCCGGATTCCACCAGCCAAAGTTCACTCTGTACGACGGTAAGACGGATCCATACATGCATGTTAGTCATTACCGGCAAGTGATGGCTGGCCACCGACGCAACGACGCCTTGATGTGCCTCATATTCCCAGCTAGCTTGGGTGAGCTGGGCTTGAAGTGGTTCGAAAGGCTTCCGGAGGGGAGTATCGAGGGGTGGCAGCAACTAGCGGAAGCCTTTGTTACCAGATTCAAGACCAACACTCGAACGCCGAAGGAGTTCGACCATCTCCTGGGCGTCAAGACGGAGTCTGGATGTTCGTTGAAGGCATACAACGCGAAGTACTGGGAAACTTACAACGAGATCCTCGACTGCCCTACCAATCTGGCGATCACTCAGTACAAACGGGGTCTCCCAGTTAGACATAGGCTGCGAGATTCACTTACGATGCACCAACCCACAACCATGGAGTCTCTAATGCAACGGATCAATGAGCACATTCGCGTGGAGGATGATGCCGCCTCCGCGACCGAGAAGGGTAATCCGGTCGCGGCGGACAGAAAGGTGGCAGGAAAAGTTCACTCGGTCTGGCAGGAGGATAACTGCCCAAGCGACCGGTCAAAAGATCAACGCCGTGGACCAAACCGCGATGATAGAAACAAGGGTCGCAGAAACGACCGAGCTGATGCACCCCGCGACGCAGTGGAAGATGCCAGGAGAAAACTGAAGGCGCGGACAGGAATGACCACGGTCTTCAAAATTCCCATCTACCGCATTTTAAGCGAGATTCGAGGTGAGCCTTTTGTCCGTTGGCCGGCCAAGTTAGGGAGTGCGCAGCGAGGCTTCAATCCAAAATATCGCTGCACCTTCCATGAAGAACAGGGGCACCGGACAGAGGACTGCTTGCCGCTCAAACAGCACTTAGAGGAATTGGTGGCAGCAGGGCATCTTGACCAATACATAGATGGGGGCGCCAAGGCTACGCCAACGGGACAAACCGAGCCTAACGGCCTGGCCGCCCTAGAAGCGCCCCCGCAAGGTGTAATCAACGTCATCCATGGCATCATTGAACCAGCAAGGGTCTATGAGCTTAGAGGGATGATCAAGAAGGCCGAGCACATGAGGGAAGTGCTCTCTGTCCAGCCCGCCGTAAAGAAGGGAAAGATCGAAGAGAGAGACATCCTCTCGTTCTCGACCAAAGACTTGGAAAGGGTTCAGATGCCGCACAATGATGCCTTGGTGGTGACTCTTCGCGTCAAAGACTTTGATATCAAGGGAATCTTGATCGACCAGGGGAGTTCGGTCGAAATTATGTATTATGACGCGTTCAAACAAATGAAGTTAGAAGACAAGGACTTGGCTTCTGTAACATCCCCTTTAGTTGGCTTCAACTCGCAGCCAGAATGGCCAATCGGAAAGATTATTTTGCTGGTCAAAGCGGGTTCGGTCGTAAAGCAAGTTGAATTCTGGGTGGTCAAAGTTCCATCGACTTACAACTTGATCTTGGGCAGGGGCTGGCTACACGCCATGCAAGCAGTCGCTTCAACCTTCCACCAGGTAATGCGCTTCCCGGCACCGAGTGGACAAATAGAGGAAGTTTGGGGAGACCAGGTGAGGGCGAAACAGTGCTTCGTCGCGGTAAATGGCAGCCGAGCAGCCAAAGGGTTTGTCCAAATGACTGAGGGCCCCGAGGGGAACGAAGTCCTCGAAGACGTGGGAAGGAAGGCCGAGGAAAAATCGGTCGAAGATTTGGTGGAAGTGCGCATTGATGAGAACGATCCAACTAAATTCTTCCTCTTGGGATCATCCTTGTCTAGCGCCGAGCGGGCGGATTATGTCAACTTTTTAGTTTCCAATCTGGAGGCCTTTGCCTGGACGCCTTACGACATGCCTGGCGTCGACCCGAGCTTCATTTGTCATCAGTTGAATGTCTTCCCCAACGCGCGGCCGGTCATTCAAAGGACGCGCCGCTCGGCCTTGCACCATGCCGAAGTGGTGGCAGAAGAAGTGAAGAATTTATTGGAAGCCGGGGCCATAGAGGAGGTGCAATACCCTCGGTGGATATCCAACACGGTGGTGGTTCCGAAGAAGAATGGCAAGTGGCGAGTCTGCGTTGACTACAAGACTGTAAACCGAGCTTGCCCAAAGGATAGCTTCCCCCTCCCACGAATTGACCAGCTAGTGGACTTCACCGTTGGCCATCAGAGGTTTAGCCTCCTGGACGCATATCGCGGCTACCACCAGATAGCTATGTATAAGCCGGACAGGGAGATCACATCGTTCACCACCCCTAGAGGCTTATATTGCTACAAGGTCATGCCGTTCAGACTGAAGAACGCCGGGGCGACCTTTCAGCGGATGGTGACGAAGATGTTCGCTCCTCTCTTGGGCCGAACAATGGAGGCCTATATAGACGATATGGTGGTGAAGAGTAAGGAGAAGTCTCAACACCTCGCCGACCTAGCAGAAATGTTCACCATACTTAAGCACCACAAGCTTCGTTTGAACGCCTCCAAGTGCGCCTTCGGAGTTGGCACTAGAAAGTTTCTGGGTTTTTTGGTCACAAACCGAGGAATCGAAGCCGACCTATCCCAAATCAAGGCGATACAGGAGCTGGAGCGCCCAAACTCCACGAAGGACGTGCAACATCTTGCCGGGATGGCAGCCGCGCTGAACAGATTTATCAGCCGGTCTTCGGATTGTTGCAGGCCCTTCTTCAAGACTTTGAAGACCAAGTTCTTCTAGGATGACAAGTGTGACCGTGCATTGACAGATTTAAAGGTGTACCTCTCCTCAGCCCCTATCTTGGTCACGCCTCAGCCGGGTGAAGAGTTGTATCTCTACTTGGCGGTCTCTCAACATGCGGTGAGCGCTGTTCTAGTCTGCGCTGAAGGCATTCAACACTTGCCCATTTTCTATGTAAGCAAGACTCTGCTCCCAGCCGAGACGAGATATCTTCCTCTGGAAAAATTGGCGCTGGCCCTGATGATGGCATCAAGGAAGCTGACACACTATTTTCATGCCCATACAATAGTTGTGCTGACCGAGTTTCCACTTAAAGTGCTCTTTGAAAAGGCCGACTTCACTGGGAGGATTCTGAAATGGGCCGTGGAACTGGGACAGTACGACATCAAGTTTCGCCCGCGCACCGCAATCAAAGCTTAAGCTCTGGCAGACTTTGTGGCGGAGTTTGCCCCCGGAACGCATCCAGTTTGCCCGATTGATTGGGCTGGTGCGGACTTAGCACAGCCCATGGCTCACGCAATAGAAGCAAGGGCTGGTGCGTGAGAGGAAGGGCAAACAGCGACCGAACCAGCAAAGGCGAGTGACTTGTTGGAGGGCGGAGTCAACCATGACAAGAAAAGAGACCAGAATGAGCCGACCAGAGACTTGGATTTGAGGAGTTCCCCAAATCCCTCTGATTGTTGGAAGCTGTTCATTGGCGAGATGTGGTGGCTCTTCGTCGATGGGGCATCCAACAGACATGGGGCCGGACTGGGAATTGTGCTGACTTCACCGGATGGGCTGATTATCGAGCAAGCAATTACACTCGGCTTCCCAGCTTCCAACAACGAGGCCGAATATGAGGCCCAACTTGCCGGACTAAGAAGCGCATTGAGAATGAAAGCCACAGCCCTTATGGTCTTCAGTGACTCCAAGCTGGTGGTCAATTAAGTCTCAGGGGAGTATGAGGCCATGGATGAAAGAATGGCCAAGTATCAGGCGCTGGTGCGTGCAGAAATTAGGAAGTTCGATGCCATAAGAGTAGAACAGATCAACCGCGAAGGAAACAACATGGCTGATGAATTGGCCGGGCTCGCTTCTACTCAGACAGCCTTTCCCAATCCCTTGATGATCGAATTTTTACCGCGGCCAAGTATAGAGGAACTGGAGGTAACCGAGGTACTTTGCACCAACTTAGGTCCTTCTTGGATGGATTCTATCATCGCCTTCCTGAAAGATAGAATTCTACCGGAAGAAAAGAAGGCGGCCCACAAGATCCGGGCAAAGTCAGAGCGGTTTTGGCTCTCCCCGTCCGGGGCCTTGTATAAGAAGTCTTTTACCAGGCCGTATTTGAAGTGTGTCCACCCTGCCAAGGTGGAAGCTTTTCTCTACGAGATCCATGAAGGTATCTGCGGCAGCCATACTGGGGATAGATCCTTGGCTTACCGAGCAATTTCTCAGGGTTATTGGTGGTCGTGCATGCAGGCAGATGCGCAAAAATATGTTCGCAGGTGTGAGAAGTGTCAGAAGTTCGCCCACCAGATCCACCAGTCGGCTAGAGATTTGCTCTCTCTCACAAGTCCTTGGCCGTTCGCGCTTTGGGGGTTGGATATTGTTGGGCCATTCCCAGCTGCACCGGGCAATCGCAAGTTCTTCATCGCCGCCACCGACTATTTCACCAAGTGGGTTGAGGCCGAGCCACTAGCGACCATAAAGGAAAAGGACGTGAAGAAGTTTGTATGGCAAAACGTCATCACTCGTTTCGGTATACCCAAGGCCCTCATGTCGGATAATGGCACTCAATTTGATGGTAAACTCTTTTACAGATTTTGCGAAGAGTTTAAGATCGAGTTCTACAATTCGACATCGGCCTATCCTCAGTCAAATGGTCAAGCAGAGGCCTCAAACAAGACCATCCTGGACGGGCTGAAGAAGTGGCTTGAGAAGGCTAAGGGCAAATGGGCTGAAGAACTCCCTAATGTGCTCTGGGCATACCGCACTACCCCAAGACGGTCGACCGGGGAAACACCATTCGCTTTGGCCTACGGCATGGAGGCCGTCATCCTGTTGGAAATTGGTATGCCAACCATCCGCTCTGAAAGTTTCCAACCTGATCTAAACGATGAAGCCGTGGCATTGGAACTTGACCTCGTTGAGGAAAGGAGGGAGCGAGCGCTAATCCACATTGCTGCTTACCAACAAGAACTATCCAAAAAATACAACAAGGCAGTGCACCCCAGGCTATTCAAGATTGGGGACTGGGTCTTAAGAAAGGTGCTTGGCAACACGGTGGTCTCTGGCGAAGGAAAGCTCGGTGCAAATTGGGAAGGACCATACAAGGTGATTGGTCTTGCTGGTAAAGGGGCATACTATCTGGAAGATTTAGATGGCAAGGCTGTCCCCAGACCATGGAATGCGGCCAACCTTAAGGTCTTTTACTTTTAAGATGTAATTTGCTTGTGTTGTTTAGCTTTTCTAGACCTTTAGCCTTTTGGCACTTGATGTAAAAGATAGCAATGCTTTTGTAATGAAAAATAGCCCTCTTGTTGTTTGGTATTACATCTTTGTACAATGACATCGCAAGGACACAAGGCAATTATGGATGCCAGGGGCAAGGAGACCGACCTGAATGGGACCAGACTGATTTCCTCTCGCCGGAATGGAAGCAGACCGCACAAACAGTTGGTGCATTATCCAACGATATAATTGGCATATGGACCAATTCGCATTAGGGCCGAGCTGGTTTTGCTCGCCCGGTTGAAATGTTGGCGTCATGACCAACTTAACTGAAACATAGGTGTTTTGCCCAATGTAAGGGCCGAGCTGATTTTGCTCGGCCCAGTTGGCATATTGGTGTCTTGTCCAATATGGAAAACGAGCGGATTTTGCTCGGCAGAATTCACAACGTTGGTGTTTTGTCCAACCGATAAGAAGCTGAGCTGACTTTGCTCGGCAGACAGGAAATGTTGGCGGCTTACCCAACTTAAAAGGCGAGCTGATTTTGCTCGATCACATTGAAGTATTGGAATTCTATAAAGTCTACAAACCAGTCAAGATCGAGCAGATTTTGCTCGGCCGAGTTAAAATGTCAGTTCATTTGAAAGTTCAAGGAGCTGAACCGCTAGTTTTGATTAGAAAACGTTTAAGGTGATTTTAGCTCGGCAAATTGTGCGGCATAGCCGACCTGGCAGTTGTGAATTGTCAACGATTGAATCAAGGAATCCATGCAGATGCCAACCGAACAGAAATAGAAGACGTACGAGCAAGAAGTTCAAAAGTTTCATTGATAAGGGAAAATTCAGTACAAGAGGGGGGACATAGCCTGGTTACATTCCAAAATAAAGAAAAGAAAAGAAGTAAACAAAAAACAAAGGAAAACAGAAAGGCAGAGTTCAATCTAATTCTAGTTCAACTATCTGTTCGGTGACTTGCACAGTTTGCTCGGCCTCCTCCACATTGTGCTCGGGCAGGTTTTCTTCGGCCTCATCGTCAGCACCCTCCACCGTGACAACCTCCCGATCAATAACTTCTTCATCTTCGGCATCTTGAGATGCTGCAGGAGAAGTTTGTTCGGTTTGCTGCGCGGCGGCGGCTTCTTCCTCGGCCTCTTTCCGTGCCTCTGCGATAAGCCGGTTTTGAGTGGCCTGGGAGTACGCCAGCATGTAGACTGGGATATAGGCCGTAGGTGGATTTATGAACATGTCAGAATCCTGTCCAAGGCCAACTTTCTCCACGGCAGCTTTCCAGCCGCACTGGAAAAAGATGTCCTTGGTTGCTTGGACCTGCTGCTCATAAGTTTTCTCCCCCTTAGCGTATCCCCGGTCCTCGGCGTCGTCCACAGCTTTGTCCTTTTCTTCTTTGTGGGCATCGCGCAGCTTGCGCAGCTCGGCGAGGTACCGGGCCTTAGTTGACTTCACGGCCCTTTGTTTGTCCGCCTCAGCTCGGTCGACCTTCAGGCGCAGTTCATCTTGCTCGGCAGCAACTGCATCTTGCGCGGCCTTGAGTTTCTCTATCTCGGCCTTTTGAGCCTTGTTTTCGGCAATGGCATCCCGAAGGCTCTACCGCACTTTGATCATCCGGTCGTGGGCCAAATAGTTCTTTTGCGCGGCCTGAAAACAAGCGAGAGATCGTGAGTATTCGAGAAACCGAGCAGAAACCGAGCAAACAATTCGAAGCAAAGACTGGAGAACTTACCAGCACTATGGATTTTGCCGCCGAGCGGAGGACCTTGAGGTCGGAAAGCTCGTCGTGTTTTTTCATATCAGCGGGCAAGATCAACCCCTTGGTCAAATTGAAACCAAGCGAGTAGTCCTTGTCCGCGTAGACCGAGTCTTCAGCAGAAACTGCTCGGCCCTGGTATTTGAACTCGGGCGCCCAGACCGAGGGGGTGGCTGGGCCCTTGGATTTACCGGTCTGTGGTTGCTCGGTCTGGTCCTCGAGCTCGGTGGAGACGTGATCGGTGGAGTCTTCATCTGCCAGACGCGGCCCGGTTTGCTCTTTCCTCGGCCGCTTCTTGGACTGACCAGCCGGTTGCTCGCTGGCAAGTGCCAATACTGCCTCTTCTTGTTACCCGGCAGGTGTGGAGGATGTACCCCCAGTTGCCTCTGGTGGTTGGGACTCGCCTTCTTCCCCGGTGATCATGGACTTGATGGCCCTGATTTTCGCCATTTCTTGCTCGGCGGTGAGTGGAACAAGCCTGATCGGTGGTAGGTTTGGATCTGGCTCTGGGGATAGCGCACGCAGAAAGTCGGTAACCCGGCTCTTGCGCGGTGCGGTGTAGTGGTAGGTCTGTTCGAAGCCAAGCAGTTTCGAAGCCTCCCTCTCCTCGGCAGGATGGCGTAGCAGGGCTCTGATGGCCTCTTGGTTGGCCTGGTGGTAGTCTGCTGCTAGGTGCTTATCTGCAAAAAGAAGACAAGTGTTAGATCGGCATGGAAAGTAATTGATGCATAAAAAAAATAGCGCAGTCAGCTGAGCAACTCACCGGCACTGCCAAAATCCTTTCTAATATACCATCCTGGTATGGGTGCCTCGGTGTCCTCATAGCGACCGGACACCCACAAGAAGTCGTCGTCGTTGGTCTCCTTGTCCGGGTTGCCCTCTATGAGTTTTGCTCGGCCCTTCTTGACTTTGAGGTACCAGCAAAGCCCACTCTTATTCCTACTAAGACTATATTGATGAAAAATTTCTGCGAGACCGAGATTTATACCGAGTCTACAGTTCAGCTCGGCGACCCCGTTTATTATTTTGTAAGTGTTATTTGAAACTTGGGCTGGGCAAAACCTTGTCTGCCTCAAAAACTCGCAGATCAAGGGCTGGACCGGGAAGCGGAGCCCTCCCTCTACTATTGACACGACCGTAAAGGGGCACCAGTCTAGATCTCCCCAAGGGGTGTCTCCCTTTTTGGTGAGCTCTAAGATGACGTCGTCAGGAATATTGTACTCCCTTCGAAACTCCGCCATCGCGCCGGGCGAGCTAACCATAAATCGGTACTTCCCCATTTATCTCGATTTTATTTAGTGTGTATCTCGGTCAAAAATGCTGGTGTATTTGCTCGGACTTTGAGCTCCACCAATGATGGTTCTGGACTGGCCTGGACGGTCCTAGTGTGTTCTGCATTATTAAAAAAAATAATTCCAAGGGTTAGCACGGCATAAATTGCTCGGCTCGTATTGGAATTCCTAGCTCGGAGGGAAGTTCTTGGGCGTTTAATCGGTTTAACCCCTATCTCGGCTCAACAACAAGGCTGATTTTGCCTTCCTAATTTGGTTCTGGTTTCAGGAGTTTTAGTACGGTTCAGTCTATCTACGGATCTAATTGAGCTTTCAGCTCGATCAAGGCCCCGATTAAAGATCCACCTTTTGACCCGGTTCAGTCCTATTACCGGACTAATTTGTCGTTCGGCTCGGTTGCAGCCTCTACGAGAAGCCACAAAGAAATTTTTTGCCCGGCCGTAGTGTCATTTATGGATCTAGATGGCCTCTTAGCTCGGTCTTGCCCAGACTTAAGCTGTTCATCCTAAGTTCGAAATTTGTGCTGTGATGTTTGGAGAAACAGGGGCACGAAGGCCCCCCCCACTCCATCAGTTCCAGTTTCCCTAGGATGTATCATGACTACCCTAAAGAGGGGAGGGGCGACTGGGATTCGTAGAACCCAGAAAACCTAAAACGAGGAACACCAAAACCGTAGACACGAAATGAAGAACAAAAACACAGAAAATTGAAGAACCTATATGAAGATACGGGAATGGAGATGGAAAAAGCAATAAGGGGGTAGAGAACTCACCAAAAACGGATGCGAAGAGAGGTGGGCCTTGCGAGCTCGAACGCAGCTTCAAGAGAGCAGCAATGGCAGTGAAGGAATGGAGTTTTCAGAAATTAGGGCTTGGGCTCAAAGAAGAAATGAATAGTGAAGGGGCAAAATGACCCTTCACTGGTGCATAAAAAGGGGGGAAACAACCCAAACGGCGCAGCCGTTTGAATTCTGCGTGTGGAGGACGACTGGGCAGTACGGCCCAATGGATGGGAGCCACGTGGCACTGAGAACGCATCTGTCAGTACGGTGGTACGACGCTTGACAAGACTGCTGAAGTAATTACCGATCAAGTGGAATTGCTCGGCAACGTCTTTTGACCCTGATCATGCTCGGCTCATAAATAATGCAAATCGCGGACCGTTAGCTCGGTCACAGGGGTAACCCCAATCACGATTAGCTCGGATGGGATTAAGGGGCAATTGAGAGGGGAGATTTGCACCGTTAGTACGGCCGAGCTACGGTAGCGCGGGTCGTGACATGATACGTGCCGCCGAGCTACCTTTTCTGCTAACTCAGCCCGTGGTCTGTTTTGCACGGTCGAGGAGATCGACCAACCAAGCACGATGCGATGCCTGACCGAGCTGTGACGCGACAGAGCACGCAGTGGTGTTTGGTAGCCGAGCTAAGAATGGTTCGGACTGGGCTTAAAGTGCGGTTAGGGCCGGCATGCGCCTAACCGATCAGCCGAGACGGACGGGCTTTGTGTAACCGAGAATGAAGAAAGAACGGGGGGAGGCCGGCGCGCCTCGCAGCCGGTAGGCAATGATGGACCGGTCAATGGCTACTCGGCCATGAGAACAAGATATTTGTCCCTTTGCCAAGGGACAGGACGGCGGAACATAGCTCGGTTGTGCGCTTGTGGTGGCAATTCTCTACAAGGGATAGGCCAGTCGTGGTGCTCTGGTTAAGTGTGCCACCTGGGCCAATGGCGTGAGGGAGAGGACATCTGCTCCACGCACGCCTCAATACCGTTGGAAAGTTCTATATATACTGGTAAGAGGACAAAACCTTTACACGCGTAAGGTGATGAGAAGCAAGCACTGCCACCTGTCCAGGGAAGGACAACAGAGGTGGTGCGCGCACAATCTTGAGGTTGCATGGCCAGCCTAGAAATATGGAGGAGGACGAACGTTAGAGGTATGCAACTTCTTTCTCTAAGAAAACACACTCTCTCTCTAGCCTTCTTCTTCCTCAAGTGGCCTGACTTGATCGTCGAAGGGTCTATCCGGCACACCACCGCCGGGCAGCTCACCGTTTCTGTGTTGCCAGGTTAGACGCCGTTAAGAGAAGCTTGGAGTGCAAGGAGTACGGAAAGCAGAGGATATTTCGCGCCTGTACAGTTTTAAAAAGTTAAAATATTATATTATACATATCAATCAAATTTATTTATTTTTATAATTATCCATTCAACAAAAAATAAAAAAAAGTATTCTAACTTTTTTTACCTTATCAAAAAAAAAATAAATAAATAAAACTAAAAAGTCACTAAAACGTAATAAGATTAGCAAGCAGGGTTGCTCGGAGTTTACATAATTGAGATGGCTCATGTGCAGGTGTTCCAAATAAGATTGAAAAGGCCGAACTTTTGTTTCCAGAGAAGCAAGATGACACCACAAACAAAATTCTTGCACCCTGTTTCTGTGATTTACCAACGTTGCAAATTTGCAAGACAATCCGCTTATAATATAAAATTAGAAAATTACAAAAAAAAATCTAGAATTTGACCATTGTAACAAAGGGCCCCTTTGAAAAGATGATCAAAAGTCAGTTTTTTAGTTTTTTAGCTTTTTTAGGTCACATCAATTTTTTATTTTTTTATATAAAAAAGTCACAAAAAAATCAAAAAATCAATTTTTTATCACCTTTCCAAAACATCACAAAATTAGTTTGAGAATTGGTTATTTTAATTGTTTTTTTGATTTTTTATAAAAGGATATGTAGAAAAGTAAAGAGACTGATGTGACAACTTTCAGTAACTTTTTGATTATTATAACCACTCCCCAAACAAGACTCATGCGTTTTTAATTTTGTCAATTCCCTAATCTTTAACTTTGGTTTTAATCTAAACTATCAGCTTATTTTTGTTAAGTAAAATTGACGAATAAATAGTATTTTTGTCATTAAATTCAATATAAGTGTACATAAAATGCCTAAAATATCAATTTTTATTGAATTTAATAATTAAAATATAATTTTTTTCATCGTTTTACATAACGAAAATAGGCAAATAGTTTGAATTGAAAATAAATAAAAAATTTAATATTTGAATTGATAAAATTAAAATCTTAAATTAATTTTTTTATAAGGATCAAATCCTACATTTTAAAAAAAAAATAATTATTTTTCCCTATTATATTTTAGGGATAAGATCTCCAACATACCTCATCTCTCTATATCTCTTCATATTTTTCTTGTAGGTTTTAATTTAGACTAGCATTGATGATTCGAACTGTCTATCTCGTAGACCCCGTAATGAGGGTCATCAATGTAAAAAATTAGCTTCATCGGACAACTATAATTATAGGAACAAATCACATTTTGTTATATAAAATAGATTATTTAAATTTAATTATACTTACCATTCATTTTATAAAACAAAATGCACTTTATTTTTGTGTTTATAATTTATTAATGAGCTGATTTTTTGTATGGATGACTTTTATTGTGAAGCCTACGAGATAAACGGTTCGGATCATCAATGCGGGTTCAGATTAAAATCTATAAGAAGAGTGTGGAGAGGTATGGATAGATGAAGTATGGAGGGGAGCTTATTCCTATATTTTAGGGGAAGCTTACTTCCAATCCAAAATCTAAACTAGAGGGAGCTATTTGGACTAGTGGGGCCACGACGGGTTTTGTTTCGATGATCCTAATTGTTTATTTTGTTGGGCATTTCATGTATAACCAAAACAAAAACAAAAAAATAGGTTAATCCGATAACTGTAACTTGTTCAATTTACTGTAGCTTTCACTAAAAAAAATTGGACAATAATCATGTTTTAAAAAAATAAAATCATATATTTTTTTATGACAAAAATAATAAATTGAATAAGTAGCAGTTATCAGATTATTTTTTGTTATTTTTTATTTTTTGTAAATGAAATACACGAAATACTTGACAAAATGAACGGTTTAAATTATCGAAATGACACTCGTGATAGGTCCCACACGCCTCACACAACCCCTCCCATCCAAATTGTGGACGAGACATCGGAAAAAGACTATGATACAACCGTATGCACCTTATAACTAAAGAAAAAATTTGTATAATCTTATACTTTTTTAAGTTATAACTAAATTAAGGTCATAATTAAAAAAAATTAATTATAATTAAAAAAAATAACAAAACTAAAAGGTGAATACCATAGGCATTGCCATAATTCCCCTCCTATATTTTAGACCTTTGTGCAAAGTTGGCACCCATGAAGAGATCTCTAATAGCTGTCAAAAAGTGGGAACCCATTCAGGGAAATCTAAGCTAAGTTCAGGATGGGTTTGGTAATTGGATTTTTTTAACTCTTTTTTTTTTTTAGTATTTTTTTTATTCAAAAATAAAAAAACTTCACATTTAGTAGTTGGACAGATTCAAAAACCTTAAAAAATAATTTAAAAAGTTCATTAAAAATAAAATAAATAAATAAAATAAAAATTTGTGACACATTTAAAATTTTTAATTAAAGACAAAATAATTTGAAAAAAAAAGTTAACTTTTTAACTATTGCCAAAACATTTCAATCTTGCATTACATATCAAAAAAAAGATCAATCTTGCATGTAGCAATTTTCCTTTCCTTGCTCGTGACCAAAGGAGTATCTCCCGGCTGAGGAACCAAATACTCCCCCGTCCCAAAATAATGATCCCTTTTAGAGAATTTAACTTTTTTTGATAGTACAATTATTATACTTTAAAAAAAAAATTAATTTTTCAAAATTATCTTTTGATAGTACATCTTTTGGGAAATATCAATATCATAATTGTACTTTTTATGTTGTTATTGAATTTAAAAGAAGGGCAAAATGAGAAATTTATATTATTTTTGTACTTGATTTTTGAAAATGGACTAATATTTTAGGACAATGAAAAATGAAATAAGAGACTAATATTTTGGGTAGGAACTTAAAAAGGGCCTAGACATGCTTGACAAGGGAGTAATGTTAAGAATTATGAAAAATATATTACGAAAATGATTATGAAAGATTCTTCACATTTAGATTACATATACAATAAAACACGACACACTAATCAAATGATGTAAAATCTTTATAATGTATTTTATAATATTTTTTTTATAACCTCTAATATTATTCTTGACGAAGTGTCCTTTCATTGGGAGTGGCCAAACAAATCTCCACCCTTTGAGGATGTGAGGAAGAAGGGCCTAGACATGCTTGACAATACGGAGGTATACATGGGGAAATTGTAAGTACTCCTTCAAGTTAAAGTAAATATTAAATATAATAATAATATCATGTGGTGATATCATTATCTAACAATCTTTATTTGTGGTAGGGCCCATAATAGTCTTGAAATAGTGGTTGTCCATCCAATTTTGTTTGGGACTTTTTATTAGTTGATGATATCACATAAAATGATGTCATCATTACACAAAATATTTGCGTTATAGCCTAACCCCGGTCTAACAAGTGTACAGAACAAAGAACACAGTGGGAGTGAGCTCCCATCCGCTAAACTACCACTCTTTGTAATATCAATCTTGTTAGCTTGATATAATATTTGATGATCTAACATAGTATCAAAATTTGATCTCAAGTTATTCTAAGATAAAATCTTGTTATCTCATTTTACGTATATGCTCTATGTTGTTTGTGTTATATTTACTTCTCAATAAAAATTCTAACTATCCATATAGGGGAGAATGTCCAAATTTAGATGACAAAGAAGAAAATTAAAGGACAATAGGGCTCTAATTGGGCAAGATTAAGCTTAATAATGAGCTTTGAGCATGCCATAAGATGGATTTTGCTTAATACCACATTAAAGTCAATGAGATGGAGAAATTTGGAACTTTTTTTTGTTGGCCAATACACTTATGACTTTGAACATGTCCTTGAGCTTACATTTGAGTGCATCATTGGTTTTCACAAAACTAGGTCTTCACATAGGTTCAAAATGCATCCAAACACCCACTACACAGCCAATTGCTGTTGATGGGTGGTTTCATCTTCACTAGAGCAACAATGGAGCTTTGGTGTTCTCACTATATTTAGAGGAGATCCCAATTGCAACATCTCTGTTTGGAGACAACAACAGTAGGTATGGAATGTGTTTGGTGTCACATTCAATTGGAAGCCCAAACCAAACAAGAAATCCACTTCAAGGAGGTTCATTTCCCTTGTGCTGATTCCCCCAACCTTGGCATAGTAAGCATTGTTGTAATACCTAGAATTCCAAGACGAAGTGGGAGCATATTAAGTAACATTCAGAAGGAAATTGTATTCATATAAACCCATGAAAATTACAAATAAAGAATATTAAAAAAAGGATGGCCCTATTGTGCTAATCAGGGACGGAACCAGGATTTCTTTACCGGAGGGGCCAAAAGAAAAATAATTTTTTTCACCATATATACAAAACACACATGTATGTATATATGATATATAAATTATATATACATAAAAAAAATTTAAATACCATAGAAGCAATTTTTAATAGGATGAACAAGTCTTTTTTGATGTAAAATAGAAATATAATTTAAGATGGAAGAAGAATGACATATATATATATATATTTGAAGTTCTATGACAAACAATAATGTTCACAGAAACAGGGACTATGACCCTCCATAGTGTTCTCCTAATTCCATCCATGGTGCTAAGAATAAAAAATTACAAATCCAGAATAAAAAACAAAAAAAAACGAGTTCTCTATTTGGTCACTCATTCATTTAGAAAACAAAAAAATACTGTTAACAATTGAGTGAACAAGTGTCAGTCTATGATGAAAAAGTTCATATGATGCACGAGTCATTATGTAGATCCTAACAATGGATCTGTTTTTCACCACACTTCTTAAGCTGAAAATTAATAATCAAAAAATAAAAATTAAAAGTATATTCTTTTCCAATTTTCAAAATCTCAATTTTTTTCATATTTAAACTATTCTCCCTTATAAATTATAAGTAGAAATTACACCAAATACTCTAATATAAATTTCTAAAATAAAAAATATATATATATAATTATAAACAACTTAGTAACTTGCATTAACTTGCACAAATAGGGCCAATATGGACTTGATATTGCATGTGATTACCGATCACATAGTGAAAAAATTGAGTTTTGGCGAGAATAAATTCAAAATTATTTTAATTTTTATGGAGGTGTAAATGGTGGGCTATATTTCGTGCAAGTAAAAGTTGTCTCATGAGACAGTACTCAATTTGCATATACTTGCATTAGCAATTATTTTAAGTTATTTCTACATAAACTATCATGTTATATAAAACACATAATTCAAAAGTTTGTCACAAATTTTTTGTTTTTTAACATATTTTTAAAATTGATAATTACAAAAACTTTACATCACGTAACTGTGAAATAGTTTTTTTAACATAATTTTCATTCATTAAATTGCCTTAAAATTTAAATATATAATTATAACTCGTAGTGTTTGCGTTAGGCCTGTAAATGGATCGGATTCGGATAAGATTTGTTAAAATCCGAATCCGATCGATTAAGACAAACCTGAATCCGATCTGAATCCATTTAGCACATATCCGATTATAGATATCCGAATCCGAAGATTTTGGATATCCAATCCGATCCATTTATTTATTTATTGAGCTACAATTTTATATAATTTGATTTTTTTCGGTTCATTTTCTGTTTTTTTCATTCAAATTGAGAATAATCGGATCGGATTATCGGATCGGATCGGATTTTTTGCATATTCAATCCGTTTAATAAACAGATTAAATGGATTCGGATTATCGGATTACCGGATCAGATTTTTTGTAAATGGATTCCAATTTTTGGGTCAGATTCAGGTTAGATTCGAATTAAATCCAATCCATTGACAGTTGTAATTTGCGCCATGCATTCAATAGTAGTAAATATTAGGATAAATTACATTCACCTCTCTCTTGAGACTTGAGAAAAAAATTGTTGACTCTACACTTTTGACATGATTATAGTAATCTCCATTTTAATTAGGTTAAAGTGATTGAAACTAATGTAAATTATAGGTAGCCACTAAGATAAATAAATATATATATATATATATTTTAGTAAAGAAGTGAAGACAATGTCATATTTAATGATTAAAAAAATGTTTAGGGTGTGTTTAGTAACGTTTACGTTTTCAGTTTATATTTACAAAAATTTTATAAACCGGTTTTTGTTTATTTTTAGAAAAACATAAACTACAAACGCGTTTGGTAATTGACAAAATGTTTAAAAAAAATTTAAAATATAAAAAAGAGTGAGAAATGACAAGTGGTGGCAAGTGGCGGCAGAAGACGGTAGTGGAAAGTGGTAACGATGGGTGGTGGGTAGCTGGTGGTGATGGGTGGTGGGTGGGTGGGTGACGGTGGCGGGTGGTGAGTGGTAGCGAGTGGGTGGTTGTGGTGGTGGTAGTGGGTGGTGGTGGCAGGTGGGTGGCGGATGGTGGTGGCGGGTAGGTGGGTGGTGGTGGGTGGGTGGGTGGGTGACGGTGGCGGGTGGTAGCGAGTGGGTAGTGGTGGTGGTGGTGGTGGGTGGGTGGGTGGGTGGTGATGGTGGGTAGGTGGGTGACGGTGGCGGGTGGTGGATGATAGCGAGTGGGTGATGGTGGTGGTGGCAGGTGGGTGGCGGATGGCAGGTGGTGGCGAGTAGGTGGCGGGTGGTAGTGGTGGTGGGTGGATGGGTGACGGTGGCGGGTGGTAGCGAGTGGGGGGTGGTGGTGGCAAGTGGGTGGCGGGTGGGTGGTGGGTGATGGTGGTGGTGTTGGTGGTGGTGGTGGGTGGTGGTGGCGGATGAGTGGCATGTGGCTAGTGGTGGTGGGTGGCTGGTGGTGACAGATGGTGGATGGTGGTGGCTGGTGGGTGGTGAATGGTGGTGGCAAGTAGGTGGCGGGCGGTGGATGGTAGTGGCGGGTGATGGCAAATGGGTGGTAGTGGTGGTGGTGGTGGCGGCGGAGAGGGGTGGTTAGTGGTGGCGAGTGGGTGGCAGGTGGGTGGTGGCTGGTGAGTGGCTAGTGGGTGGTGGGGGCGGGTGGTGGTGGTGGCAGGTGGGTGGTGAGTGGTGGTGGGTGGTGGTGGCGAAAGATGGTGGTGGAAAATGGTGGCGGGTGGTGGCTAATGTTGGGTGGTAAAAAAAAAAAAAAACTGAAAACTTAAAATGGAAACACATTTTTTGTGTTTTCATTTATTAGCCAAATTTATAAACTGAGACCACTGATTTATAAATCAAAAATTTTACCAAACAAGTTTTTATTTGAGTTTTTTAAAATTTTGTAAATATAAACAGAAAACTGAAAACGTAAGTGTTACCAAACAGCACCTTAATAACTATGTAAATTAAAAACACAAGAGAGTCTAGCGTAATTATATTAAAAGTATAAAATTAAAAAGAATATAAAAAAGAAAGATTGAGGCGTGAAGATAGGATGGATGGTGGTTGTCACACAGCTAAAAAATGGTGGGTTGGGGGGATAGTCAAAGGAGTAGCGTGAATTGTGCAAAGAAGAAGCAAAGCTGTGTTCTCTCTCTCTCTTTTTTTTTTTTTCCTCTAAACTTTATAAATCATTAAAACAGCCAACTAGAAAAGTAGTAGTAGTATAGTAGTAATATGTGACCTTTTCTACACAACCACACACACACAAACACAACACAAGACAGCTGTGCAGGATGCACGGGCTCAATGGGGCTGTCAAAATGCTAATAACGACAATACATGTAATATGCAACATGTGTGTATATTTATGTATGTATCCAGGTAATGTGTTCATTGATGACAGACAGACAAAGACAATGCCAACAACACCACAACTACATCTTTGGTGTGGGACTCTGTCTCCTCAATATCTTTAGGAAATCACCCCATGTTTTCACATGCCTCCCGCATTATGCGCCATGCCTTCTATTTCTCCCCCTTTTTGGCTTCCACAATACTAGATCTAATCATGGCTTAAAACGAATCGAATCGGGTAGTGAATTGTAGAATTTTGATTTGATAATTTAACGAGGCTACGTTGAAAAATTGTGTATATGCTTTAGCTTATTTATATAATGAGTCGATCTCCAATGAGTTTTTAATTAACCAAATACGAGTCGAGTTTGAATAACTTGATTTTTTTATAGTGCATATATAAATTTATTGAGTCGAGTGGTAGGTTATTCAAGCTTAACTTGAAAATTTGACGAATTTGAAATTTTATTTAAATTTGACTTATTTACTTAACGAATCAATCTCCAACGAAATAGTTTGGTTTGTTTAAGAGTCATCTCTCTAATAGAATGTTAAAAAGTGTGTTAGAATGTGTATTACTAACGGAAAATAAATGACAAAAAATAAGATTTAATTTTGTTTGTTACGAGTTTTGTTAATTTAATAAGTGAATAAGTGTTCCAATGAAAATATTAAATTGTTTACAAGTAAGAGTGGGGTGTACCTAGAGTAGGGGTGGGTGAGCATGATCTAACAAACTTGCATTTTTAGGAAGCTAGGATTGATATGTAATATAAATTCGTAATATAACTTAACTTTTAGGTCTCCGTATTAAATAGATTGAGATTGAAAATAGTCTTTGAGCCCGGCTAGGCTCGGCGTAATAATTAATATATTTTATATAATTTATATATTATTTAATCATAAAATTAAACACAAAACACTCACAATGCTATGGGTAACCACTTTTATGATTAGATTAATGTGTTTGTAGAATTAACCTAGATTTATTATTACTTTAACTTAGCTTTGTTATTTGTATTCACTTCATGATTGGTTGTGGACTCACCAGATTCTTTTTTTTTTTGTGTGTGTTTAAACAGGACTTTAAAAATTATATTGTTTGCCAAAAAAACAAAACAGAACTTTAGCTCCTGGCCTTAACAAAAATAAAATATAAATATATGATTACCCACTTTTGAAAGAAGATAATAATAAAAAATATGTAAATATACAAGTCAAAAAAAAAAGATGTTATTCATTGGATGGCAATAGAAGAAAAAAAGGATATAAGGAAATAAATAAATTAAGGAAAGTCAATTCACAAGAGAAATTAAAAAAAAAAAAAAAAATCAAAGAAGTATAAACCTAGAATTCAATTGAATGAAAATAGAAAAAAGAATGATCAAATTGCAGAGGGAGAATTACATACAAATTCATATGACAGCCCAATTTAACTTTAGAAATGTATGTACATAAGAATTTCAATTAATGTATAGAGAAGTATTTAAATTTAGCATAGTGTGAATCACACGTAATGAATCAAATCTACACATTTTAAAATTTGAATATATATATTTTTAAATATTAAGTTTAATTGATAGAGGAAGCTCCCAACAAAAAAACAAACTTCAATACAATTAACATATAAATCCATTTTGCTAACTAAAAAACTAAATAATTCATGTATAACCACAAGAATAGATCAAAGAATTTCAATCACTACTAAAAAAAAAAAAGAAAAGGAAGAAAAAGAAGAAAAGTGAAGAGAACTCACATATCATCCATGAACTTGACAGAAACCAAGACACTGGTAATGAGCAACCGATGCACATTGAAGGAATTGATCGGCAAAAGTGGTTGGCTGTGCACGAACCGATCAAGATAAACGTAGGCAACAACGAAGCACGACGAGCTACAATTGGCGAACTTGAAGATCCTCTCTAGGTAGCTTTGGATTGAGATTGTAGGTCTGGCAAGGCCATGAAATACAGAGACTTTCTGGGCATCAAAGGGACGGTTGAGATCGTTGGACTCGGCCACTCTGTGAAGGAGAGAAGAGAGCAGGGTTATGACCCTGGGCATGATCACCTGAGGAGGAGGGTTTTCATGCTCAAGCTCAAGATTATCACCCATTGTTGCAGTGGTTTAGATCGTTTGGTCTGTATTGCTTTTTTATATGTAAATAATACCCTGTTTTTGTTTTTTTTTTTTTCTTTTGTGAGAAAAGCTATAGAGCCAATGAAAAGTGTGACGGAAGTTTGGGGAAATTCTAATATACACCCCCATTTGAAATGTGTGTATTCCTAATTATATTATTTTCTTCTTTAGTTGTGATTAATTTTTTTCTTTAGTTGTGACATTATTTTAGTTATATCTCATGTTGTGTTTAGTTATAGTATTTTTTTTAGTTATTACTCAAAAAATATAGGGGTGCAACTCGGGCAGGTTCGGTCGGGTTGGGGGTTTGCCCAAATCTAGCCCGAATTGTATTTGGCAGTCCCCAAGCCCACCCAAGCCTGACCATGAACCCGAGCATTACTGCCCAAGCCCGGACCAAGCTTTGTATTTTGAACTCGTGTTAGCCCAAATTGCCCGAAATTCACAAGTCCAGAAACGTATAGATAGACCAAATGAAACTCTCTGCTTGTGTTCACCAAACAATTGAGTCCCATACTCATCTACCATGGTATCCAGTCCTAAATCCAATATTTAAAATACAAAGGTACAATAAAGAATTAACAAGATTATAAAAGTGAATAGATAGAATACATAAGAAAGAATGTAATCAAAATGGCAAAAAAATTTCAAACCTGAGGCAGTTATATATTATAAGATATAGTTGAGTTAATTTAATTTAATTTATTAAACCTCTTTTATTTAATTTATATATATTATATAATTTATATAATATATTAAATTCAATTCGGGTTCGGGTTGCTCGGGTTGGCCATTGATTCTGCCCAAGCCCGGCCCATTTTTCTTTAATTATAATGTGCATATAGTACACACTTTTTGAGAGGTATGTATCATAGTGTTTCTTGGCCCAAGCATCCCCTGTCCCCAAATATTCCTATCTCCCTGTCCAAAAATCACTCACAACTATTGGATATGTCTTGAGATTCTCAAATCTTGGGATTCTCATATGATTTAATGGTTGTGAGTGATTTGGGACATGAGACAAGAATATTTGGGGATAGGGGATCCTTGCTCTGTTTCTCGGAAGTTTGATTGTTATTTTTTGAAAAGGAAAATGTTTATGACCCTAAAAGAGTTTTCCCAATTTGACCCATAATAATGTAACATGATAGATGTTAACTTTTGATTTATCATATGTGCAATTATGGAGTGTTTTAAGAAGTTGGTAAAAAATTGATTTTTTAGCTTTTCTAGGCCTTGTTTGGGAACAAGTTTTTTTAGTAACTTTTAAACTTTTTGGCTAAAATATGATATAAAAAAACTAGTATGTTTGGAATAACTGTTTGATTTTTTACAAAAAGATGTGTTAAAAGTAGAGAGAAAATAGAATATTTGACTTTTTGGCATAGGTTGTTGGCTTTTTGATTTTTTAGTAACTTTTTTTATTTTTTGGCTGAAAAACCCACTTGCCAAACGAGGCTTAGTCTATTTTGTCTTTTTGTGAATAAAAAATGTGAGAGGTGATGTGACCCAAAATGAGTAAAAAGCTAAAAGCTGAGTAAAAGCTACTTCCCAAAAGACCCCGATGTAGAACCACGGATAAGGGTGGTTGTTGTGCCATTTGCACAACAGTTCTATTGTTCGGGAAATAGGGCCCACTTCGAGTCCCACTTCAATTATCTGAACTGTTCATATTTAGGATTGTTTGAGGGGAACATTCTTGTAAAAAATTAAGTTGATCAGACAATGATAACATTATGATCAAATCAATTTTGTATTTAGTTTTATATTCAAAATTACACTTATCATTTATTTTTACTGATACAAAATTCTTTTGATCATAGTGTTATTGAGACCTCGTTTGACATGCAATAGTTTTAGTCTAAAAGTCAAAAAGTTATTAAAAAAATTAAAAAACCTATAACCTATACCCAAAAGTCAAAAATTCCATTTTCTCTCTATTTTTTGCACATATTTTCGTAAAAAACTAAAAAGTCATTCCAAACGTACTAATTTTTTTACCTCATATTTTAGCCAAAAAGTCAAAAAATTATTAAAATAACCTATTCCCAAATGAGGCCTGATGTCCGATCAACTTGTTTTTTATGAGGATGTTCTACTCAAAAAATTCTAAATATTGAACAGTTCGGATCATCGAGGTAAGACCCGAAGTAGACCTTATCGCCTGAACAACAGTGATTATTGTGCAAATGGCATAGTAGCCACTCTTCATCCTAAGACCCCATTACTTTGCCATGTCATTATGAGTTAATTTAGGGGTCTAAATTATAGGTCTCTAGCATTCCTCTTTTGAATAAATTACACTTACCACTCTTTACAATTAACCTCTTATTGTTAACATAATTACATTAATATTTCTTTTAATAAGATTAAAGTGATTGAAACTAATACAAATAATAAGCAGACACTGAAATAAACAAAAATAAATATACATTTTAGTAAAAAAAATGAAAACATCATTTTTATTTATGCAACTAACAAATTATTGATAAAATTTACTTAACTATTATATAAATTAAAACATCAGGGGAGATCAAAGCAATTATATCAAAAGTGTGGAACTAATTATATTTTGGGTAAATTACAAATACAACCTCCTAAGATTTGTTTAAATATGAGTTGCCCATGTGGTTTCGAAAATTATAAATACCCCGTTGTTAGAGTTTTTTATTTAACAAAATTAATTAAAAAAATAAAATTCCTTATTGCTTTCATATACAATAATAAAATTACTTAAATTATTAATTGAAATAAATTTTTAATATCATTAAAAACTGTTAATTGATTTAATAATTTATTAATAAAAGGGAATATTTGTTATAAAATTAAAAACTTCAAGAGGAGAGATATAAATTCCAAAATTATAAGGAGTAATTTATATTTTAAATAAACTCTAAAAAATATATTTATAATTTACCTTTATATTTTTTCAAATTTTAATAGGAGGGAGTGTAATTTATTTATTTATTTTACTTTTATCATTAAAAATGTGAGATGCGCCCCAGTGAAATTGATGTTTTGGTAACAATTTTCATATAAACTTTTCGTGGTCAGTAAATGGGCCCTTTTTGTTTGTTGCAACTCGGTACGATTCTCGACAATAGCATTCTTGTCTCGCAATAATTAAGATTGTTGTAAAAGTGATTGTTTTGGACTTAAAGCAATTAATTATGTTTTGGGCATAAATTACTGCGTAAGGATCCTTTAGAGTGAAATCTTACATTGATCTCCTACAGTGATGCATGAATGGCTGTCACGTGTCTTACTCAGCTTCCAAGGGCTGAGATGCAAGTTTTGGTGAGTAATTTTTTTTAAAAAAAAAATCTAGATTTCACAGAAACACAGAGAAAGAGAGAGAGAGAGATGGCCGTTGATTGTGTGTGGCATGATCATCCACTCCAACCCAGATCAATCCCAATAGATGGCTAGATTGCACCTTCTTCCTCCACATTTCTTGCCTCAAACTTCCCCTCCAATCTCTCCACCCCCTCACTCTCCTCCCCAATCCATTTCCCAATCCCCACAACAACAACCCCTAAATCCCCTGCACCCATTGCCAAACACCTTGCTCTGGCTTCACCTACCACTGCTCACTCTGTTCCTTCACTCTCCACCTCCACTGCATTTCTCAACACCATCATTTCAAACTCAAAATCCACCACCACCATCTTGCATTTTCGGTCTCTCCGTGAAATGGGTTCACGTCGTTTCGCTGCAATGTTTATGGTGATTTTGGTTATGGGTTCAATTTAGGTTGAGTGGATCGGAGATGTTGGATTTGGAATTAGAAGATGGGGTTTGTTGGATGAGTTTCCTCCATTGATGAACAGAGATGGAAAAAGAAGAGAGAGAGTTTGAAATCTGAAATATTTTTTTTTTTTATAATTTTTGAGATTACTCACCAAAACGACATCGTTTTGGTGAGACTTAACCTCAGCCCTTGGATGGATCACTCTAGGAGATCACTCTAGAGAATACACTCTAGAGGATCTTAACGCTGAATTACTATTGCAAGATTAATGGAAGAGTGGTGTTACAAACATAAATTAGTATACTAATTAGTATTTCAATATTAGTTATGACATTATTATTGACCTCACTTATCATATAAATTACAAATACCAAAAACATCTTAAATTATGACATATCATCAATTGGTACACTAGTTAATGTACTAATTAGTGCATATAGTGTTAGGCTGAATGAAATGATCATTATTACTACAGAGTATCTTAATATGGAAAAATTATACAATAATCTTAGAGTATCACTGTTGGCTATATATTTTGTACAAGCCAATTATAAATTCTACGCATGGCAGAATAAGGGTAATACAGGAAGACTATTCAAGCCTTCGATCCTGATCGTACACGTGGCAGTTAGTATTGGTTATTACGAGATCTGAGTAGCAGTGAATCAACAAAGAGATGCAAGGTGATGTGGCTTCAACGGTTACTCATGTTTAAATTCAAATTTAGGAGGGAAACCTAACTGCAAGTGATGGCACAGTGGAGCTAATTATAAGGCAACATGATCAGCGATCATGGAGGAGCAGTTTGACGATTGGAAATACAGTTCGATAGTCATCTTCGAGAAGTATAAATAGTAGAGAAGGCCCAGAAAAAGACCCCCAGACTCAGATCCAAAAAACCAGTCTTATTATACTTATTTTCCTTTCCAGTTTTACATTTCCAGTCTTACATTTCCTATACTTTAAATTCCTGCACTGCACTTCGTTCATAGGAGTAGTTTCAAGTAGATTGTTGCTGTAAACCTCTACGAGGCTGAGTTTGGATCATTGTAAGTTTTTTCATTTTAATGAGATACTTCAACTGTTCTTCATTTAATTGTTATATTGCTTAATTCTCCTAAATCAAGCCACCAGTAAAAGTCCTCTTTATTGAGGCTGAAAGAATTAAAACACAATCGTCTGATAATTGGTTGGTAATTAATTTTCTGTAAGGACTGATTGATCCTTGCTGGCACGCTCGTAATTACAATAATAACCTTCGAAAGCCAAAAAAACCAACATATATTTTTGGTACGCTTGGTGGGACTAATTGAAATGGCTAGACGTAGGAGACAAGGAGAAAATAAATGCTTAGAAGGGCGTGGAAGGAGAGGTAGAGATACCTAATCCAGAGGATAATGTGATAACACATCCTGTGGAAACTCCCATTTTATCAGAACCTATGGTCGAACAGACCAGCACTTCAGAACAAGTACCACATGTTCGTAATATTGGACGAGACCAAGGAATTGGACCATCCATTGTTCCATCTACTCAGCCAATAAATCCATGGGGTGGCCTAGTAGATGCCATGGGACAGCAGTTAATAAACACGATGGAAAGGTAGGCAACATCCTTTTTGGATCGAATAAATAATCACCAACCAACAAACGCAAGACACATGGAGGAAGTTTTAAATGTCCCTCGGCAAAGATTGGCTAGAGATAAACAGCCTATGCAAGTTAATGGACATTCTAATGGTCAAACTAGTAATCAGAACTATGAAAGACCATTACCTCAGTCTTGGTACGAACCTATTTCGAGGCCTATAGCAGGTCAAAATGCCTGAGTACTTAACAGCGAAGCCATGCAAATTGGTGGATCTGGCCCAGTACAAGAAAATGGCGTAAGAATGATTTCAAATCCCATGTTCGAAGCCATACCTGGCACGAGGGGGTTCACTAATCCCTTATTCGAATTTATACCCGGGGGGTTGGAAGGTTTTCCTACAAATGGAAGAGACACAACACCTGTTCCAGCACCTTTCGCAGGACAGGCTTAGAGGGGTTACCCACACCCCCAACAGCAACCTGCGCCACAGGGACAACCAGTCCCAAATATACCACCTTATGGACCAAGAGGATCACAGGTACAAGGTTGTCCACCAAATCCTGTGTTTGTCCCTCCAGTAGTGGTTCAACAGGCACAAAATATGGTCCCTAGGGATCAAATTGCTGACATTATTAGAGAGATGTGTGGACCGATGGCTCGGGGGGTCCAGACTTCTATTTACAGGAAACCATACCCAGAATGGGTAGATAGGGTACATGAATACCCAAGAGGGTTCAGGATACCAGATTTTGCCTTTTTTTATGGGAATGGAAACCAATCAACAGTGGAGCATATTGCTAGGTTTGCTGCTCAATGCGGTGAATTTACTAATAATGACTATATGAAATTAAGGTTATTCCCAAATTCCTTAACTGGGGGAGCATTTGTGTGGTATATTAACCTTACACCTGGCTCTATCCAAACGTGGCAACAAATGGAAGAGGCATTTCATGCCCAATTCTTCCAATCGGAGCCAAAGGTTTCCATGGCAGACTTGGCAAGGTTAAGTTAAAGGCCTGATGAGAAGGCTACTCAGTTTATTGCCAGATTTAAAAGGGCTCGAAATAAATGCAGAGTCATCCTACCAGAGCCAGAATTCGTGAGATTGGCTCAAAATGGCTTAGAGTTTAGGCTTCGAAAGAAGTTTGACTCAACAGAGTTCAGAGACTTAGTGGAACTCACTTATAAGGTTTCTAGGTACGAAGCATTATTAGAGGAAGAGCAAGATCGAAACAATGCATCGTACAAGACATATTATAGAGATCCTAATTATGAGATTGATGCAGCAGAGATTGTGGGGAAAGAACCTGTGATCTGTGAAGCATTAATTCATAAGGATACAACAATTGACCAACAGTTTAAAAAGAAAGACCTTCATAGGAAATACTCTTTCGATTTAACTAAGGCAGATGACATTTTTGATCATTTGCTTGTGGCTAACTTCCTTAAGTTACCAAAAGGAGTCAAAATTCTGTCTCTAGATGAACTTAAAGGAAAAATATATTGTAAATGGCATAATTCTTGGTTTCACTCGACTAAAAACTGTGTTGTTTTTCGAGACAGGATCCAGGAACAAATTCAGAAAGGAAGTCTAAAATTCCCAGCTAAAGCAGAAAAAGCCATGGGGATCGACAGTAATCCATTTCCAGAACTTGGAGAAAGTGCAGCTAATATTGTTGAACCAAACTTCCAGAATTTGTCTCTGCAAGAATTGGAAAAGGTCAATGTGCAAATGCATGTTGCCAGCCAGGCTACTGTTAAGAAAGACACTAGAAGTCTGCTAGTTGTTGGACAAGGCTCTACAAGTCAGGGAAAAGACTGATGAAGAAACACTGGATGATGATTCCTTGGAGGCAACAGTTATCCAAAGAATGTGTCCCGGGTGTAGGTTGAGCTATAAGTGGCTGAAAGGGCTCCCGATTGATGGAAAACAATACTATAGGGACGTGCAGAGACGTCCTAAACCAACCGGTGCTCACAACAAAAGGCCATACCCAACTAGTGTTAGGCAGCAGCCATTAATGGTTGAGCCAACAACTGACAGAATGCATTCTAAATGCAAGAGGCCTTTATATGAGTCCAGGCCACCTAACTATTACAGAATGGAGAGCTGCCATTCTGAAAGGAGGTTGGAGAGGGGCTCAGTTTGTGGGATCAGAGCTACAGAGTGGCCCCCTAGACCAGCATCACGCAGGACAGAAAGTGGCTATCTTCATCAAAGGTCTGAGTTAGGCCCAAAACATGAAACTAGAGCCAAGCAATGGCCTTCACAACCAGCATCGAAGATGGCTTCGAAGGAGGAAAGAAACAGTTCAACAGCTGAGTTAGTAAGCTCGTGGGTACCTGGAGTTCCAGATTGGTTTGTGATGCAGAACAAACCTAGGGAAGTGTCCACCCAGAGAGATATTGTTGGAAACCAAGGCAGGATGATCAAACCTCCTTTGGTGGCTCCAAACAATTGGGTATTGCTTAAACACCCAAAAACAAAGGAACCAGATATGGTCCCCGTGATTTCTAGATCACAAAGAAAGAAAATTCAGCGTAGGTACACTCAGTACCAGAAAGACCTGAAAGAAAGTGGAGAAAACTCCTTATTGGTCCAGACAGAAGGAAAGAAGAATCCAAAGTCAGACCATACTCCAAAACCAACTCTACAAGACAAAATGGGTTGTAGCAGAGAACAATTGGCCAAAGTTCATTCTGAATTAAAAGCCAGAGAGAAGTCCAGTCTAGCAGGATTGGAGAAGGCTTTGATGGAGAGTGATAGTGAGACAGAAAAAGAAGTTGGCCTAGGCCAAAAGAAAGGAATGGTTGAGGAAGAAATGCTCGAAGCCTTCATGGCTGAACAAACATTTTTGGTTGAAAAACCAGTTGGAAAAGACCATTCGAAGGAGTCTGTTAGTAAGGAGGTGCCAGAATGCAGCATGGAAGATGCTTCTGAAGTGACTGCATAAGGTAGCCAAGAGAAGAAACAGGCACAGTCGGCCATTCAATTTGGCTCAGTGTCAGTGAATATGGTACACATACTACCACATGAATTCTAAGCTTGAGATGAGGACCAAGAGGGACAAGAAATTGACCCAATTCTGGTCTCTAGCGAAAACTCACAAGTAAGTATGGTGCAAGATAATTCCGGAATGGTTACCCCAATAGAAACTGAATATGAGAGTGAAGAAGAGGTGAGTATTAACCTCTTGTACCCTTTTGAGTATCCCTCGAATTCTATGACACAGCATGTCAAGCCTTTATATATCAAGGCCTTCTTCGATGGGATACAATTGAACCGAGTCTTGGTGGATAATGGGGCAGCAGTGAACTTACTACCGAAATCTTCCTTGAAGAAACTAGGGAAAAGGAACCCCAGGTTAATCCCGACCAGCACAACCATTGCTGGCTTCGTTGGAGACAAACAGATGGCTCAAGGAATTCTGCCCATCAACCTGGGTGTGGGAACCAAGGACTGCATGACAGCATTCTTTGTGATCGATAGCAATGCTAAGTACAATGCTTTACTTGGTAGAGATTGGATCCACACTAACAAATGTGTGCCTTCCTCTTTGCATCAGAAAATAATGATGGCCTTGGGCAATGGAGAGCCAGAGGAAATTGATGCAGATCCTCAACCCTTCATAGCCTGCGCATACTTCGCAAAGGCCAAGTTGTATATTGAGGAAGTGACACACTCAGTATACTGAGGAAACCTAATGGCCAGCCGAAGTGACGGCTGATGAGGATGTGACACACCTGAAGCACTTAGTCCAGGAGAGTGCTGATGAAGAGGTTGTTGTTAAGGATGACAATGATGCCTGGTTGTAGGCAAAGAGATGAAGCACAAGAAGCCAAGTCTTTGCCTCTAATTAAGTTTTCAATATTGGATGTAAAATCAATAGTCCAGAAAGTGCAAGAGCAAGAGAAAGAAGCCATGATAATTGGCTGCAAGCAGAAACAACAACATGCCAGAGTTTTGGCCCTTGACAAATATTGTGCATTGGACATTAAAACAAAAATCCAGGAGATACAGGAAGAAGAAGCCTTATGGACAGACTTTGTTTATGAGGAGGAAGGTAAAGATGTTGAATCAAAGAATCTGGGAGCTGAACAAAGCAAGGAGATTGCTTTGAAGCCAGAAGGGATCAAAGAAGGAGCTTCAGTAAGTTCTCAGATACAAGACCCCTTAGAAGAAGTAAATTTAGGGAAATGTTCTATACAACAACCCATCTATATAAGTGCTTGTTTGAATGCTTTGGACAGGGACCAGTTGTTGGTTATTCTGAAGAAATATAAAGATTGTTTAGCATGGTCTTATAATGAACTACCAGGATTGGATAGGTTATTAGTGGAACATAGGCTCCCTATGAGGCCTAATTTCAAGCCATACAAGCAAAAACCAAGAAGAATGAGTCCAGAAGTGATTCATAAAGTTAAGGAGGAGATTCTTAGACTACTTAAGGCAGGCTTTATTAGGACAGCTAGGTATGTTGAATGGTTATCCAATATTGTGCCTGTAGTTAAGAAGAATGGTAAAATGAGGGTATGCATTGATTTCAGAAACTTAAATCTAGCAACTCCAAAAGATGAGTATCCCATGCCTATAGTAGATTTGTTGGTAGACAGTTCAGCAGGGCATCAAATTTTATCAATGATGGATTGGCACTCTGGTTATAACCAAATCTGTATTGCAGAGGAGGATGTTCACAAGACAGCATTCAGATGTCCTGGGAATATTGGCACCTTCGAATGGGTTAAAATGCTATTTGGCCTGAAGAATGCTAGGGCTACATATCGGAGGGCTATAAGCACTATCTTTCATGATCTCATTGGAGGATATTTAGAGTGTTATATTGATGACATTGTAGTTAAATCCCAATACATGGAGGAGCATCTGTTTCACTTAGAAGCAGCTTTTGAAAGAATGAGAAAGTTCAAGTTGAAACTCAATCCTCTTAAATGTGCGTTTGGCGTATCATCTGGAAACTTCTTGGGCTATGTAGTACACAAGAAAGGAATACAGATTGACTGGAATAAAGCCAAAGCTATCATTGGAGCCAAACCTCCATCAAGTAAGAAAGAATTACAAAAGTTCCTTGGACAGGTTAATTTTCTTCGAAGATTCATTTCTAACACTGCAGGGAAAACTAAAGTATTTTCTTCCTTGTTAAGGCTGAAAAATGAAGAGGAATTTGTGTGGATAGCAGAGCATCAAATTGCTTTCGAAGGTATCAAAGCCTACTTAGCCCACCCTCCAGTGCTGATGCCACCAAAGGGTGATAAGCCCTTGAAGTTGTACATAGCTGCAGCAGAAGATCATTGGGAGCTTTCTTAGCCCAAGACAATGAAGAAGTCAAGGAGCAAGCTGTTTATTACCTTAGTAGGTTTTTAAATTCTTGTGAATGTAAATACTTAGCTGTAGAAAAGCTGTGCCTTGCATTGTATTTTGCTGCAATGAAATTAAGATACTATCGTTTGCCTACAACTGTCTTGGTAATTGCAACCATAGATTTGGTTAAGTATATGTTATCTAGACCTATGTTGAGGGGAATAATTGGCAAATGGGTACTAGCCTTATCAGAATTTCATTTAGAATATGTTCCCCAAAAGGCAGTAAAAGGACAAATTTTAGCTAATTTTTTGACAGACCATCCATCTCAAACAGAAAGCCAAGAGATAATGGAACTTGGTATGGCTAGTGTTGAGCCATGGCAAATGTGGTTCAATGGATCAAAAGCTAATGGCCTAACTGGAATTGGTATAGTGATTAAGTCACCACAAAAAGTAGAAACCACACATGGTTTCAGAGTGGATGAAATTACTTGTTCTAATAATCAAGCTGAATATGAGGCCTTAATAGTGGGACTAGAAATTCTTATTGGATTGCAAGTTCATGCAATTGACATATTTGGAGATTCTCAATTGGTGGTTAACCAAATGAAAGGGATTTTCAAATGTCAAAGTATAAGCATGTTGCCATACTATGTTGTTGCATTACATCTGCTTTCTCAATTTCAAATAGCAAATGTAACTTATATCCCAAGATTCTTGAATAATAGAGCTAATGATGTGGCTCAGAAAGTTTCGAATTTCAAGAGAAGGGATAATGTTCAAAGGGACATAAGCCAAACAACATATCAGAAATTAATACCACCCTTGAATAAAAGGAATGTGGTCCTGGAAGTCAACCACAATGACTTACAAGAACAAGATTAGAGGCATCCAATAATACAGTATTTGGCTGGCCCATCTTCTAAGGCCAGCAGAAAAATTAAATTGCAATCTATGCAATACATGATGTATGGTAATGCTCTCTACAAAAGAGGGGGAGATGGTTTATTAATGGAATGTTTAAGCCCAAAAGAAGCATTAACAGCTATGGCTGAGGTTCATGAAGGCATCTGTGGTGCTCATCAGCCTGGGGTGAAAATGAGATGGTTGCTTCGAAGGCATTTCTATTATTGGCCAACTATCCGTAAGGACTGCATAGAATATGCAAGGGGTTGTCAAGCATGTCAAAAGCATGGCACAATAAGGTATGTGCTCATAACTAACTTACATGCAGTAGTGAAGCCTTGGCCATTTAGAGGGTGGGCCATGGACATGATGGGGAAAATACACCCACCTTCTTCGAAGCATCATTGTTTCATTTGGTTGGCCACTGATTACTTCACTAAGTAGGTCGAAGCCAAGCCATACAAAGCTGTAGACCAAACTGAGGTCATTGGATTCATTAAGGATTTAATCCATAGATTTGGTATCTCACAGACTATAACTATTGATAATAGGACGATATTCGATGGGAAAATGGTGAAGTCTTTTGTGGCAGAATTTGGAATTAGCCTTGTTAATTCCACCCCCTATTATGCACAAGCCAATGGTCAAGCTGAATCATCCAATAAATCCTTGAAAAAGGGAATACAAAAGGTTGTGGAAGATAATCCTAGAGATTGACATAACTTATTGTTGGATGTATTGTGAGCTTATAGAACTTTCCCAAGGTCAAGCACAGGAGTTACTCCTTATGCCTTAGTATATGGGCATGATGCAGTGTTACCTGTGGAAATTAATGTCAAGTCCTTGAGGGTAAGATGCCAAGACCAGTTAGATGCTGAGCAATACCATCAGAGTATGTGCTTGGAATTAGAAAGCATAGATGAAGCTAGAATTCTGGCATTAAATAGTATTCTTTTTCAAAAGAAGAAAGCAGCCAAAAATTATAACAAAAAAGTTAAATACATTGGCTTTGATGAAGGTGATTTGGTATAGAAGACAATACTCCCAATAGGGATTAAAAGCCATAAGTTTGGCAAATGGTCACCTAATTGGGAAGGACCATATCAAATTCATAGAGTCTTGCCTTTTGGAGCATACCATTTGAGAAATTTGAATGGATACATACATCCCAAAAAGATTAATGGCAGATATTTGAAGCCTTATTTTCCAACCATTTGGGAAACACAAGGAATAAAATAAACATTAAGTACAAGAATACGAGAATACTCAAATGATAAATAAGAATTTGTTCTTCATAAAGAATTGAATACATTCTGCCATAAATTGGCACAGAAATCATTACAATGTCTCAGTTGTTCTTTTACAATGGATGTTCTATTCTTAAATGATGAGAACAACTGGATGGCTGTGGTCATTTCCTCCTTTCGGTCAGCCAGTCCTTGGTTAGTGATCTGTAGTTTGGTGTCAGTTCGGATTAAGGCCTGGTTCACTGCTGATAGCTCCTCCTCAAGTCGAGCTTTCTTCTCCAATAGTTGAGTTCGAAAGTGGGAAACAGAAGAATGTTGTTCCTTTAGTTCTGATACTTCAGTATGCACTGTGGAAACAAAGTTCTGATCTTCAACCAATTTCTCCTCTGCAACCTTGGCAGCATGGCAAATGTTGATATAGAAGTCAATAGTGGCTGCAGCTTGGGATAAATGGCTTGAGACAGTTATGCCAGATTGCTCAACAATTTTGCAACACTGAAGGAAGTCATTCCTTAGTATAGGTCTATCTAAGGCCTCGAAGGGAATCCTCGAAAAAGATGTCAATAGCTCCAGACAGTTATCCAAGTCTATCAAAGGTGAAGAAGGCTTACTACTGGAAGAAGAGCTCTTAAAAATTTCTAGTAAGGAATCAGTCAAAACTAATGGCTTAGTCTCATCACTAGCCATTGGAGAGGTAGAAGGCAAGTCGAAGAGACTAGCTAGTCTTGCTTCAAAAATGTCTATCTCATCTGTGGACATGAAGGGGGCAGAAAGGGCTTTGGTGGAAGGCACAAAGGACTGCATAGGGATAGGAGAAATGGGTGGAGCATCTTCAGCAGTCTCTATGGTTCTAGCCACCAATAAATCAAGGGAAGAAGGGCTGGAACTAGGCAAAGGTAATAAACTACGAGTTGGAGAGCTGCCAGCACCCTCTATAGGGGAATCAGCTACCATCGAAGAGAAAGTAATAGCTGGAACTCCCTTAGGAGGAGAAGGAAGAGCAAGGCTCGAAAGAGAATTAAATTGAGACAGGTCAAAAGACAAGTAAGGAAGATATGGAATTAAGCCAAAAGAAAGTGCTGCAAGAATACTTGGCCTTAGGAAAGGTATAGAAAATATAGGGCCTGGAAGTGGCAGAATTATTTGAATGTTATCCACATCTTGAGTTTGTTCCACTTCAACTGAAACTGAGGTAGTCCTTATTGGAAGAACAGGCTCAGTAGTTATTGCTGCAAAAGAAGAAGTGCAAAGTAATGTCAAGTCTCAGTACCTAAAATTTGACAAGGAAAAACAGTAAAGGCTTGAAAGAAGTTACTTGTTTCATAAGTGATAGCAACAAGAGGAGAGCTACGAAGGGAATAGTGCTCAGTAATATGTTGCCTTCTTGCAGTTTCCCTTTGGATTGCATCAGCAGCAGCAGCTTTATCTCTTAAGAATTGCTGCTGCCGTCTCTTCTCAGCTCTCTTAAAAACAATTATGGCCTTAGAATGTTCTTGCTCCACTGCCTTGGCAGCTGTCTCATGAATAGGGTCTTCGACCAAATCAAAAGGGGAGACAGTCATCTTCCTTCTCTTTTTTCTCTGTATTGGTACTGCCTATTCCTTCTCAATTTCTTTCTCTTCAATCTGGGATTCAGATTCCTCAAAAGTGAGTTCCTCTGCTATCACCTTGGCAGTTGTCTCATGAGTAGGATCTTGAGCCAAATCAGAAGAAGAGACAGTTATTCGCTTTCTTCTTTGTAAGAGTGTCTCTTGCTCTTGAGCTTCTTCTTCTTCTTCTTCTACCAATTGAACTGCAGGTGCTTCCTTTTCAGGATCAGGCAAGAATTTTCCTTTTCTTCTTTTGCTGTTTGCTCCTAAGGAGCTGTAAGGCTTGGGTCTTCTGAGGAGAATCTCTCTGTGAAGCACCCGCACCACCTTCACAAAAGAAGAACTAAGGATAAGGCTAAGAAGCATTATAAAAAAAGATAAAAGGAGAAGAAACAAGGGTATCTACCTTGCTTAGAAGCAGCCCGAGTAACTCTAGAAGGAGTAGAAGCAGCAGGAGTAGACTGTGTGGTGGCAGGCACAGGAACTGAAGTGGTAAGAACAGTGGGAGAAGTGGCAACTCCAACTCCTTTGGATTTGGATTGGGGCACATCCAACACCATTAATAAGTCTTGAGGAGCAATGGCCAAATGTACTTCCATGTTGGTCACCTACCAGTTTTGGTACCTCTTCAATGAGTTACCTTGAGGAAGGAAAGGGATGTATTCAAAATCGATCAAGTCCTGTATAAACTTAGAAGTTGTCTCTTCTAGTCTGGACCTTCGAACCTTTAAATCCCTGCTAGTAAGACTTAGATTGGTGTTATTGCAGAGAGGTATTGGGACCCCTTGTGAGAAGCCAAATTGTCTAGCAAATTGAGCAGGACAATAGGGCTCAGCAATGCATTTATAGGCTCTGGGGTTCATAGTCCCAATGAATAACTCTTTGGGGATTAGAATAGAAGCCCATATATCTTTGTGAGGAGGTGAGGCACATAACCTATCACTCAAAAAATTCTTCAACCAAGATGGGCCAATAGTAATGGGTTCGAAGGGACGAAAACTGAAAGAAGGAAGAGAAGCTGGAAGTTGGTGAAAGAAAGAGAAGTAAAAAGCAAAAGTAGAAGGATAAAGTGAAGCATTGGCTAGCCTCATGCCATGAATAGAAGGGTTTGGCTCAAAATATTTAAGGCACTTAGATTGTAATTCAGCGAAATAAGCAAAAAGCCAAAGCTGAAATATCCAAAATGGACCCCCTGATTGGCATCCAAGGGTTTCTCACAAAAAAGAGAACAAGCTCTATATACATGACCTAGAACATATGGAGCCAGGGCCACCTTTTTCTGTAGGACAAGAGTTTTGGCAAGAGGGGCAAATTCAGGCATAATTCTTTAAGAAGAAGTGCAAAAAAGGAATTTGCAAAGCCAATATAGTATGAAAAAAAAGAATTCCCTATCAGTTACAGGGCCCTCCCTTCTGTTTTCAGCCTTGACAAAGTCACTGTAGGATAAGTTAAGGGAGGAGAGAGAAAAGAGGACTGATAAGTCAGGATAATTTGGTCCAATGAGGGTACCAATGGGAGATAATCCTAATAGATGGCAAATATCAAGAATAGTAGGGGCCATCATCCCACATCTGAATTGGAAAAAATTAAAAGCAGAATTCCAGAAACAAAGGGCAGCAGGAATTAGGAAAGGGTCATCTGAGATGGTAAACCTGGATAGTTAAAGGGCATCGAGAAGGCAGAGCTCTTGAAGGTCCAAAGTCCTAGCAGGGACAACCCGATCGTACCATTCTTGCCACTCTGGTCTCACCGTGGGCCAGCATCGGTGGGGACGGTTCATCCTCTAGGTTCCCCAATTCAGACCACCTTCGTAAAGAAGACATGGTCTTCTAGATGTGGATATGACACTAGAAGCTCAGTAAGAATCTCCTTGAAGATGGGCCCAAGCACATAGTCCTGTTGCTCATGACGTCGAGGGATGAAAATGCATCCATCGATGACGCTTTTCTCACCGGCCTTGTATTTTTCACATTCTGCCTCAATGATCCTTTTTAGGGTTACAGACGGGCTTGCGCGCTCTATAACTGGTACTTTCAATGAAGAAGAAGCCATTGATTGAAAGCTTTCTCAGAGGACGAAGTTGGGAAAGGGAGTAAAGAGTCAATAGAAAAAAGAGGGTTTGTGTCTTAAACGAGCAAGTGATTTCAAAACACGAAGTAAAAGGGTTTTAAAAACCTTTGTGTTTGGGAAATGTGTTGCGTAATTCGTTAAGCATTGAAAGTACAGACACGAAGAGTTTCCTTCAATATTGGTACTTTTGGAGGGAAAAACACATCCCAGATGTTGACGCCAGCTTCGAAGTAAAATGTTTGGCTTCGAAACCAGATTTTGGCGCCAAAAGTCAAATAACAACGGCTTCGAAGCAGAGAAGCCGACTTCGAAACACATTTCATACCTCAGGATGAAAGAATGCTCAAGTATTTGTTCGCGTAATTCGTTAAGTGCTCAAAGAACAAATACGAAGAATTTCCTTCAATATTGGTATTTTTGGAAGAAAGAAACACATCCCAGATGTTGATGCCAGCTTCGAAGTAAAATATTGGCTTCGAAACTAGATTTTGGCTCCAAAAGTCAAATAATAACGGCTTTGAAACAAAGAAGCCGAATTCGAAACACATTCCATATCTAAGGATGTAAGAATGCTCAAGTATTTGTTTATTTCAAAGGTATTAAAGACCTATTTTAGGTTTCTTAAATGAGAGTGATGTCCTTCGAAGCAAAACTTGAGACTCCTTAAGGATGGGAATTGGTATTCGAAACATCAAAACCATTAGTTGGTTTATATATATATACAAAAAGAGATTGTCTTTTCGAACTAAAACAGTGCAGCCCTCAAAAGGAGCTTCCATTTTTTTTGGACTGTTGTTCGAAGGAAAGAAGGACAACTTAAAATTGATTGATCATACTAACTATGGCCATATGTTGGTTATGATGAAAACAAGCTTTAAGGGGTAAGATTGTTAGAATTCGAAGCATTGATGCCAAATAAAATCAGCAAAAAATTGTCAACTTTATTGCATAAATTGGAAAAGTTCATGTTGGTTTTTGGTAGTGTTTTGTTTAAAACGATTGAGTCCAGATTCGAAGGATAAGATTGTCCAGTTCGAAGCCCTAAATTTGCTTTTAAAGACAAATGGAGACAAGATGAAATAATGCCGAACAAAGAAAAGTCTTAATTGTATTAAAGCAAAAGCAATTACATTGAATGGCCCTCTTTGGGTACAAATTCAAGCTCATAAAAGTAGGGAATAGAATAAATAACAAGATCATGAAATTTGGTCCAACTATGATCAATGAATTTCTGTTCTTTCTTTATTCTATCCTCTATTTCTTCTAGGATTGGCTGTATAAATTGATGTGCTCTCACTTCATAAAAAAGCTCTTCAGCCTTTATTTCGAATGCTGTTTCTCTCAATCCTTGTTCCAACTCGTCTATATCCAAGTCATCCCAGTACGCAGAATCTTTATTCTTGAAGCTTTCAAATTCTTCAATAAAATTCTCTGCTTCATACTGGGCATGAACTCGAAGGGATGAGAGTTGGTCCAAAGATTGAGTAGTGGCCACAGAGGTCCGATACTAGTGGAGGAGCAATGGAAGTTGGTCCAAAAACATGTGAAGCTCTGCTTGGGTAAGAGGGTTGAGGATATGACCCCGAGTCAGAATGTCACAAGCCCATCGAAGGTTCTTGAGAGGGATGTCGTCCTCAAGGACATTAAAATGCAAGTAAGAGAAGGCCGCAAGCAGAAGTTGGGCTTGCTTCCGCTCAGCTAGAGTAGGAGAAGGTGAAGGCTTGTAGGGAGGAAAGACCTTATCCTCAGAGAGGGCAAGCCTCAGTTTCTCTGTCCAGTAAGGAGTTGGCGGAGGAGAAGGTATGGAAGTCTCCACTTCAGGAGGAAGAGCAAGGGCAGAAGGAACGAGGGCATTAATATAATCGAGCCAGTCAGAAGAGCAAAGCTTCGCCTTCTGGGCTAAGAACGACGGATTGTACCCTTGTGCTTCTTCGGAGCGTCGAGCTGCACTATCTTTGTAGGCATGGAGGATGTGTACCATGCTACAAGTAGATTATCCTCCAAACTACGTCGACGGTCGATAGACACGTAAGGATTGACCACCGAGCTTCGCGCATAGGAAGGGAATTCTAATGGGTCAGTAAACTCAACAAAGTGATGGTTGATTCGCTCCCTTAAATTGTAGACTTCAGGTTTTGACCAGCTTGTCCAGTCAGAAGCCCCAGAGGAAGAAGAAGCTGCAGCCTTATCCCATGCAGAGGGTTGCGAAGAAGAACTTCCCATGTCCATATTTGCTACTTTCTGAATCAAAGGATTGAGAGCAATTTGTTCGTAGTCCAAGGGTGAATCAGAAGAAGAACTTCCCATGTCCATATTTGTAAGTTTCTGAATCAAAGGATTAAGGGCAATGTGTTCGTAGTTCAAAGGTTGATAATTTGCAAAGGCATCGATGACCTGAATATAGAAAGGTGGGTAAAGGTGGCTAATTAATGCATGGAGGTTCTTTCGAGGAGGAATAGCATCATCAGATAACTCTTCATGTGCTCGATCAATGGAGGAGAAAGTTGATTCGGCCATAGGAAATGTATCTGTCTGTTCGATTACTAAGGTGGTGGGAGTGTTCAAAAGATTGAAAGAGAGTTTAATGCAGGTGATGAATGACAGTTGCATTTCTGGAAGAATGCAAAGCCCATGCACGTTCTAAGACGTGGATAAAAGACCTTGATCCACTAATATCACAAAGTATTGGGTATATTAGTGCGGGGGGTAATGTTGGCTACATATTTTGTACAAGCCAATTACAAATTCGACGCGTGGCAGAATAAGGGTAATACAGGAAGACTATTCAAGCCTTCGATCCTGATCGTATACGTGGCAGTTAGTATTGGTTATTACGAGATCTGAGTAGCAGTGAATCAACAAAGAGATGCAAGGTGATGTGGCTTCAACGGTTACTCACGTTTAAATTCAAATTTAGGATGAAAGCTTAACTGCAAGTGATGGCACAGTGGAGCTAATTATAAGGCAACATGATTAGCGATCATGGAGGAGCAGTTCGACGATTGGAAATACAGTTTGATGGTCATCCTCGAGAAGTATAAATAGCAGAGAAGGCCCAGAAAAGACCCCCAGACTCAGATCCAAAAAACCAGTCTTATTATACTTATTTTCCTTTCCAGTTTTACATTTCCAATCTTACATTTTCTGTACTTTAAATTTCTGCACTGCACTTCGTTCATAGGAGTAGTTTCAAGTAGATTGTTGCTGTAAACCTCTACGAGGCTGAGTTTGGATCATTGTAAGTTTTTTCATTTTAATGAGATACTTCAACTGTTTTTCATTTAATTGTTATATTGCTTAATTCTTCTAAATCAAGCCACCAGTAAAAGTCCTCTTCATTGAGACTGAAAGAACTAAAACACAATCATCTGATAATTGGTTGGCAATTAATTTTCTGTAAGGACTGATTGATCCTTGCTGGCACGCTCACAATTACAATAATAACCTTCGAAAGCCAAAAAAGCCAACAATCACGTGGTCATATTTTCTTACCAATCACAATTTATTATGTCTTATTATATTTCTCAATCGCTCAACACAAATAATTAATACTCCACAGTCTCTATCAATCATACTACCATGGGCTACTACATAGCCATACTCTCAGATTACCGAATAATCACCCATCAATCGAGATAAGCTCCCCTCCATATCATATCTATCCATACCTTTTCATACTCTTCTTGTAAGTTTCAATTCGGACTCGTACTGTCTATCTCGTAGACCCTACAATAAAGGTCATTTATGCAAAAAATAAACTCATTAGAAAATTATAACTACAAAAATAAATCGTATTTTGTTTTATAAAATAAATGGTAAATATAATTAAATTTAAACCATCTATTTTATAAAATAAAATGCTATTTGTTGCTCCCATATTTATAGTTCTTCGATAAAACTAATTTTTTTGCATGAATGACCTTCATTGTGAGACCTACGACATAGATGGCTCAGATCATCTGTGCGTATTCGAATTAAAATTCATAAAATGAGTATGGAGAAATATGGAGAGATGAGGTTTGGAGGGGAGCTTATCTCTCCTTACTTTGGGTTGTTTAGAGCTACTTAATGATGAATTGTCAAAATTGAAATTCAGGCGTCGTTTGTAGGAATGGCAATGGGGCGGGGCGGGGCGGGGCGGGGTCGGGGATCACCCTCCCCGTCCCCGATCCCCGATGGTGAAACCCCCCCCGTCCCCGGTCCCGACCCCGACGGGGAGCTCATCACTGCCCCCGCCCCGCCCCGCCCCCGCCCTTTAACGGGGATTGGGTTTCCCTGACCCTGAAAAGTCCCCGACCAAAAGAAAAAAAAAAAAAAAATTCAGTTCCATAATTTCTTCAACAACAACAACAATCAGATCTAACATCAAGAACAATCTGATGAGCTTAAAAAAAAAATCAGATCTAACATCAACAACAACAACAATTTGATGAGCTCAAAAAAAAAAAAAAAAAAAAATCAGATCTAACATACATATATATATAACAAATCTAATATATATATATAACAAATCGATCGAGAGAGCGAGAGAGAGAGAGAGGAAAACAGTGGTGGAGTTGCCAGACTGCCGCAAACAGTGGTGGAGTTGTGGTGGCTCAATCGGCGGAGGAGGGAGATCGGCGGAGGAGGGAGAGGAGGGCGATCAGCGGAGGAGGGAGAGGGTGATCGGCGTAGGGGGGAGAAGAGGGCGATCGGCGGACGAGGAAGAGGAGGGAGATCGGTGGAGGAGGGAGAGGAGGACGGAGAGGAGGGCGATCGGAGAGGAGGGAGAGGAGGAGGGTTTGAGAGACAGAGATGAGAGACAGTGCAGTGATGAGTGTGTGAGGAGGTGCACAGTGTTGTAAGGGAAAGGGGGGTTTATATGTCTATATAAAGAGGGGGTAAAATAGTAATTTTACTTTGGGGAATTTCCGAGCCAGGGACGGGGCTTGAACACTGATCACCGTCCCCGGCCCGAAACTGGTCGGGGATTTAATTTCGAATACCATCCCTGTCCCCACGGGGGTATTTTTCGAGGAAAAACCATCATAATTGGGGTCGGGGGATCGGGTCCCCGTCGGGCCGGGTTCAAATTGCCATCCCTACTCGTTTGGGATAAAAAAAAATTAACTTTATTTTTTGGCTATTTTAACTTGATTAAAAAAGTTATGTTTAGGATAAATTTTTATTTTTATTTTTTTTTGTAATTGATTTGATAATTATGAGAGAAAAAATAAAATTATTATGATTTGAATGTGACATTTTATTTTATCAACTAAATTAACCTAATTTATCTTTTTCTTAATTAATTTAGTCCAACCCATATACCAAATGAGGCCTTAATATGCTGAAGTACTCAAAATATTAAAATTTGGTAATTCTATTATAATGGAGAAATGCTACTACTTTCACAAAAATCAGATACAAATGACCCCAATAAAAGTGAGATAGAGAGAAGGATTTTTGACAGCTTGCCAAACCTTGTATTATATTTGGCACAAGCCATAACAACACCAAAATTTAGCATCTCCTATGGCAATTGTATGGCAATTGTATTTGAGCTGTTTTTTTTATTTTTATTTTTATTATTTATTTATTTATTTTTGGAGGTCCAAACTGCTATATTATATGATTATGGCAGTCGCGTTAGAGATATTCTTATAACTTTTTTATTTTGTATTTTTTTGTCAACTGTTTAATATAACTTGTATGTTGAAAATATAATTCAAATAATTAAAAAATTAATTATCTTGAAATTGAAGAAGCAATATTTTCAAATTCTACTTAGATATTATGAGTTTTCAATTACAAAAACAACAATGTACATGAGCTGGTTTTATTGACCAATGTAGTTCAAGCATTTTAAATTATGGCATTAATGTCCTTCCAGTTGGAATGTAGCTTTCTATCAATTTCTGTTTTGATTTTAGGCATCATGATAGATGTGTCCATTACAGACTGGATTTTTCACTCTCATTAGTGACACTTTAAGTTGAAGTGGGATTTGAAGTTTGGTAGTAACTTACCTTCTAAAAGAAGAAAAGGGAGAGATCTACTGGTATAGCAACTTTTAGAGAATGATTTGTGTAAATAGCTAGTGACTAGAGACACAACAAAAATCATTTCAAGTGCCTACTAGAAAACTGAAATTATATATGTTTTGGCATAAACTTCAATAAGAGAGAAATCCCATGAAATTCATATCACCATACTTCAATGAAGTAAAATAGAAATGGATTGGATCTTGAAGGTTTGATTTGGATGAGGTTGAATATTTTGTAGATATTTACTTTTTATGTAATATACTTGTTACAATATTTCACCATATTTCTAAGGGTTATATTATTTTTTTTTGACAACCAATCATATTTGACCATTTGTATTTTTAATAAGATTTTTAATAAAATTGTTGGTATATATAGAATTATTTTAATGGTGTAGTGAAAAAGAACCAGATTCTTAAGGGTTAATCAAGCTTAACACTTGACCACTTAATCCCATCTCTTATCCCTCTTCCATTTCTTGACAAATATATATAAATATATGTGTCTACGACAAAGCAAGATTTATGGGTTAAGTTCATCTTAAATTTCATATTAGTTACTCTTATTTAATTATAATTATCAACGCTTTGTACTTAGAATTAAGTTGTAATGTCAATCTTCGATGAGTTACTGTTACATGGGGACAAAAAAATATCAACATGGTATTTGTAAATGGAATTATGTGTGTGTCATATGAACATTTTCCATCAATTCATGATAGAAAGTCGTGAACATGTGACATTACAAAGTCGTGAACATGTGACATTACAGTTTAATTGTAAGAATAGGAGTTCGATATTACAATTGAAAACTGAGGAATTAATATGAAATGTAGGATAAAATGTATGAGCACAAATTCTATTTAACCCCAAGATTTCTTAATTAAAAAATTCCATGTAATAATTTGGATATGGATTCAAGTCGAAGTGAATTCTTCTTGATCAAACTTCATAATGGTATGCTCTACTGCGTTTAGTGTAGAGTTCAATCATCACAATGCTAGCTCTCCCTAACTATAATCATGTGCCAATAGAATACATTGAACACACTTGTGTGGTGCTCATACATATCATAATAGTCTCTTGGAAAATTCTAAAAGTATCATAGACACTAGTTATGAAATCTTCTAATTTTAGTTATAAAATATTTAATTGTGAAATGTTGTGATGATTAAATTTGTGACAAACTTAATTATGAGGTTTTATAGTGGTTGGTTATGTGATTCTTTTGATTTTTAAAATTTTTGTTATAAACTAAATTCAGCTTGCTTGTTTTAATTTTTCAGAAAATTCTACATTCTTATTTTCTGTGTTTTTTTTTTTTTTTTTTTTTCCTGTTTTTACTGAATTTTTTTAATATTTTAAGCAATTTTTTTACTTTTTAGACACACCTAACATAAATACACCTAAAAAGTAAGAAAATTGTAAAAAAAAACTTTTAAAAATTCACTAAATACCAAAAATGCAAAAAAAATACAAGAATTTAGTACATTTTTATGTATTTATTAATTTTTTAAAATATTTTTTCACAATTTTTTTACTTTTTAGATACATCTAACTAAGGTGCATCTAAAAAAGTAAAAAAATATTTAAAATTTAAAAAATATTCACTAAAAACAAAAGAATACGAAAATCAAAAACTCAGTTTTCAAAAAACTTAATCCAGAAAACTCAAATCAAACACATTGATTGGTATTAATTATAAGATTTTGTGGTATTTTGTTACGAACATTATAAAATTTTATGGTATTTTGTTATGTACCGAAATTGTATTAGTTATAAAATTCTTATATTTTGTAGTGTATTCGATCATGACTCTTCTTTTTTAACAATTCTGTTAAAGAAGTTCTTTTCTTTGACAGTTATAAATTGAAAAACAACTTTAAATGACAATAAGAAATTATTTTCGAGTCTTAACCATTACAATTAAAATATTCGAAATCAAGTAAATTTGTTAAATTATATCATGATGATTACATCATGTTTTTGTACTTCATACGTAAAAATGTTCATTCAATTTCACCAACTAGAACGAAAAAAAGAACATACCTATGTCATGTCCTCCATTCAATAATAATTAATAATCATGGCAATATGAAAAAAAGAACATACCCACAGATTGTTAGTGTAGTTAGAATTAATTTGGTTAACCACCAAACTGATCTTTTCTACTATTATTGCTTTCTTGTAAACCAGGCTAACAGAGTCTACTTTGCACTTTCTACTTTTAAGTGATGGAAGGGTATTATTGGGATAATAGAGAATTGCTTAGAAAAGATTAATGGATGCTTCCTAATACACTAATAAAACAAAATACAATAAGTTTTGCATTTTTGGTATAATTACAATGATCACTGTTTTAATAAGGTTAAAAAAATTGAAATTAATGTAAATGGTGTGAATATACAAAGATAAATTAAAATAAAATATACATTTTAGCATAAAAGAAATGACAATATCATTTTTTTTTATTCATATATATGACTAATTAAATTTTAATGAAAAGGATGCAATTGTTATGTGAATTAAAATCTTTAAATTTTAGAAAGTTTAATGTAATTATACTAATTTTGTAAAACTTATTATATTTTTTTTAAAAGTTAAGAAGGTTAATTTAATTTACCCTAAGAAAATGAAAGAATAATATTAGAATAATATTACTCTGAAAGTATCACATTCTTCAAAATTTATAGATAGATGTTGGGTCAATGAGCCTGAATGTTTGTGGTCTCGCAGTTGAAAGAGATTCAAACGAAATAGGCACTTCATTTGGACATGGACCGATCAAGGCCCATTTTGCATCTTCGAATTCCAAATTGTGTTTCATCGAGGAAAAATAAATATAAAAAGAGAAACAAACAAAAAAAAAAAGTGAAAGCTTATTATGTGTAAGCTGTGTTTGGCTCTGGATGAGAAAAGGGAAAATTAGAAGGAAAAGAAAACAAAGAAGAGGAAAAGTGTAATTATTTTCCACCATTTATTTATTTGTGCAGAACAAAATGAGTGAAAATTATGCAAAAATAAAAATGATTGGACCTAAAAAGTTAAAAATTTGAAATATTCTTTCTTCTCATTTTCCTTTTTCACTTTTCATTATGGGGTGGGATTCTGTTTGCACCTGTGAGGCTTACTATAGATCTTGTTTTGATGAATTGAATCATATATTTTGTAGAGACCTTCGTATATATCATTCATAAAAAAAGTTAAGTCAATCTTATAATTGTAAGGTTTTTATTTTATCATATTTGTTTCCAAAAAAATGAATAAAAAATGCATTTTTTTGAAAAAAGATCATCTATTTTTTTTTTTGAAAACAAACACAATAAAATAAAAGGTTATCACTATCGGATTGATTTAATTTTTTTTCATGAATGATATATATGAAAAGTTTTATAAAATGAACAATTTATATCATCGAAATAAAATTCGTGATGAACTCCACAAACTTAAACAGTTCCATCAAATTTAAATTTGAAGATAAGAAAAGTCCAACCTTCACTGATATTTCAAACCAAAGAAGGGGAAGTGTTTTCGGGTGCACTTAAATAGGGAAAGAAAGTAAACATTTTCATTTTGGATTGTTTTGTTTTTTATAATTTCAAAATTATAAATAATGAAAAAATAAAAACGCTAGAAGGGGTGGATGCCCAAGTTAGTTATTTTTATAATGAATCAATTAGTGTACTAACTAGTATACTAATTGATGATGTGACATATTTGTAATTTGTATAATGAGTAGGGTCAATAATAATGTCATAGCTAGTGTTGATACACTAGTTAGTACACTAATTGGTGCATGGAATACTACCGTTTTATAATTGTCTAAGTGAAATAATTGTCCCAATATTCAAAGAGAATATGTGAAAAGTCTAATTTAAAGAGAGTGTGCAAGGTATTAGACTTGAGGAAAAATTTTATTGAGAAAATTTTATTTTTACCCTTATACTTTTTCTCGATTTTCAATGACACTTTCAAATTTCAAATAATTTCAATTTTATCTCCAAAATTTTTGAAATCGTACAATTTTTATCCCTACCGTCATATTTGTAACGGAAAAAGTTTAAAAAAATTACATTTGGATCCCAAAATTTAAAGAAAGATGCAAACCCATCATTTCCTACTCAAACGCACCATCTCTCATCTTCCTTCAATTCTTCCTTGTCCTCTGCCTTTGCAAGCGCTACCACCACCACTAACCACCACCGCAATCACTTAATTCTCTAACCCAACTTCTCTCAAACCCAAATTCAGTCATTCAATATATATATATATATATATGTCTGTGTGTGTGTGTGTGTGTACATATCATTTCTTCATCAGCTTCTCTCAAACTCAAATTCACTCACTCAATATTCTCTCAAGCTCATATCAATAATCTGTCTATCTATCTATCTATCTATCTATCTATCTATCTATCTATATGTATATATACATATCATCTCTTCATCAACTTCATTACCATTATTAATTTCACTAACATTACCACCTGAACCACCAACTTCACTGCCATTGAACTCCATTACCGCCACCATGTGCACCACCATCCCCAGCACCTTTCAACACCAAATCTACCTTCTTCACAACCAAGTTCCATTTCCACGACTATCAAGCTCCATGACCACCATTACCGCAAGCTCCGTTGCCATCGTCGGACCACCACCATCGTCGGACCACCACCACCGCCATTACTAGCTTCGTTACCACCTAGAACCATGCTCCACATCATGTTATAAGTGAAGAAGAAGAAGAATGAGGAAGATAGAGGAGAAAGAAACAAAAGATGAATGTTTCAGAATTTTTGAAGTTAGTTTTCGGACAACTTTCGGCATACCAAAATCGCTCATTACACAAAGAAGTGAGAAAGCGAGGTAGTATAGAACAAAGTAGAAAGTGATATGAAGAGAATGGTGAAATAATGAAGTAGAACTGTCAAGAATCGAGAAAGATATGAAATTCGAAAGATGGCTTGAAGAAAAGTAAAAAATGGAATCTTTTTTTTTAATTATTTTATTTTTTATTATCAACTTTCGGAGCTCCGACGACATGCAAAAAGAGGAAGAACGAGACGTGTGAGAGGTGATACGAAAACTAAGCCATGAGGTGAATCCAATGATGTAAAAATGAGACAAAACAGAGTTATGACAAAGGAGATAAAAGGGCTTGAAATGGTGGTTTGGTGGTGGTGGCAGCGCTTAGGAAAATTCTGGGTTTATCAATGACATTCATTTCTTTGATGTATGGAGGTTTTGGAGTTCTGGGTTACATGGCATTGAGAATGGTTTCATTGATAACCAAAATAGTTTTATTGATATATCAATGACATTCATTTATGATTTTAATTTATAGATTTTGAAAAATATTCATGGTCATTGTAGAAGATGACAGTGGGGAGGGAGGATGAGGGTGGTCGGAGTGGGAAACGGGTGGGGAATGAGGGCTGCCGGAGGAAGAAGTGGAAGGGGTGATGAAAGAGGGTGAGTTTGGGTAGGAGAGGGTGAGTTTGCATATTTCTTTTGAAATTTGGGCCCAAAATATAATTTTTAACTTTTTCTATTACAAATGTGACAGTAGGGGTAAAAATTATACGATTTCAAAAACTTTTGGAATATAATTGAAATTATTCAAAGTCTGGGGATATCATTGAAAATCGAAAAGAAGTATAAGAGTAAAAATGAAATTTTCTTAATCTTATTTGGTAATAAGAACATTTATTGGTCAAAAAGACATTATTTGTTAATTTTTTTTATATATAACCTATATGTTCAAAATATCTAACTATTGAAATTCTATTTGTTATTATTTGCTCAAATAATCTATTTGTTGAAATTATCTGTTCAAAAAACCTATCTGTTGAAATTATCTGTTCAAAAAAATTGAATCTATCTGTACAAATTATATTAACTTATTTTGTGCCATAATTTGCATAATTTGTACAGATAAATATGACTGAATTTCTATCTGTTGAAATTCTTTTAATATATATCTTACTTTTTTCTTATTTGTGCAAAATAGAGAGATGAGAGAGTGAGGATTATTTGTTTAGTATTTTTTAAGCACACAGATCATATATGATCTTGTTTTTTTCGCGAGTGACAGTGACAGTGACGGCGACGGCGTCCCCGAGAGTAGAACTTACTATTTCTTGGACTTTTGATGCTCTTCATCCTCTGCTATAATCTGTTCATCATTCAGAGCAACACTCGATTCTGACAAAATCGAAGAAGAGTTGGGTGTGGTAGGTTGGTTATTCATCAACGACACCTTTGATGACTTTAGAGCCGACGAACTCTGATTTAGTGTAAAGGGTTCAATACACAATGTAGTATACTCTGTGTATTTATGTTATAGATTTTTTATCTCCCCTGAGCTCTTCCATTTAAACCCTTCAAATCCTTACACAGTACAAACAAAACTCAAGCAGATCTAGTTCTAAAGCAGAACATCTCTTGGCTCTTGCTACAAATCATTACAAACCCACAATCATATACTCAGTCTTTTATTACCATGTATACACCAAAACCCACATCAAGATTCATCTTTCTCACTCTAACCCTCATTCTATTTTTGAATCTTTATTTGTCCGTGATGTCTTCTGGGTCCACCTCAATCGACAACGGGAACGAAGACTTGGAGGGTATTGAAGAATTAATGTCATTAGATGAACAAGTGGAATTGAAACAGTGACAAAGATTTCGAGAGGTGGGCGATGAAGAAAATGGAATGAATGAGAGAAAGTTGGAGGAGAGAGATATGGGTTTGAAGAAATGTCATTTGAACAGATAGAGGTGTGAATTGAATTAAAACAAATAAAAAGATACGTGTCTTATTCTTATCAACACGAGATTGTCCTTATGGACTTAAATAATAAACGTGTGCACTTTTAAACTGAAAAAATTTAAAATTGAATTTATGGACTGACTCCCAATATTCAAATTCACAATATTACATTTATTAGTAAATTCAACCACCAAAGTCATATTACTCCCAAAAAGTCAATTATAAGTTGTCACATTACTCCATATGTTTTTCTATACATTTTTTTAAAATAAAAAGCTAAAAAAATAAACTAAAATAGACACTTCCCAAACCAACCCTAAGGCTCTGTTTGCTTCCAGGATATAAATGACTAGATTGGATATCATATACCTTGGGACCTACATATCCGTTGTGTGCAATTTTTTTTGGAGAGTATATAATATACCGTGGGATTGTATATCCCCCCAAATTGGTGGATATATAATACCACCCTCCCCTGTTATATCATATCGCGTAGGATGAGATAAGAATTAAAAAGTCAAATTTACCCTTCTTATCTATTTATCCTTCTTATCTATTTATCCTTCTGAACCCTTTTCATTATTTATGCCAAGTCTTTGATTTCTTTTCTTTATATTTTTTTATAGATGCTTTTTGTTGTAGCTGAATAATCCTTCATTTTCAATGTTTTTTTGTTTTGTATGTTGTTGATTTGGAAATCAATGAAACTTCTATAAACAAATAAAAATGATTTATTTATTATTTTTTCATAAACAATGAGAAATTTGATATGATTGTATGTATATGACAAAAAATTATTTCTTAGTGTGGGGATATATTTTATGAGTACTAACACGTGGCCAAGGTGACGCCAACGTGTCAGCCGAGGTACCACGTGTCCTGGTCATGACGCCGAGGTTATCTCCGAAGATATCGGAATCCGAGATAAGTAGATAAGGCACAAGAGTCCCAGAATGATGAGGGAACTCAGCCTGGATAAGGATAAAGCTCTTAGGGAGTTTATCTTTATCTATTGAAGAGTCCAAAATAAGCACTGAGCTAAAGTCCATTGAAGCTAGGCTTCTGTTAGGACAAGGATTGAGTTAACTATAAAAGAAAGGCACCCCCGATGGGTCTAAGGTACGTAATTTATGTTCTGAACAGTGAGTTTAGCACTATTGATTATCCTTGAGAGATATACTGACTTGATCGTCGGAGTGCCCCCGGGTGGACGAACCACCGCCGAAATCTTCTCTTTCTGTTGCAAGTCAGCCAGGTGTCATCTATTCTGCAAGTACTCTCCAGCTGAATACTGAGTTGGCAGTGTAGTCGAAAAATCACTCACACAATTTGGCGCCGTCTGTGAGAAAGATAGGAGAATAGATGGCCAGCAACGGACATAAGGAAAAGATTGGGGACGACACTCCTGCTAGGAGTGGCAGGCCTATCGACCTTGACATCGAAGGAGATAACCACAACACAGAAACTCGTGACCAAAATCACAGCAACAAAGACGTCGGCCAGGATGGCGACGCACCAAAGAAGCCAGATCGAAGTGGGTACTACAAAGAGGATGACCTCCAAGTATGGAAGGATAGATGCCTGCGGAGAGACGAAGAGGTTAAAGAGATGGTGAACAAGTTGGCAGACCTACAATCGGTCGTCAACTTCATGATGCAAAACAATGTCATGCAGCCACCATTTCCGCTGCAAGACACGCCGATTCCAGCGGCCAATACCCAGAAGGGAGGATAGAAAACTATCCCAATAGCCCCTCAGCACACCAGGAGCGAAAGACATTCTCACCGACCTTCCAGGGAAGTCGGACGAGGAGAGTCAAGAAGGGAAGAATCGCGGAGGACGCATCGCACAAATGAGGTAGACCCCAAAGAACATCGGCATGTTTAGGGACATGCACTATGCTTCGACACAACTAATGGAGAAAGGTCGAAGAGGACTCATTATGAGGCTGAAAGTAGTCCATCAAAAAGATTGAAAGCAGGAGATAGCCGAGCTCCTGGGCGGACAAAGGAAGACTTAAGAGATTACCTCAAGAGGAAGTAACGGAATGCCGATGCCGAGGTAAATTCCCCAGATAAGCCGAGGACACCATTCTCGGTGGAATTGGACAAGTTTGAGGCGCCGAAGAGATTCAGTATGCCGAGGTTCCAAATATACGATGGTAAGTCAGACCCCAACTTCCATGTTGGATTATACTTGAACTCAATGGCATTGTATAGTGGGAACGAGCCGTTGCTCTGTAAAGTGTTCCTTTCATCCTTCGGGGAGATTGCATCAGATTGGTTCCACAAATTACCAAAGGGAAGCGTGAAGACTTGGGAAGGCCTGGTCGAGATGTTTGTGGCCAGGTTCGTGACAAACAAACTGCAGTCATTGAGGGTAGATGCATTGATGGCTCTGAAGATCAGCAAGGATGAAGGCCCTAGGGCCTATGCAAAAAGATACTATGAGGTGTTCAACCGAATACCAGAGTGTAATCAAGAGGTGGCGGTCGTATCTTTCAAGAACGGCCTAAAAGACAACTGCTCGCTACGAAAGTCTTTGGCAAAGACACTGCCAAAAAGCATGGAAGAGCTCATGGCCAGAATTGAAAAATACGCCAGAGCCGAGGAAGATACATCGGGGACTAAGGAGACAAAGCAAGAGAAAGGAAATGGCTCGCCGAAGCGAGGCCGAGGAAACAATGGATCAAGCAAGCAAGAGACAGAACTAAGGGCTACACAGGCAGTGACAACTGTGTTCCGAATCCCAATTCACAAAGTCCTGGATCAAATTCGGAATCAACCCTACTTCAGAACACCAGCAAGGGCACCAGGAGAATTTATGGGAAGAAACCTTGGCAGGCATTGTGCTTACCACAATGAAAACGGGCATATGACTTAGGGCTGCAGAGCCCTAAAAACACACTTGGAAGACCTGGTGAGACAAGGCCATCTGAGAGACCTTGTCGATGAGGCCAGGACAAGGGAAGAACAAGCAAGACTGCCTCAGGCACCAACAGCTCCGCCTCCCCCAGCACAGTAACCTCAGGTAGGAGGACCTCGGGTAATTAATGTAATTCACTCGAAGGTTAACAAGAACGAGATTAGGGAGGAGACCTAGAAGGTGAAGCATTTACAGCATGTCTACCAAGTCGGGGAGAAGAGACATTGAGCAGAAGAGGGCCAAGGACCAGTAGTGTCCTTTTCTGAAGCCGACCTAGAGATGGTGCAGCATCCGCATAATGATGCCTTGGTAGTATCCCTCCAAGTTGGGGAATGCCAAGTAAAGCGCATCCTGATTGACTAAGGCAGCTCTTGTGACATCATGGACGTCCGATGTTACAAAGAGCTCGGCTTTCACCCAGACGATATGGAGCAATCTAATAGCCCGATGGTCGGGTTCAATGGAACGCCGACATGGCCACTGGGAACAACCAGCTTTGAGGTGCAGGCAGGCACCAGGAGGATAACAACAGAGTTCACCGTAATCGACACACCCTCTCCTTACAACATCATTTTGGGAAGGCCATGGTTGCATGCAATGGGGGTTGTTCCCTCAACATTGCATCAACTATTGCGGTTCCTAACAGAGTATGGGATTGAGGAGGTCAGAGGAGATCAGCTGCAGGCAAAGAATTGCTCCATGGCAGCAATGAAATCCACCTGCAGCATTCGAGAACCAGAGAAGGCAGAGATCGAAGACGAGGACGTGGAGGTCCTAGAGGATGTCGGCAAAGAGCCAGCCGAGAAGAGTGAAGAAACACTGAAGAAAATCCTCGTCCAGGAGGGGGATGAAGAACGCTTCTTTCTTCTTGGCTCGGGCTTAGCTGAAGAAGAGGAAAAAGAGTTGGAAGCTTTTTTGAGAGCAAATATTGAGGTATTCACGTGGACGCCCTACGAAATGCCTCGCATTGACCCCGAGGTCACTTGCCATAAGCTGAACGTTGACAGGTCGGCTAAACCTGTAATCCAACGAGCAAGAAGACCGACGTTGATGCATGTCGAAGCAGTGGAGGAGGAAGTAGACAGACTACTGGAAGCCAGGGCCATTCGTAAGGTAAATTACCCGACATGGCTATCGAACACAGTAGTGGTGAAGAAGAAGAATGGTAAATGGAGGGTCTGCGTAGACTTTACCAGCTTAAACAAGGCCTGTCCCAAAGATAGCTTCCCTCTACCCAAGATTGACCAGCTAGTGGATACCACTTTAGGGCATGGAAGGATGAGCTTCCTGGATGCCTATAGGGAGTATCACCAGATAGCCATGTACCCCGAGGACGAAGAGAAGACTGCATTTATCACCCCAAAAGGGCTGTACTGCTACAAAGTGATGCCTTTTGGGTTGAAAAACGCAGGAGCAACTTACCAAAGGTTGGTAACCAAGATGTTCAGACACTTGATTGGCCGAACGGTGGAAGTTTACATCGACGACATGGTCGTGAAGACCAAGGAACCAGAAGGTCACCTCGCCGACCTCAAAGCAGTCTTTGAAATCCTTAAAGCATATCGGCTCCGACTCAACGCATCAAAGTGCGCATTTGGAGTTGGATCTGGTAAGTTCTTGGGATACCTGGTGACCAGAGGGACCATTGAGGCCAGCCCAGATCAGATCAAGGCCATCCTGGAGTTGAAGAGCCCAACGTCGGCAAAACAGGTACAGATGCTAACCGGAAGGGCCGCAGCCCTAAATAGGTTTATCAGCAGAAGCTCAGACAAGTGCCGACCTTTCTTTAACTTAGTAAAGAAAGCCACAGACTTCCTATGGACCGAAAAATGCGAAGCCGCCTTGGCCGACCTAAAGAAGTATCTAACCACAACCCCAGTTCTTTCAAATCCAGAACCTAGAGAGGAGCTGTTTTTATACTTAGCAGTTCCAGAACATGCGATAAGCGCAGTGGTAGTCCGAGAAGAGAAAGGAGAACAAAGGGCTGTTTACTATGCAAGCAAAACCCTGGCCGATGCAGAAACGAGGTATCTACCCTTAGAGAAATTGGCACTGGCCTTAGTAATGGCTTCAAAGAAGTTGAACCATTATTTCCAGGCCCATAAAATTGTGGTGCTAACTGAACACCCCTTGAAGTCCTTACTGCAACAAGGAGACTTGACAGGAAGAATAGCCAGATGGGCAGTCGCCTTGGGCCAGTATGACCTGGAGTACAGACCCAGAACAGCAATCAAAGGCCAAGTTTTAGCCAACTTCGTGGCAGAGTTCACACCAGAATCCATCGAACATCGGGCTCCGTTGAGCCAAGGTGAACGATGTCCAAACAAGCAAGGAGGAGCCCAGCCAAATGCAGTAGAACAAAGGAAAAAGGAAAAACTCAAACCCTGCAGCATTTACATCGGCGACTCCTTTCGACTGTTTGTCGATGGGAGCTCAAACCAACAAGAAGCGGAGGCAAGAGTAGTACTAGTATCTCCAGATGGGTAGATACTAGAACAATTAATTCGTTTGGGGTTCAAGGCCTCAAACAATGAAGCAGAGTATGAAGTGTTGATTGCAGGACTAAAGCTGGCAATAGCAGCAGAAACAGATGAAGTGATAGTCTTCTGTGAATCCCAACTCATAGTTAACCAGACAACGGGCGAGTTTACAGCCCGAGATGAAAGGATGTCAGCCTATGCGAAGGAAGTCAACAGGTTAGTAGCCTTGTTTCAAAATTGCCGACTACATCAGGTTAGCCGAGATGATAATAGTCACGTCGATGCACTGGCCAATCTGGCTAGTGCAATACAACCTGGAAAAGGAAGGACGATAATGGTCGAATACCTGTCGAGCCCGAGTATTGAACCATCGATCACAGAGCACGAAGCAATGTTTGTGGACATGGGACCAAGCTGGATGAACGCAATTATTGCATTCTTGAAAGAAGAAAAGCTGCCAGATGGCCACAAAGAGGCACACAAGATCAGGATGAAGTCGGCAAGATTCAGTGTGACAGCGGAGGGACATCTCTACAGAAGATCCTTTACTGGACCCCTTTTGAGGTGTGTACACCCTTTACAAGTTGAAGACTTTTTATATGAAATTCATGAAGGAATTTGTGGAAGCCACGCTGGGGGCAGATCACTTGCCCATAGGGCCATTACCCAGGGGTATTGGTGGCCCTACATGCAGAAAGATGCAGAGGCCTATGTTAAGAAGTGCGAAAAATGTCAAAGGCTTGCACCTCTAATACACCAACCAGCAGCAGACCTGAACCCAGTATCCAGCCCTTGGCCGTTTGCCCAATGGGGCATGGATCTCGTTGGGCAACTGTCCTAAGCAACTGGATAAATGAAGTACTTGCTGGTAGCAACAGATTATTTCACCAAGTGGATAGAAGCTGAGCCCCTAGCTAAGATCCGAGATGTAGACGTGAAGAACTTCATATGGAGAAATATCATCACCAGATTTGGGATTCCAAGAGCAATAGTTGCCGACAATGGAACACAATTTAACAGCAAGCTAATCAAAAGCTTCTGCGCAAAATTCAAGATCAAGAATTATTTTTCAACCCCAAGCTTTCCTCAAAGCAATGGACAAGCAGAAGCATCCAACAAAGTTATCCTGGATGGGATAAAGAAGAGGCTGCAAGCAGCAAAAGAAAAATGAGTAGATGAACTGCCAAGCGTACTCTGGGCATATCAGACTACGCTGAGAAGATCAACAGGGGAATCCCCCTTTGCCATGGCTTATGGCACAGAAGCTGTCATCCCGCTGGAGGTCAGCATCCCAGGGATTAGAACCCAGGGAGTAGAGAATGGGACTAATGATATACTCTTAGCCCGAGATTTGGATCTTTTAGAAGAAAGAAGGGAGAGAGCTACAATTCAGCTGACAGCATACCAGTAGAAGCTTGCCAGAGCTTATAATAAGAGGGTCAACCCAAGAGAGTTTCAAATCGGCGACCTCGTTCTAAGGAAAGCCGTCGGCAACAAGAAGGATCCCAGAGAAGGGAAGCTTGGCCCAAATTGGGAAGGACCCTACAGAATCATCTTGGTACTGGGTAATGGGGCATATCGGCTTGAAGATAATGACGGCAAAGAGTTGCCAAGGCCTTGGAACACTTGCAATTTAAAATTTTTCTATCATTAGAATTTTTTGTCATTTTTTGCCGAAGTAAATAAATGAAGTTTTAGCTTGTTTATATATGTTTATACACTTGTGACTGATAAAGATACATAACGTTGTCTCTGGAATGCATGTATAATGAGAACCCAAGTGGAACTTAGGTTCACATCAGGGGGGCAGAAAGAAGAAAAATGGGTTTAACACTTGTTGAAACTTAAGAAAAGTTTACAAGTTGAAGTTAAGCCGAGATGATGTTTAACACTTGTTGAAACTTGAGAAAAGTTTATAAGTTCAAGTTAAACTGAGATGATGTTTAACACTTGTTGAAACTTGAGAAAAGTTTACAAGTTGAAGTTAAACCGAGATGATGTTTAACACTTGTTGAAACTTGAGAAAAGTTTACAAGTTTAAGTTAAATCGAGATGATGTTTAACACTTGTTGAAACTTGAAAAAAGTTAAACCGATATGATGTTTAACACTTGTTGAAACTTGAGAAAAGTTTACAAGTTGAAGTTAAATCGATATGATGTTTAATACTTGTTGAAACTTGAGAAAAGTTTATAAGTTGAAGTTAAACCGAGATCATGTTTAATACTTGTTGAAACTTGAGAAAAGTTTACAAGTTAAAGTTAAACCAAGTTTGTATGACCGAGGTGTGTCACCCCGAGAAAGATGCACAAGGGTTGAAGTGTATATTAAAGATATACAAAATATTCTAAGTATGGAAGCATACAAGGAAAACATGCAAGCATTCAAAACAAAAGAGTTGAATTAAAGGCACATCGGCCATATGAAAAGCTTACATTGTCTCAAAAACAAAGAAGTACAAAGTGCAAAAAAACAAAGGAAAAAGACATCAAAACTAAGATTCCTCAACATTATTAGCTGGCTAGGTCTGGATCTCGGAAGACTGTTGGGAGGACATCTCGGCCACCTTCTCGGCCACAAGCTCAGCATCAATCTCCTGAAGGGTCTGATCAAGGCTCTTGTCGGCGAGAGGCACGTCCAATGATGCCTGCTTAGGAGTAGCTTCCTTGGGAACCTCCTCAACCCCCTCATCTTGAGTCAAGTCTAGGACTTGCTCATTTTGAGGAAGAGACTTGGCCCCAGCAACGACTTTTGACTTCCTCATCAAAACCTCTTCCTCGGACTCAGAGTCGTCATCGGCGGATTGGCTTGGAGTTGGGGAGAATGGCAGAGGAAGGACATCGGCATTCCTAAGGGGGGAGTCCTCGGGGACATCAAGCCTTTTCAGCAAGGTCATCCAGCCAAGGGAGAAGCCCCTGTTGCATGCCTGCTTCACCTGCTTTTCGTAGTCTGCCGTAACATCGGCCATCCCTTCATTGTAGACCTTCTCGTCGGCGGCCTTGACTTCGGCCTCCTTGGTGGCTAGGGCGTCTTGAAGCTCCCTTTGGGCCTCAGCCATCTTATCTTTGGCCTCTTTCAGCTGGGCTTGAAGGACTTTGTTTATCGCCTCAATAGCACCAACTTTTTCTTCAGCACCATCCTTAGCTTTGATGGCAGCCTCGGCCTGGTCTTCCAACTTCTTCATTTTTGATTGGAGACTTTTGTTGGTCTTTTGCAGACTGGCAACTTCCCTTTTCTTTTCGGCTAGCTTCTCCTGGTTCTAGAAAGATTGAATTGAGAAAGAATGGGCATGCTGGATTGCCTGAGAAAGAACACAACAAAGCAGAAGTTATTACAAAATTTTTTTAAGTACAAGAAAGAAAGAAAAATGACTAAATAAAGACACTCACTTGAACAGAGCGCTGAAGCATCATGGCGTAGTTCTCATATTCGCTCAACTCGGCGTTTCGGTCGAGATCGCCGGGGAGAAGTAGAGCGGTACTGAGGGCAACGCCGGCATTTATGTCATCGGCACTATCACTGGCCATAACCGGCTTATCTTCCAGAGTGATTTTGGGGGCCCAGGGGGCATCGTGTTTTTGGGATCCCGAGGTGGTTGCAGAGGATGACATCGGCCTTTTTGCTCTGGGGGAGTTAGATGGTTGTGTTTCAGCAGACTTCTTTTCAGGGATGGAGGTGGTTTTATCGCTCTCAGCTAGTTTGGAGATCGACAAGGTGTCCTCAGTATCAACCTGAGTCACCTTTGCCTTTGGTTGAGCCCTTTTGATTATTTTTTGCTTTGGTGGAGGCTGGGTTTGTGTTGGCTGAGCGTAAACATCAGAAGGAATGTTGGCCAAAAGATCCTTGGCAACTGCTTTTTGACGGCCCATCTCGGCAGGGAAAACGGTTCGTCGCCGGCGCTGGCGTTGGGATATCGAGATCAGATACGGAGCCGAGGTTGACGGCTGCTTAGCTGGATCAGAGGTTGATCCTTGGTCTGTCCGAGATGTGGACGCGACTTGTGGAGTTGTGGCAGAAGGTCGAGAAAGGCTTTTCTTCTTCTTTTTTGGGACGTCAGGAAGAGCCGACTTATAAGTGGGGATGAAGTTGAGAAGCAGAGGGGCCTTCCGCTTGTGGACTGGCAAATCCAAGAGTTTCCTCAAGTCTTTACTGGGAAAGAAAGACTGACGAAAGCCCTTTGGTGGTTGAGGAAAAGCTGCAAGAAAAAACAGACATTAGAAACAAACAAAGTATTGAAGACTATAAAAAGCAAGTTAGTATGAACACAGGGCTCTTACCATTGCCCTCTACAAAAACTGAACGAGGAAGAGGGTAGAGATGGAGGTCCTCGTCTGGAGCAAACTCCCAGTTCCCCGAAGTAATGAAGTAATCGTCTCCAGCTCCCTTGTTGGAGTTTGGGAGGTCGGGTACGATTTTATACTCTGTGGACCTCGGCTTAAGGTAGTAAACGTAGCCCGTATCTTTTTTGAGGCCACACATGGTATAGCAATATTGGATGTCGGCTAAGGTAATCCTAGCGTTTTCTTGTTTGGCTAAAGCTATGATACCATGAATAACTCGATAGGAATTGATGGCGAGTTGCATCGGGTTCAACTTATAGTAGTGAAGTATCTCGCGAAAAAGGGTGTTGAGTGGGAGCCGAAGTCCGCACTCAATGAAGGCTACCACAGGAAAGGGCATGGAATCAGTTGTAGGCATGATGGAGTTGTTCTCCCCAGCCAACCTCAAATGGACGTCGGCCGGGATGTCAAACTCTTGCCTAAAGTACTCTAATTTGGATGGGGTGTCTACCCTATGCTTCCACATACCCATAACGTTGGCTTAAATGGAGGTATCGGATTTCAGGAAGAAGTATTTTTGGAGGGTTTAAAGGACCTCGGCTAAAAACCTAAAAGTGTACTATGGTAAGGATTTGTACGGATCTGGAAGGAATTTGTTTCAGTTTTTCCTAAAAATTTTGGGTTCTATCAACAAATCCCAAAACCTAAGTCTGTGGGAACAAAGATTGAAGGCAAGAATCTGGAAAAAGGCACAGAAAACAGAAAACAAGAACGTGTTTTAGAATCAAGAATAAGGGAGAACTACCAAGAACACTGTGACAGAGTGTGTGAAAGTGCACAAGGCCAAGAACCATGGCAAAAATGGGCAAATGTGTGTGCAGGTAATACTCAAGAACAGATTGAGCAAAAAAAGAATCACGAGGCAATTATACTCAGATATATGAACAGATCAAACTAATCAAAGTCACAAGCAAGTTCGCAAGAATAACAGGAATTCAAGATATCTTCAAAAACTGAAACAAGATATTAAATCGGAAGAAAATAGTAACTCATCGAGGAGGGGAAGCCGGAGTTGAGATCGCCAAAGTCAGACAAACGGCGGTAGCAGAAAGAGAGCCTCGTCGGAAGAAGTGAAACAGTGGTGGCAGCAGAGCTTCAGAGCTTAGAATAATGGAGGATTAGAGAAAGCAAGAGAGAGAAAGAGTTTTGAATAAAGACGATAAAAAGTGAAAAGACGAAAGGGGGAAAAAGTTTTGTTAGAAACTTAAAACGGTGGCAAAACAGAATTGATGAGCCTAGAAAAACGTATTTGTCAAACGGCGCACACAGGCGTTAGACGACTTAAAGGCGCGTCACAAACACGATCCAGTAAGGGAAAGGCACGTAACCAAAACGGTTGAGTTGTTATGTATACAAGCTCATACGCGTGAGGAAGCCCTTGAAATTCTTGATCTTTTAGAAGACATGTCGGCCTATAATGACGATCTCGATTTAAACCGATGTACTGGCAGGAAATTCTAGTATAGGTTCCATCACCTCAGAATGCCGAGGTAATAGAAACTAGGGGGCAGTTGTAGGGATATATTTTATGAGTACCAACACGTGGCCAAGATGATGCCGACGTGTCAGCCGAGGTGCCACGTGTCCTGGTCATGACGCTGAGGTGATCTCGGCAAGGCCGAGGTTGTCTCCGAAGATATCAGAATCTGAGATAAGCAGATAAGGCACAAGAGTCCCAGAATGATGAGAGAACTCAGCCTGGATAAGGATAAAGCTCTTAGGGAGTTTATCTTTATCTATTGAAGAGTCTAGGATACGCACTGAGCTAAAGTCCATTGAAGCTAGGCTTCTGTTAGGACAAGGATTGAGTTAACTATAAAAGAAAGGCACCCCCGATGGGTCTAAGGTACGCAATTTATGTTCTGAACAGTGAGTTTAGCACTATTGATTATCTTTGAGAGATATACTGACTTGATCGTCGGAGTGCCCTCGGGTGGACGAACCACCGCCAGAATCTTCTCTTTCTGTTGCAGGTCAGCCAGGTGTCATCTATTCTACCAGTACTCTCCAGCTGAATACTAAGTTGGCAGTGTGGTTGATGTTGTAGATGAATGGTTTGAGACATTTGTTTGATTAGGTGAAGAGTTTGTTTTTTTTTATTTACATAAACCAAAAATATATATACAAAATCATACTCTTCACCTAAAAAAAATTTGATTGTTTATAAAAGTTGTTATTTTTAAAATCAAATACTTGTTTAAATGGGGTTTTTTTTATTGTTTTATTTTTATTATCAGGTTAGCGTTAATATAATATAATTTTTTTTGGAGGGGGGAGAAATTGTTGGATTTAATATGAATATTTGATTTGTATATATTAGCATTAGTTGTGAAATGTATTCTTTCCAGATGTGTGGCAGTGGCCATTGTTAGACATAAGGGCAAGATGGGTATTAACATAATGTTATGAGGGCAATCTTGGAATTCATTGCTTATATCCTACAATCCATTTTGTAAAGAGAGCTTCTATTAGCACCTATTTAATTTCTTTGAACCCCTCATTTCTTTAAGCCCCCATCCTAAATCCTAAATTTCAATAAGATTTTTTTGAACACCTCACTTAATACCAAATTTACCCCTATTCATAATATTATCACACCCAAGCAAACCCATCTAATTTTGCACACCCTCTCTCTTTCTCTTTTTGATGACCGTCCGTCTCCTATTGAAAAGAATGCTAACAGCCATTGCATCGACGGTTCATCATTGAAATTCCTGTCGACTTTCAACGAAAGGTGGAATTGACTCGACGATGTCCAAAGAATACCGTCGGAAAACTCATCGGAAATTCCTATCCACCATTGCAGAAAACTCGTTGGAAATTCCTTTTAGATAAATACTGACTCTCCATCTTATTAACAACATTGCCTCTCTTCTTTCTATCACATTTTTTTTGGGGGTTTATTTCGGCATAAAAGGGGGTTTTAGAGGAGAAAAATCTCATGAAAATTACAATTGGGTGTTGAAGACGCAAAAATCGAATCGTTAGGCACACCAGTACCCCCAAAAAAGGTCATGTTTGGTTCAATAGTACTAAATATCTACATTACTGTTCGGAACCCATATATTGAACTAGATGTTTGTGTTCAATACTATGTTACTGAACATAATCTTAATAGTCGGCAAACCAGTACCGAATAGCTCGAACAAAACAACAACAATTGAAAATGACGGAGAATGTTAATGCAAGACAGATAAACTTATCAATAGAACGTCAGCCTCATTAGAATTGTTCTCATTGTTCTCCATTGTTCTACAAAGTGAAATAACTGATGAACAGTAATACGTTGGACTTGAAAAGAGCTTTCCAGTTCAAGGTTTCTGATTCAGGAGGGTTTATGATGGTAATGAAGATGATACATTCAGGGTTTAAGATGGTTATGAAGAGTAACAAGTTTAGGGTTTATGTTGGTTGGTTATGAAGAGTAACAAGTTTAGGGTTTAGAAATTTGAAATACGTATAGCTGGAGGTGGATATGGGCGTGGGTGTACAATATTGTATAATGTTAGTTCTTATTTGGTAGGTGGGTGTTTCATTAAATGATGTCTTCTAATGTAATTTTACTTTAGGGTATAACTGTAATAAAAGAAAAATTAGAAATTGGGGAATCCAAAGAATTTAGACAGGCTCTAATAGTAGCACTCTTTGTACAACCAACATGGATAAAATATATCCAATGTTATAAATTAAGTTAACAAACATGAATGGTGGGATATGTTATCCAGCATCTATATCCTATTCATTATATATCCTGACTAAATTCTACAAGATATTATATCCCCCATTTTATATCTAGTGAAACAAATAGGGCCTAAGGGCTGGACTTTTCTAAAATAACTGTAACGCCCCAAAATAATTACAATAAACCATCCACAATATTAATTACGTAATAGTATGCAATGAAATAGTTATCTTCCATTAATCCCAATTACTTGTACAAAAGCGTAACATATGCTGATATACATTCACAATTCTAACCCTGAATCTATAGCATATGTTACAACAAGAGATAAGATATGAGAATAAAATAGATAATAAGTGCCTTAAAGGCTTATAATTTTCCAAATCAGTGCTTGGTTACAACAAAAGTGGAATTCAAGTCTAATACAGATAAAGGTCCTAGGCTTATATAAAAACATATACAAAAATCTAACAAAATAAAGTTCTTGTTTCAAGTCCTCCTAAGCTATTGCCTTGGCGGAGGAATAACTTTAGCACCTGAAATGTTTTTCCCACATAGGATGAGCCAAAGCCCAGTAGAGATAATCCAACACAGCATATGAATCTTTACAAAACCATAAGGTGGATGTATATGCAATGCTTGTGCCAAAACATTTTATATCTCTTTCCAAAACCAAGCGATGCCATGTTAATAGCATAATTCGTTTCCTTTACAATAGAAAAAAGGGCAGTGAATTACACTCTGGAAATCTCAAAGAAATATAACCTTTCACGGAAATTTCGTCCGCGAGAAACCGTGAACCCGCACCTATGTAAACGTAGGCTATACAAGTACTATTATTGTCATTTTATGAATATTTCATCCGTGGGATCGGCACCCATGTATATACGTGATTTTTAGGACTTTCACCATAGACACTCAGGCCAACGTATTTTAACGAGACAATAGATCCTTCCCAGATTCACCATTTTTCTCAAAACGAGAAACATTTCCAATGTATAAATATGAGATAATACTCAATGCAAATGAATGAGAAAATAATTTCAATTCCCCTAATTCTCATGCAATTTCTACAACAATCATAGCTATCCTCCACGGATAGCCCAAAACAAATATTTCTAAACTGATATTTAAATCTCATTAAAGATATACCTTCCAAATTTTTGAGATATGAGTGATAATATATCCAACTCCACCATTTCCATCAAAAACCAATCCAATTTCATATTCCCAACACCAATTCCATAATTTGTATAAAATCAACATTTGACATTATTAGGGCAAAACCCATTTTTCTCTCAATATCAATCCCAAGTACCAAAATCAACCATTTTATCACCATTCAACTTTATTTCCAACACCACAAACATTTTCAAAAATCCATTATAAAAACTCCTCTTTTGATCTTTAACCCAAAACCCTAGGTTTATTCCAAAAATCTCCAAAATCACAATATTGTTTAGAATCGCAAATAACTAAGTTAAAACTCATAGAATGTGCGAAGAATCCCTACCTTAAGTTTAGAAGATGATTGAAGGAGTGATGGAAACTCAATGACGCCGAAAACCAACTTTGCTCCAATCAAAAGGAAACCCATGGCGTTCTTTACCTTTTTAACGAAGGTACACGGGTGAGGAACTCGACGGATCTAGGTGTTGTAGCTTGACTTTTTCGTGCCTCCTTTCGGAAGGCTGTAGACACCCCATTTTGACAAGCTGTAAGACTTGGGCGCTTTCTGTTGATTACCCGATGATGACAATCAGAATGTGTTCCCTAGCAGTCCTCAACAAGAAAAATGGAATTTGAGCTTTAATCCCAACCTTCACACATTTTTGGCCAAACTATTTTAGACCTTAAAACCCTCTTTTCAAAATATTTTTCCTAATGTTTCTACGATGTTCCGAGGCTCCCATTTCAATTAAAATATTATACTTTTCAGTAAATCGAGTAAGGATAAAGTGGAAATAAATGGAAGGGAGGTGAACTCTTTGAAAAAATATTTAGAAACATCTTCTTTATAGGTTTGGATAGGTTTGGATTTGAAGGAAACTGGAGAGTATGGAAGAAAACTGGTTTAAGAAAAGAATGAGCATTAAATCATTAAGAAGGAAATGAACAGCCTTTACTAAATTAGGCATATCTCTTTGTACACTTGGATTTTAAATGTGAGGCCACCACCATTGGAAATGAGACTTCTGGGGCTTCAATTTAGAATCAAGAATCACCTAAAACTAAGTCTAGATAAGGGAGATATGCCCATTTGAAGTTGGGCTTGAGAGCAGATTTTGTTGACCTGACCCAAGAGAAATGAACAACCTTCACTAAATTAGTCATATCTCTTTCTACACTTGGATTTTAAATGTGAGGCTACCACCATTGGAAATGAGACTTCTAGGGATTCAATTTAGACCCAATAATCACCTAAAACCAAGTCCGTATAAGGGAGATATGCCTATTTGAAGTTGGGTTTAAGAGCAGATTTTGTTGACCTAGCTCGAGGGAAATGAACAACCATCACTAAATTAGGCATATCTCTTTGTGCACTTGTAATTTAGATATGAGGCCATCATCATTGGAAAGTAGACTTTTGGGGCTTCAATTTAGACCCAAGAATCACCCAAAACCAAGTCCATGTAAGGGAGATATGCCTATTTGAAGTTGGGCTTAATAGCAGATTTTGTTGACTCGGCCAAAAACAGCAACAACCCCGTTTTTCTTGGTTTTGGCTCGGTTGGGACACCCCATTTACCTATTTTTTGATCCATTCAAGTGCACCCACTCATCCTCTATTATCTTTACTCACCCCCCATTGTCAAAAAGAGGTTTTGTTTGCATCCATAAAGGAGTATCCTATGCAACCACCTTGAAAATTTGCCCTCCTATCACATTCTTATCTCCCACTTTATCTCCCACCTTCTTTTTGACCTTCACTCTCCCTCTTTGCCTATATAGAACGATCATATTGTAAGAGATAGAGAGGGCCACGAATTGAATAGAAAGGAGTGAGAAAATAGTGAAAAAAAGAGAAAAATTGAGTTTTTGAGCTAAAAACATTCATATCTTCCATATACACCCCATACCTTTCATACAAACTGAAATTCTATCTTTCCTACACCCAAAACTCCTCCAAAAATTTTGAAATAGCTAAATTTCAGTAGTGATTGATCAAATGAAAGAGTGAGTGTTATTGAAAGTGAGAAGAAAAAAAAAAGAGAGTTAGCTACTTTTTCACCATACATACCCAGAGTTTGTTTCTAGTTTCAAATTGAGGATTGAGAGCACACTTCCTAAACTTGAGGGTAATCAAGAGGAAGTTTGGAAATCAAGAAGTTAAATATTTCTTTGGAATGTGAATTTCTAGTCTTTCATTTTCTTATATTTTCTATCTCATAATTATTTTCTTGCTTCTTATTTCATAGTGTTTAGTTATAATCCAATTGGTTTGTTTATCTCATATTTACTTTCTTACTTTATATTTCATAGTGTGTTGTTGTAATCTAAGTGGTTTGTTTAGCTCATAATTATTTATTTATTTATTTTTGTTCACTTGCTTAATTTCATATTAGTTTTGTTGTAATCTTGCATGTTCTATCTTATATTTGCTTTCTTGTTTTAGTTTCATAGTAATTGTGTTGTAATCTTGCATTTCCTAGCTTATATTTTTCTTCTATTGGTCTCATTTTAGTTTTGTTGTAATCTTGCATGTTCTACCTTAGATTTGTTTTCTTGTTTTAGGTTCATGTTAGTTTTGTTGTAAGTTTGCACTTTTTTTATTTTATATTTGTATTCTTATTTTTAATCTAACCGGTAGTGGATAGTTGAGCCACCTATATATTTCTTGTTTGTTCCATTTCTTGGTTTCACAATAAGACAGGTTTTGCTAGGCCTAGTTGGCCGGCTGGCCGGCCCATTTGGTTGGTCTGTTAGCTTCTTTCAGACAAGATGGCGTAATCTCCCAATGTTAACCAATTTTCGCCGACGGTTCCAAGGAACACGAAGTTTTTATTTTATTTATCTTATTTTGACTGTTTTGCGAGGTTTTTATTTTGATGTAATGGTCTCCTCATCTCTCTCTAATTTGGTTTGTAATTATTCTTTTAAGTGTTGTAATAATTCCCCACCCTGCTTCTCTCTATCCCTTTCTTTTACTTGCTTTCTTTATTTGTGAATATGCATCATATTTTGTCTTTCATTATATCCATACTTTGCATCCATGTTTCATGCATCTTGATTTGGCTAATTTTGCATTTTGTCGATTTAATCAATTCCTATGTGATTATGTGTGCTACTTCATGTTCTTGAGATGATTCACTTGTTATATCTTAGAAGCCGAATCTTTAGTTGCATCTCATGAGTGAATTGCATTAGGATTTTGTATATAAGATCATGCATGTTTTACTAACTTTATTTTGTAGCTTGTTTGCGAGACGTCAAACATGTAAGTTTTTATGTTTTAGCATCCCGTTTATGTGTGTTTTTCTTACTATGTCTAGCATTCTACTATGAGGCTATTTGCTTATGTGATATAACTCTATCAATGCTAGTGGATGGAGGTTGTGTCGCTTAATTTGAAGTGACGTTGATTTTCATGTTTGTAAACTCAATTTATTTGGGTTGTACATCTTCAAAACTTTTTCAAAACTACATGAAATCAAGTTGTCCCAAAGTGGGTGACATAGTCTATACTTGTATGCTTCACATAGTAATTTTTTTAGGATTTATTAAAGAATCAGAATATGAACATATAAAGTAAATAAAATTCATATCATGGTTTAGTAAAGGCCGATCTTTTGATCGGGGAAGTGGGGGTGTGTAGACTCGACTTTCTTCGCACCCTCTTTCGGAGAGCTCGAATTGGTCCTACAGTTCGGACTCCTGTCACAGTTCTGAATCCAATCTCACAAAGTGCAATGTAAGACTGATAAACACCAAAGAGTCCAATACGGCATATCATTTTGGAAAATCAGATTTTGAATCAAATAATGCCAAAACTAGACTGTTTTGCCAGATTACAGAGTCGCCACATAAATATTTTATTTTTGGGAAATTTAGGAAACCCTGACTCGTGCCAGAGGCCACGTGATCGTCATCACCAAAGTTACCTCGGCTCGGGAACTTGGGTACGAAGGGGGAAGGTCATGAAATGAGCACCCCCGTTCGCCTGAGCAAAGGATCGGCCTCTACTAAGCATGATATGTTGTTTTTATAAACACATGTGTTCTTATTCCGATTATTAGCTAATTTTACTATGTGACGCACACACAAGTATAGACTACATCGTAAGAATTGGAACAAAGCAACTCATGTTTGTTTCAAAAATGGTTTGAAGTTGCCACCCTCAAGTGGGCTTAGAAAATGTGGATTTGCCACCCTCGAGTGGGCTTAAAACATGATTTGCCAATTCGCAAAGTGAGCTTAAAACTCACATTTATCGAATTGTTCCAATTCAAGCAATTAAGCCTTCATCCACAGGCATTCATGCAGTTTAGCAAATAAGCAAATAGCCTTATGGTAAGCATGCTATCATGGCAACATTCACACGCATGCAAGTATGTTAAAGTGTAAAACTTACAGTGTACTCCAAACCAAAGCAAAAGTTAGTTAGAAACAATGTATGATCCTAACTATACAAGATGCATAATGCAACACATGCAACATGAAATAAGATAGGCTCGGCTACCTAATCATGGTATATGATACAATTTGATAACATGCTTTGAAATACGTATTCAAATAAGTATTGAAATTGCGATTCGGTTTGAATGATGCGCCGAGTCTCGGTGCATGCAAAACAAATGAATGATGCAAACATGCAAGCATAAGGTATGCTAATTGAAACGTGCCCTAATCTAACCATCGAAAGCGGGTAAACAAAAGGGAGAAAGAAGTGGGGTTGGAAGACATGCACGCACACACATGCACACTTATTACAACATTGTGTCCTCTCGAAGGAGGGTCCGAATAAATAAGCAAAGCTACACTAAGTTAAGCTAATTATTAGAAAACGAACTAATTAACTAATCTAGCTAATTAATTATTACAAACCGAATTGAATAACTAGCTATGCTAAGCTAATTAAAATATTACAAAATGAATTGAATGATTAGCTACGCTAACTAACTAGTAAAGCAATTTAAACGGCCTCGAGGGACGAGGGATGCATGCATGCTTGGTTGCTTCCTCCTGAAAATGCTCTTGCCTTGCCATCGGATGCCTCTCTTTGCACTCATTTGATCTCCGAAAATTGTACCAACTTCCAGATTGCCATTGCTCCAACACGGGAACACTTTTGTACAAAAATTCATTGGTGGCCGGTCGGCCACAAAAAGTGACTGTCGGCCACCCCAACTGGCTGGTCGGCTAGTCTAAGTGGCCGGTCGGCTACCCTTTTTCCAAACTTCTGTTTTTGCTGCAACAGAGAGCAACAGAGGCAGAGCAATGCATTTTTCAAGAAATGTGTGTACTGCTACCCTCCTTATCATTTCTCAAGCTCAAAGAAGTATGGCACTTGGCTCTCAAGCCACCAATCAAGCATTTTCAATGCATGATGGCCAAAGAGTCAAGCTTGTACAAGCTTAATGAATGCACAAATAAGACTCAAAGGACCACCACCCTATCATGCATAATCAAGGGTGACGGCGACCAAGAAATGTGACACGTTTCATCACTTTGAGTATGAAACGTCCCACATTTCTTGTGTTTGGATTAACGTCCGATCCAAACACATGCAATGCAACACAAATATGCTTATCTTGCTCAAGTTTTACTTGGTTCATTTTATTTACACATTTTACATTGCCAATTAATCCTTTAACCGATTAAGTCCAATGTGAAAGTCCTCTAATTGGAAAGATGGCCTAAGCCACAAGTGCCTTGAGCATGAAAGATGCCTCATGCTGTTGGTTAGTAAAAACCCTCAAGGGAAGATTAAAACCATTAGGCATGAGAGCCTCAAGTTCACACTCAAGCCAACAAGGGGCTCATGACCACTTTCAAAGTAAAATAAAAAGTGAAGAATAGAGGGAGGTTGCAGACTTTTCAGTGCTGAAATGGCATGAAAAATGGTACTACAACATGCAAACAACTCATGTACAACATGCTCAAAAGCCAAAAGCATTAAACTAGTAAAGAGCACTACACTAGAGGCATGCAATATCAAGCTCAAATGATCAAACCAGCTCAAAACAGAGCTAAGACATGCTAAAATAGTGGCTAAAACATGCTGAGATTGAGGCATGAAAAGCTAGAAAAACATGCTCATATGTTAGCTCGCAAGCAAGACTCAAGACATAACTCTCAAAAGTAATGAAAGAGTGAAATAAGTGAGAGTGTGACAGAGATATATACACTAAAATCACATGTTAAATGATGCTACAACATGCAATCATCGCATACAAAACATGTTAGAGGCCTTAAAATACTAAGCTAGTGAAGGCTTTTGCACTATAACTATACAAAACATGGTTCATATGATCAAAGCAGCCCAAAACAGAGCTAAATCATGCCAAATCAGAACCTAAGACATGCCTGAACTAAGCTAACACAAGCCACAAAAACATGCTACCAAAGGATGCTAACTAGGCATGGAAGTAAAACACAAGGAGACGAGGCCACCCCCTCCATTTTTGGACTTCAAAACACACTTTTTACCGCTGAAATAACTCTGAATTTTAGTGGTTTAAAGGGCCAAAAAGTTTGACTTTAATATGCTAGAAGATGACACAAAAGCTCACTCAAACAAACAACAAGAAGGATAGACAACCCCTTAGCATAAAACGATCTCAAACCAAGATGTTAAGGCTGAAAAATCAGAATTTTTTTATAGTTGAAAACCAAGCCAAAAAAAAGTGTAAAAAGATGGCAAAACAAGCAACTAAAATAAAGCTTACAAAGTAACTCTTATACCTTTGAAGCACAACACTTAAATAGCCACAATTCTGAGCTTAAACTAGCCATAGGAGCTCAAACAAAGCCTTGAAGAACCTCAGCTCCAAGATGAAGATGTTTGGCTAAGGGTCTCTTTGCAAAAGTGTAGAGAATTCTCACTTTCAAGCACAAAATAGGGAGAGCGAGAGGAAATTTTGCTCACAAAATTTTCTAACTCCCCAAAATGGGGAGAGATCTCCCCTTATATAGAAAATCAAGCCAAATGCTTGCTTTCATCCCTCCATACATGTGTATGGAGATGAGCATCAGTGGACACCAGCTGGCACAGCTGGCAAATAAATATTTGAAAAAGGACAAAAATGGCCGTCAGCCACTTTAGGTGGCCGACCGGCCATCAATGTAGCCAACCGCCACTACTGGTGGCCGATAGGCACAAGTCATGGCCGGCAGGCTAGGGGGATGGCTGACAGGTCACCCTCTCCTCCAGAAGTGAAGCAACAAGCTCTTGGCCCACAACCAAGCACAAAACAAACAAGATTAGAGGCTTCAAGAAAAAGCGCCCAGTCGAGACCTTCAGGGACTCAAAACGAACACGAGCGAGCACAATCATCGGGTGTTCAAACGATGACGTCCAAGTCTTGAGGACGGTCAAAAATAAGGTGTCTACAGGGTGCTCAATTAATGACCTTCCCTTCTCATATCTAAGGTTCCGAACCGGGACAACTTTGGTTGTGACGAACAGTGGCCTTGGCACGAGTCATGGGTTTCCTAATTTCTCAAAATATTTGGTGGCGACTCTGAGATCTGATGATGCAGTCCATTTATGGCAAAATATTTTTTTTTTGCAATAAAATGGATTTTCTAAATTTTTCCAAATGTGGACTCTCGTCTATATTTCACATTGCACTTGTGAGACTAGATCAAAAAGATCTCGGGAGTCTGAACTGTTTAACGCACGTGGGTACTCCCCAGGCTTATTACAGTTTTTGAAGAAAAATAAGCCCTACAGTGTTGGACTCCCGCGGATCTAAATCTGATTTCACAAGTGCAATATAAAATAAAAAAACACCAAAGAGTCCTAATCTGGCAAATCTTTTTAAAAAATCAATTTTGAATCAAATTACCAAAAATGGACTGATTTGCCAGATACAAAGTCGCCACGTAATTTTTTTTTTTGGGGGAAATTTAGGAAACCCATGACTCATGCCAAAAGCCACGTGTCCGTCATCACCAAAATTGTCTCGGCTCGGGAACTTAGGTACGAGAGGGAAAGGTCATGAATTGAGCACCCCCACTCGCCCGATCAAAGATCGGTCTCTACTAATCATGATATGAATCTTATTTACATTATATGCTCTTGTTCCAATTATTAAGCTAGCATTACTATGTGATGCGCACGCAAGTATAAACTAAGTTTGAAAAAATTAGAACACTTGATTCATGTTTGTTTTGAAAATTGTTTCGAATATGTATCACTTAAAAAAAAAGTGATCGCATATAAACATTACTCAAATTATTCCAATTTAAGCAACTAGTCTTTATCCACAAGCATTCAAGCAGTTTATCAATTAAACACTTAGTCTCATGGTATCATGCTAAACATGGAAACAATCACACGGATGCGATATGCTAAAGCGAGTAAAAGCTCACCTAGTACTCCAAGCCAAAAAGATAAAGAAGTTAGAACAATGCATGATCCTAACTATGCACTATGACTAATGCAACACATGCGATATACAATTACTAGGCTCGGCTATTAATATGGCATATGAAGCAATTTGATAGCATGCGGTCTAAGCACGTATTCAAAGAAACACTAAACTAACAATGCAAGTTAGAATGATGAACCGAGTCTCGGTGCATGCAATACAAGTGGATGCAAGCATGAGTATGCTAAACAAAACATGATGCCCTAAAACTAACCAACATAAGCTAGTAAATAAAATGGAGAAAGATGTGGGGTTGGAAGGCATACACGTTATTACCACATTGCGCCTTCACACAGGAGAGTCCGAATAACTAACTAGCTAAGCTAATTACTACGAATTAACTAACTATTATAAAACAAATGAATAAATAACTATGCTAGCTAGTTATTACAACATCACAACTAATTAACTATTCTAGCTAATTATTACAAATTGGAACTAATTAATTAATTACAAAATTCTAATTTAGCTAACTAATTAATTACAACATGAATATAACATGAATAAGTAACTAAATTAACTAATTAACCCCGGCAAGTGAGGGATGCTCATGCAAGCTTGGACTTTCCACCCGAAAAATCAATGTTTCTGTTACTGAATGCCTTTGTTGCGCAGTAGATCACTTACACTAATTTCTACCTCTAGACCAACTCTGTTCTGCTAGGGGAGTACACTGCTGAATTTTGCACTGGTGGCCGGTAGAGGGCTTACCGTCCACTGATGATGGCCTGCCTGCCACTGATAACAGAACTTCTTTACTCTTGAAGAGGAAATCAATTCCAAGCAATAAACCAATGCAAAGACACCCTCAAGAGCTCAAACAAGGCTCTAAGATACCTCAGCTCATAGATGAAGAGGTTTGGTTAAGGGTGTATAGGCAAAGGTGAAGGATATGCAAGCAAAGGTTAAGAAATTTGCAAGAGAGAGAGAGATAATTGTAGAGAAAGAAGAAAAATTTTGCTCCAAAATTTTTCTAACCCCCAAAGATGATAGGGAAGTCTCCTATATATAGAAAATATGAATTTCCCTTATAAACATCCAACCATACACGTGGGAGCAAATGCAAGCATCTGTGCAAACAGCTGTCACAACTGTCACAAAATACCTGCAAAAGATATTGGTGGCCGATTGGCCATGACTGGTGGCCGGCAACCAAGAGTGATGGCCGGCAGCCCAAAGAGGTGGCCGGCAGGCCACCAGGGGTTGCAGGCTTGAAAATCACTAGGTCTAGTCCAAAACAGGGCAACATAGGTGTAAGGTTTGAAAGGCTCAAAGTTGTGGCATTCCGCTAAAGACTTCGAGTACTAAAGAAGCATATAGACTCATCATCGGGTGTGCAAGCAATAAATTCCAAGTCGTAAGGGCCGTAAAAAATGGGGTGTCTACAGGTGTATTTGTAGAGAGAAGTAGAGTGTTAGAGAGAGGGTGAAGATCTAGGGTTTTAGAAAGTTTAGAGAGAGAGAGAGATATATATATGAAAAAGGGATTCAAAAGTGACTTTTTACGAATTGATATACGCACAGATCACTTGAGCGCAAAAAGTGTCGCTCAAGCGTTTAGACACAAAAACAAGGGACCGCTCGAGCGCAGGAATTCGCTTGAGTGAAGAATACAAACTCCCAGAAGTTTTTCAAGTAGAAGATCACCGCTTGAGCTTAACAAAGGCCGCTCGAGCCAACACCACTCGAGTGCAAGAAAGATCGCTCGAGCGAAAAATGTCAACTTCCAATATCTCTGTAGACATGCAAAAGTACTAGAAGTCCACAAAGACCGCTCGAGCACAAGAAGTGTCGCTCGAGCGAAGAAGTAGAATTCTGGACAGCAATAGTATGAAAAACAAGCTACCAACCCGTTCCAAATGCCACCAACACAACCCAAAAGCCAAACCCATGAGAAGTAAGGGGAAATAAGACATGCATAACTGTATAAGACAATGAAACCCGAATCCAAAACATCAAATGGGTCGTGTCTAAACTAGAAACGCTATAACCTCTCCCCCTTAAGAAATTCCATCTCTGAAATTTAAACCAAACATTTAAAACCAAGTTTAAACTGATTATCACAATGATAGTACTTCAAACTCAACACTATAACCTATCCACTGGTCATTTATTTCAATTAACAAGATAAACTTATGCTTATTACTGCATATACAATTTATATTTCCAAAACATATACAATGTTTATATTACATTAACATAACAAAGTTCTCAATACATGTTTAAACATCAAGAAATAGGTCTGGATACTTCTCACGGACCTCCGCCTTACGCTCCCAAGTGGCCTCGTCAACCCCGTGGTGTCACCACAACACTTTTACTAGAGGAATCGTCTTGTCTCGTAAGACTTGGCCTTGAGTATCTAAAACTCTAACCGGTCTTTCCTCATACGAGGCATCCTCATCTATCTCTAACTCCGTCCAATCTAACACGTGTGATGGATCCAGCTCATACTTCTGAAGCATACAAATATAAAACATGTCATGAACCCCAGAATGCTGTGGTGATAGGGCCAAACGATAAACTACCTCCTCAATCCTCTCTAGGATCTCAAAAGGCCCAATAAACCTAGGAGACAACTTCTCGCTCCTCCCAAACCTCATCAAACCTCGTCTAGGTGATATCTTGAAGAAGACGTGATTTCCCATCTCAATGGACAACAGTCTCCTCCTACGATCGAGATAACTCTTCTGATGACTCTGAGTTGTAACCAACCTTTTTCGGATAAGTGAAACTTTCTCTATCGCTTTCTGGACTAACTCTGGACCTAACATAGGTGCATCACCCACCTCGGCTTAACACACAGGAGATCTACACAGTCGGCCGTACAAGGCCTCAAACGGTGCCATACCAATACTCGACTGAAAATTTTTGTTATAAGCAAACTCCATTAAAGGCAAGTGCCTCTCCCACGATCCCTTAAAGTCAAGGACACAACCTCGATGCATATCCTCAAGGATCTGAGCAGTAAGCTCTGGCTGCCCGTCAGTCTGAGGATGATAGGCGGTATTTAAAGTCACCTTAGTACCCAAGGCATTCTGCAGGCTCTGCCACAACCGAGCCATAAAATGCAGATCTCTATCTGAAACAATAGTCACAGGGACCCCATGAAGTCAAATTATGTCCCTAATATAAAGACCAGCAAGATAGTCTACCGAGTCACTAGAACGCATAGGTCCAAAGTGCGCTGACTTAGTCAACCGATCAACTACCACCCATATGGCATCATTACCCCTTTGAGTCATCGAAAGACCCATAACAAAATCCATCATGACATGTTCCCACTTCCACTCAGCTATAAGCAAGGGTTGTAACAAACCCGCTGGCCTCTGATGCTAGGCCTTCATTGTTGACAAGTAAGACACCTCGACACAAACACGGCAACATCCTTCTTCATTCATTTCCACCAAAATTGGCAGCTAAGGTCATGGTATATCTTTGTGCCTCCTAGGTGCACCACAAGGCATGAATGGTGAAACTCTCAGAGTACTTCCTCTTGGCAAGACTCCGGCACGAAAAGACGGTCAAGGTATCTAATACTCGAGTCAGAATACACGTTCAAATTCTTCTATACCTTTCCACTAGAGATCTTCTCCCAGAGGGTTTCTACCTCAAGGTCACCCTTCTGTGCTTTTATAACTAGGCTCACAAGTGTAGGTTGTACAACTATAGAAAACAAAGTTGCTGACTCAATAGACTTGCCAAGATGCAAATCAAACTCGCCAATAGCACCCAACATCTCCCATTCCTGGATGGAAATACTCGCTATACTACTAAAGGACTTCCTACTCAAGGTATCGACCATTACATTGGCCTTTCTCGGATGATAGTGCAACTCAAAATCATAGTCTTCCATAAACTCCATCCACCTCATTTGCCTCAAATTCAGATCTTTTTGTGAAATTAGATACTTCAAACTTTTATGATTAGAAAACACCTCAAACCTCTCACCATAAAGGTAATGCCTCCAAATTTTCAAGGCAAAGATCACAGCTGCTAGTTTTAAGTCATGGGTAGGATAGTTCCTCTCATATGTTTTCAACTGATGTGAGCCATAGGCTACTACCTTCCCTTCTTGCATCAAGACACAACCCAAACCTTCCGGTGAAGCATCACAATACACCGAATAGCCCAAGCCCCTCTCCAGAAAAATCAACACTGGAGCTGTGGTAAGTCTAACCTTAAGTTCTTAGAAAGACTTCTCACAAGTCTCATTCCACACAAACTTAGCTCCCTTTCTTGTGAGCCTAGTCAATGGTGAGGCTAATTTAGAGAAATTATTCACAAACCGATGATAATACCTGACCAACCTCAAGAAACTACGAATCTCAAAGACATTCTTAGGTTGTTCCCAATCTTGTACTATCTTTATTTTGGAGGAATCTATAGTTACCCTTTTCTTCGGATACCACATGGCCTAAGAACTTCACTTCTTTCAACTAGAACTCACACTTCCCGAATTTGGCATACAATTTGTGGGCTCTAAGTAACTCAAGCACCACTCGTAAGTGTTCCCCGTGCTCCTCCTTAGAGGGTGAGTAAATCAAGATGTCATTAACAAGGACGACTACAAAGCAGTCTAGGAACTCACAAAAGATTCGGTTCATCAAATCCATAAATATGGCCGGTGCGTTGGTTAATCCAAAAAGTATCACTAGAAACTCATAATGGTCATACCGTGTATAGAAGATTGTTTTCTGGATATCCTTTTCCCTTATCCTCAACTGGTGATAACCCGACCTCAGGTCTATCTTAAAAAAGCAACAAGACCTCTTTAACTGATCAAACAAATCATCTATACGAGGTATTGGGTTCTTGTTTTTAACAGTTGCCCGGTTCAACTTTCGGTAATCAATACAAAGTCGCAGCGCACCATCTTTCTTCTTGGCAAAAAGAGCTGGTGCTCCCCAAGGCGAAGTACTAGGGCGGATAAAACCCTTATCTAGTGATTCCTGGAGTTGGATCTTCAACTCACTCAACTCGTCAGGTAAAAATTTATACGGCGCCATAGAAATCGATGTCGTGCCAAGCACTAAGTCAATAGAGAATTCAATCTCACAATAAGGTGGTAAACCAGTGAGATCCTCGAGAAAGACATCCGGGTATTGTGGACACTCCATTTTTGACTGCCCGCAAGACTCGGGTGCTTTATTCCGAGCACTTAATGATGAAAGGTTACACTATGTAGTTTGAATTCTCGACAAAGGAATCTGAATTCGAGCTTTAAATAATCTCAACCTTCCATACCCAAGTTGTTTTTACCTCAGAAACCCATTTTTGAGCACTGTGCCAACCTGCATTGAATCTAAAGCTAAGAGGCAGGATAGCTACATTGGGGCCCGGCCGTGCCTCACTTGGGGCCGACTATGGCCATGGGAGCCCGGCTGTGGCTTTTGGGTGATAAACACTATTCTGGGCGGGAATCTGCCAGCTGTATATTTTTGAAGATATTTATGACCTATTTACCTAAAATTCTATAAATACGAGCTCAGACCTCTGTTTTGAGGGTTAGAAAAATTTCAAAGAGTGAAAAAGACCTTTAAGAGCTCCTTCTTCTCTTGTAAGCTACCTTTGTGTTATCCTATCATCCTTGAACTATATAGATACACCATATACACCCTTAGAACTTGGACTTGGAGCCTTGGTTGAGACTTTGGTATCATATTTCAAACTTGAGAGTGCCTTAGGATCAAGTTTGGTTTAAAAACAAAAGCATTCTCTCTTCAAGAGGTATAAGTTTGCCACCTTCTTCCTTGCTTTCATCTCAATCTTTATCTATCTTTTTCTTGTGTTTTCTTACTGCTTTGGATCAATTCCAAGTACTAAAAATTGGGGTTATAGAGCTACCAAAGGTGGAGGGACTAATTACCCTTTCTTGAACCTTATCCCATAGCTCATACGCTTTATTTTTCCACTCTTTTCTTTGGTTTAAATACTGATTTTCAGAGTTCTAAAAGGCTGAAAAATATGATTTAGAAGTCCCAAAAGTGAAGGGGTTAGCCACCCCTCCTTAGTTTTGCTTACTAGCTTTGTATTATCTTATTTTTGGCTATCCTTTGTGCTATTTTAAACATGATTTTAGGTATTGGTTTTTTTTTGGGTGCATTTTAGGGGCTTTTTAATTCATTTAAACAGTTTATGTATTGAATATCATGTTTGTAGTGTTGTAAGTCCTCATGAATTTGGTTGTTTAGGCCTTAAACACCAATTCATTTGAGTTGATAGCTTTCTTTAACTAGTTTTCATGTAAAGAGTCCCACTCTTGTAATAATCAACTTTGCATAATCATCTCTGCAACCTCCCTCCATTCTTTGTTTTTTTGATTAAAGAGTTGTGTTTAACAAAAGATTGTTGTTCAAACATAAGAGAGAGATCTTCCATGCTTAATGGTTTAATCTCTTCAGAGGTTCATTACCAAGGCATTACATTTTTCTTATGCTTAACACAACCTCTTGTTTGTCATTCCTCTTTATCACCGATGTATTTACTTCTAAGGGACTAACTTTCTAGTTAGGCCATTGGAAATCACAAAGGAATGTTTCATTATAGCTTATTATCGAGTTTGGATTTAGAGTCATTATCACCCTCTCTCGGGTTTGACTCTGAAGCTTTTATCGCTTGTAAATGAGTTTGATTCCTCCTTTGTAGTTTCCCTCGAAGAAAAGGGCTCGAAGAGTTCATTTCTCGAGTCAAGTTATGCTTGTTAATCTTTATTGCTTTGGACTTAGTGGACTTAAACATCACCATAGGACAAAAAGGGAGAAAAGATAAGAAATGGAAAGGTAAAGTAAAAAGGGTAATAAAACTGGAATAAAATCGAAGTAAAAAGATAATAAAATTGGCTAGATTCAGTCGGACGTTATATTAAATCTGTCGTTGCTAGAATCATCGCATACTAAATTAGTGATGTTTGATGGTTCAAGAAGCACGTCTACCCCTTTTTTTGAATTAACTTCATGATAGGAAGGAGGTAATGTTTGTCTTTTTGTTTTGTTTATTGAATATGCAACAACTTTGCATTAGTTGATGATTTGAGAATTGAATCTACTCCTCCCTTGAATATCTCCATTATAGGGAATGGCAGAGAGGACAAACATTGCTTAGAAATACTCTGTTTGCACTGTTTTCACTTCAGTGCGCAAAACAATCCTGTTACCAAAAAAAATGACACAGTCAGATTTATTTGGACCCGACCAGGCCTTATTGTGGGTCGGCCGAGCTTCAAAGACAGGCAAAACAGAGCACTTTTGCTAAAACACAGAACAGTGGTTGAGGGTGAAACTGAGCAGTTTCCCAGAAGGTAGACAAAGCAGTTTTTGAGGACTGTCTTCGTTGACGCGTATGTGATGCTTGTGCATTCTTTATATATTATTGTTGTAATAATTAGTTAATTAATTAGTTTTATTCATGGATTTGTAACAATTAATTAGGACATTCAGACCCTCCTGCGCGAGGGCAAATATGTAATAATTTGTGTGTGTCTTCCAACCCCCATTTCTTTCTCCCTTTTATTTATTTGTTTATAGTGGTTGTATAGCATCATATTTTCCTTAACATTTCTCATGACTCGCATCCATTCGTTTTGCATGCATAAGGGTTCGGCTCATCATACTAATCAATGTCAATTTCAAATTCCTTACTCGAATACGTGCTTTATCGCATGCCTCGAATTGACTCACATGCCATGCTAGTAGTCGAGCCTATTAATTGCATGTTGTATGTGTTGCATTAGTCATGTTGCATTGTTTAGGATCATGCATTTTTTCTAACTAGTTTATTTCTTTTGGCTCACCTCGGATGTTTGGGGTAAGCATTTTTTACTTTAGCATACTACATGCGTGCAATTGTTGCCATGTCAAGCATGTTTACCATGAGACTACGTGCTTAGTTGATATACCTGTTTGAATGCCAGTGGATGAAGGCTAATTGCTTAAATTGGGATGATTTGATTAGTGTACATACGAGCTCGCTTTTTCAAGTGACACGTATTCAAAACACTTTTCAAAACAAACATGAAATCAAAGCATTCCAAATTCTGTGAATTAGTCTATACTTATGTGTATCACATAGTAAAGATAGCATAATAATCGGAACAAGAGCATATACTGTACATAAGAATCACATCATGATTAGTAGAGGCCAATCTTTGATTGGGTGAGTGGGGTGCTCAATTCATGACCTTTCCCTTTCATACCTAAGTTCCCGAGTCGAGACACTTTGGTGATGACGGACAAGTGGCCTTTGGCATGAGTCATGGATTTCCTAAATTTTCCAAAAATATTTAGGTGGCGACTCTAAAATCTGGCAAAGGGGTCAATTTTTGACATTTTTGATTAAAAATCGATTTCCCAAAGGTTTGCCAGATTTGGACTCTTTTGTGTTTATCTATTTCACATTGCACTTGTGAAATCAGATTCAAAACCATGGAAGTCCGAGCTGTAGGGCTATTGTGTCCGAGCTGCAGGGCTATCGTATCCGAGAAGACTAAACCCTTCCGAGGAACATGAAAAGCCAGCTACAGGTTTTCACAAGCTACCCTCGGTAACTCAACTCAGACTACATCACTCTCAACGCCCAAGAATGTAGCAAGAAGGAGACTAAGCTCATCCCGACCACGTGGATCACATGCAGGCAATAAAGCTCTATCGACTATGTCCCCCATGAAATGAAAACAATCACCGCTCGAGGTACACATAGTAACTCTCTGGCAGAAATAATCTATAATAGCCCGATACGATAACAACCAGTCCATACCTAATATAGTATCAAAACTTGACATGTCAATCAATGTAAATGAAAAAGAAAGTCGACGACCGACAACCTCTATATCACAAACCTGACACCCCTGGTTCAAAACAACTTCATTACGCACAGGAGACTCTACCTTGAGTGAAGATGCTAACCGAGCCACTTCTAATCCCAATGACGATACAAATGTAGAAGAGATAAAAGAATGGGATGCACCCGTATCAATCAACACATTGGCAATAGAATTGCATAACAAGAAAGTATCTCTCATAATTAAAAGTGCTGGTACTAAGTCTGGCATGGTAACAGCATACACATGCCCTTTAGGTCTTTGCTCCACCTGCTCACCCTTTGGAGCATAAGTCTAATACACTGACTAGGCTGAAGAGGTCCCCTTATTGACCCTCGAGGCCTGTGCTGACTGTGCAGGCTGGTGGCTCTGATTTTGTCTCGAACCAGATGCACTAGGTGTGCCACCTAACTGAGGGTAAAACCTTTTCACATGCCTTGACTACCCACACTGATGACAGGTAGGTGGCTGCCCTCTCCCCTAACTTTAGCTTTGAGAACGAGCCGCAGACGGTAAAGGTTGTTGCCCTTCTCCTCTCTGTAGGCAAGCTGGACATTTGTGAGCCAACTGGCCACACTTAAAACAAGAGAAGCCTCCATAATTACCTCTTCCTAAACCTAAACTTGGCACAAGAAAGGTGGATCTAGACTGTACAGCCTGGGACTGTGTAGGGTGGAACCTCTCTGCCTCTTACTATCCCGGCTCTCCCCTTGAACCTCCTGACTCCTTATAAAGCTGCTCATCCAGTCCTCTTTTGCCTGAACTACGGTCTCAAGATGAGTCGCCACCTCCATAAGGCCTCCGTAGTCCCTAATCATCGACCCATCTACCTTGAAAAGAAGCCCAGTCCTCAATCTCTTCTCGAACTTGATACAACGGCGTTCTTCAGTCGCCAGGAGTTCCGATGCAAATCTAGAGAGGCTTGTGAAAGCTGTCTCAAACTCGACTACTGGTAAACTAAGCTGCTTGAGCTTCAAGAATTGGTCCCTCAACTTCTCCCTAGCAGTGGGAGGCAAAAACTTGTCCTAAAAGACGTTGACAAAAGCCTCCCAAGTCACTCCAATACGCCCACGCGCATACTTTCACCACTGACCCATATCTCCTTTCAGCTGGAATGATGCCAAAGTCACTTTCAACCCCTTATCTTCGATGCCAAGCATCTCAAACGTCTTCACTATCTGCTTTAACCACTCATTCGCCTTTAGTGGCTCCTTCGAATCACCCAAAAACTCATCCGAATTAGACCGAAAGAACTCTCTCTTCAAGAAGGACGGTGTAGACACCTCATTTTTGACCGCCCTTATGACTTGGGCGTCACCGCTTACACACCCAATGATGAATTTGCATATGCCTTGTTTTGGACCAAAACCACATTTTTTCAAGCCTAAAAACCCTGGGACCTGCTGCCCCCCTAATGTGGGCTGCCGGCCACCAATGTAGGCTGCCGGCCATTTATGTGGCCTCCCGGCCAATTGTGTGTTTTTGCAGATATTTATGCCAGCTGTGTGAGCTGTTCCCACAGGTGCATCTATCCACACGTGTATGTATGGATATTTCTGAGGGAGTTTCATCTTTTTCTATAAATAGAAGGCCTCCCCTTCCATTTTTGAGGGTTGGAAAATTTAGAGCAAAAATATTTCTCTCTTTTGACAATTCCCTCTCTCTTTTGCAAATTCTTAAACCTTTGCCTTACACTCTCAACCAAACCTTGTGGTATTTGAGCTGAGGTACTTTTGAGCTTACTTTGAGCTCTTCATGGTGTGTAAGTGTTGGCTTGTCACTTAGAAAGGGTTCTCCTCTTTAAGAGGTATAAATCTTAGCTTGTTTGTTTGATTTATTTGCTATTTTTTCTACTATTTTTGGACTTTTTTGGTCTGTTTATACTCTGTATTTTTGGGCTGAAACTTGTGGTTTAAGGCCATTAGGGGTGGAGGGGTGGATCACCCTTCTTTATACTTATCAATTGACCCATCAGCTTTCATCTTTCTTCTAAAGATCCACTTACTTCCCAAGGCCTTACTGCCTAGGGGTAGATCAACTAACTCCCGAGTATGATTTTGTAAGATGGAGTCAATTTCACTCTTAATTGCTTCTTTCCACAAAGGACTTTCAGTTAAAGTCATAGCTTCATGGAAAGTTTGAGGTTCTCCTTCTAACATATAAGTCAAGAAGTTCAGACCAAAGGACTTTACAGTCCTAGCCCTCTTATTCCTTCTTGGCCCATCTGCATCTTCAGCTTGATCATCTAAGTGATCATCTGTTTGATCAGCTATGTGATCATTGTCACCTTCAACCTCTTTCATGGAACTTTGAATCCCTTCTTCGAGACGACACGAAAATACATTTTCAAAGAAAGATGCATTTCTTGATTCCATGATAGTATTCTTGTATATATTTGGAATAACAGATTTAAACAAAAGAAATCGATATGCACTGCTATTATGTGCATAACTGTTGAATACAAAGTCAACGAATTTTTAGGCTTATCCTAACCCTTTTGGGTTTAGGTATTACCACCTTTTGCATGACACCCCCACATTTGTAGAATTTATACAAAGGTTTTTGGCTTTTTCCAAAAATTCATACAGGGTCTTTAAACAATTCCTTGTGTCACAATGATTATGAAACTCTCAAAATCATATCACTATAAATATATTCCCAGAATGTCATCAAGTCTTTGCCCTTGTGTTTCCCACCTTTTTGTCAACTTTTTTTGAGCTTTTTAATACTGAATCTTAGAGGTTTTTCAGAGGCCAAAGCCATGTTTTAAAGTCCCAAAAATGGAGGAGGTAGCCTCTCCTCCTTGTGCTTGCTTACTAGCTTAACTTGCTCCATATTGTAGCTTATTATTTTAGCTTTTTTTTTGGGTCTTAATTCCAGTATGTTTTAGGACTTTTTTAGGATTGTTTTTAGTTGTTCCTTGCATTTGAGCTTTGTATAGCATGCTTGTAGTGTAATTGTCCTCATAGGCTTGGTGGTTTAGGCCTTAGCCACCAACCTATTTGAGTTAATAGTGCTTATTTCTTACTTTCCATACTTGTGATCACCTTTAATCACCTTTGTAACCTCCCTCATTTCTTGGCTTTTTCTTTGCTTTGAAAGTTGTTTCAAACCAAGTGTTTGTTTAAGCATGAGATTGAGGTATTGTGCTTAATGGTTTAATCCCTTTGGGGGTTCATTACTAACGGCATGACACTTCTCTTATGCCTAAAACAACTTTTTGTTTGATATTTCTTTCCATTAAAGGACTTAAAGATCACTATTGACTTAATGAACTAAGGAATGGTTGATAATTAAAAATAAAATTGGGACTAAAAATGATGCAAGATAATAAGCAATTTGGTATTCAATCAGATGTTAATTGAACATATGGAAACTTGAGGCATTTCATACATGCTAGTGATGAAATTGTTCAAGTTTCCAAGGTCAACCACTTCCCTTGATCAATCCATGATAGGGAGGAGGTTTGAGAGTCTTTTATTGTGCATTTATTGAAATTGTACCCCTTGATTCATAGGCCATCATGCAATGAAATTGCATCAATTGATGGCTTGCGAATCAAGCCTACCCCTCTTTTGAGCTATTTGATGATAATGAGAGGCAGGGTGGGTAAACATGAATACCCTGTTTTGTGCTCTGTATGCTTTCTATTGCAGCAGGAGGAACTAGGCTTTAGTGGCTTGCAGGCCACTTTTTCTAGACGGCAGGCTACCTTTTGTGGCCGGCCAGCCACTACTTCTGGCTTCCCGGCCACTTTTGTCAAATTGAGCATTAACTTTTTGGAACAAAACAGAGCAGAGGCTGAGGTGAAAAGATGTCCTAACTGTGTAACATAGGCATTCTAGCAGTAGAACAGTGGGCTTTTCGGATGAAAATCCACACACGCATGAGCATTCCTCGCTTCCCGGGGCTGATTAGTTAGCTTAGTGTAGCTCAACTTCTTCGTGCCCTCTTTCGGAAGTCAAAATAAGCCCTACATTATTGGATTCCCGCGGTTCTGAATCTAATCTCACAAGTGCAATGTGAAATAGATTAACACCAAAGAGTCCAAATTCGGCAAATCTTTTGAAAAATTGATTTTGAATCAAATTACCAAAAATGGGCTGCTTTTCCAGATACAGAGTCGCCACCTAAATATTTTATTTTTGAGAAATTTAGGAAACCCATGACTTCTACCAAAGGCCACGTGTCCGTCATCACCAAGATTGTCTCGGCTCGGGAACTTGGGTATGAGAGGGGAAGATCATGAATGAATTGAGCACCCCCGCTCGCTTGATCAAAGATCAGCCTTTACTAATCATAATATGAATCTTGTGTACATTATATGCTCTTGTTCCGGTTTATTAGGCTAGCATTACTATGTGATGCGCGCACACACACAAGTATCGACTAGCTTGCAAGAATTGGAACACTTGATTCATGTTTGTTTTGCAAAATTGTTTCAAATATGTACCACTTGAAAAAGTGATCGCATATGAACATTACTCAAATTAGTCCAATTCAAGCAATAAGCTTTCATCCATAGGTATTCAAGCAGTTATAGCACTTGAGCAATTAGCCTCATGGTAAGCATGCTTTGACATGGCAACAATCACACGCATGTGATATGCTAAAGCGAGTAAAGGCTCACCTAGTACTCCAAGCCAATAAAGAAAGATGAGTTAGAAAAATGCATGATTCCTAACTAGGCAAACACATGCAATATGCAATCACTAGGCTCGGCTACTAATATGGCATATGTGGAGCAATTTGATAGCATGCGGTCTAAGCACGTATTCAAAGAAATATTTAAACTAACTATGCAAGTTAAAATGATGAACTGAGCCTCGGTGTATGCAATACAAATGGATACAAACATGAAGTATGGTAAAGAAAACAGGATGTCCCTAGACTAACCATCATAAGCTAGTAAATAAAAGAGAGAAAGACGTGGGGTTGGAGGACATACACATTATTACAACATTGCGCTCTCACGAAGGAGAGTTTGAATAAGCTCAGTTAATTAACTAACTAATTAAAGCTCAGCTAATTATTACAAAACAAATGAAATTAACTAAACTACTTAACTAATTATTAAAAGAAATGAATTAACTGTTCTAGTTAACTAAAACAATTCCAAGACGAAATCGAATAACTAGTTAACTAACTAATTAATTACAACACTCTACAAAATTAACTAGCTACCACCAATTAATTACAACAAATATCTAAGCTAAATATTTAAAGTAAAACAGGATCGATACGCAAGGAATGCTCATGCACGTGCTCGGTTTCCCCCCGAAATGCCACTGTTTTGCTTTTAAAAGGTCTTTGTTGCACAGTAGAACACTAACACCTTTGTCCACTTCCAGAATAACTCTGCTCTGCTCAAAGAACACACTACTGAATTTTGCATCAGTGGCCGGTTGGCCAGTAGTGAGGCCCAGTCGGCCACCAATGATAGCTGGCCGGCCATGGAAAGTGGCCTGCCGGCCACTGCTGCACAGTTCATCCTGCTGTAACAGAGAACAAACAGAGCATGCACAGGGTATTCTTAAGGGTTGTCTGCACAACTCACCTCTCATTTTCATGAACAAATCAAAGGAGTAGTAAACTTGGTCCACAAACCATCAACTCAAGCAATTTCATTGCATGATGGCTTATGAACCAAAGTATGCAATTTCAATAAATGCAACAAAAAAAGACTCAAACCTCCTCCATTTCATGAGTTGATCAAGGAAAGTGGTGACCTTGGAAACTTGAATCATTTCATCACTAATGAGTATGAAATGGCTCAAGCTCCCATGTGTTCAATTAACGTCCGATTGAACACAACACCGATTATTATCTTGCACAATTTTAGCCTCAATTTTATTACTCCATTTTAATTACCAACTATTCTTTAATTCATTGAGTCCAATGGTGAGTTTAAGTCCTCTAAATGGAAAAAAGGCTCAAACCAAGTGTTGTCTTAGGCATGAAAGAGACATCATACCATTGGTAATGAACCCTAAAGGGATTAAACCATTAAGCATAACATCTCAATCTTATGCTTTAAACAAACAAGTTGTTTGAAACCACTTTCAAAGCAAAACAAAAGCTAAGAAAGGAGGAAGGTTGTAGAGGTGATTAAAGAGTGATCACAAGTATAGAAAGCCATAAATAAATGCAATCAACTCAAACAAGAAGGTGTCTAAGGCCTAGAGCACCAAACTCATGAGGACAATTACACTATAAGCATGCAAAACAAAGCTCAAATGCAACTATCAACCACAAACAGTGCTAAAATAGTCTAAAACAGTCCTAAAACATGCTGCAATTAAAACAACAATAGCTAGATTAATATGCTAAAACATAGCACAAACTAGGCTAGTAAGCAAGACACAAGAAGGGGAGGATAAACCCTCAAATTTTGGATTTCAAAACATGATTTTGGCCACTGAAATAACTCTGAAAAATAGTGTTTAAAAGCTTAGAAAAAGATAGCAAAAGGATGGGAAAGACAAGGGTAAAGGCCTTCAAAGCAAGGAATAAAGAAGGGTGAACCATCCCTTAACCTTTATTGGCCTTAAAACCCAAGATTCAGCCCAAAAATATAGGTTTTAAACAGTCCAAAAAATAGTAGAAAAGATGGAAAACAAGTGGTGTAAAGATGGTACAAAAGCAAGAGAAGGTATACCTCTTGAAGAGAAATGAACCCTTAAGTCACAAACCACCAATTTCACACTCTCAAGTGCTTCAAGAGCTCAAATTCAAGTTCAAATCATCTCAGCAAGAAGCTCTCTAGGTTTGGTTTAGAGTGTTTGGACAAAGGCTATGCAAGTTGCAAGAGAGAAAGAGAGAGAGAGAGAGAGAGAGAGAGAGAGAGAGAGAGAGAGAGAGAGAGAGAGAATTATAGAGAGAGGATATTTTTGCTCCCAAAATTATTTCCTCACTCCTAAATGTTTCTAACCTTGAAAGCAAGAAGAGAGGTCCTTTATATATAGACAAACAGTCCCACAGTCGAAAATATCTATATAGGGATAGCTGGAGCATTTAGAGAACAGCTAGAAAAAATATCTAGGCTTTACACCAATGGCCGGCTGGCTAGAAGTGGTAGCCGGCTGTCCACAAATGGTGACTACTGGCCACCTACCGGCCACAAGAAAATATGCTTCCAGGCCCGACTTCAAATGGGCATATCTCCTTCTAAATTGAAGCCCCAAAAGTCTACTTTCCAATGGTGGCAGCTTCACATCTAAATTCTAAGTGTGCAGAGAGATATGCCTATATTAGTGAAGGTTGGTCAGTTTTGTCTTAATCGGATTGATATCTAACTTCAAAAAGCCATATCTCCCTCATCCGGACTCGGCTTTAGGAGATTCTTGAGTCTAAAATGAATCCTCAGAAGTCCACTTTCCAATGGTGGTGACCTCACAACTAAAGTCTAAGTGTAGAAAGAGATAGACCTAATTTAGTGAAGGCTGCTCAGTTCTCTCTTAACGGTTTGAAGCTCAACCATTTCCCCAACTAGTTTTCTTCCCTCTCCTCCAATTTTCTTCAACTCCAAACCTATAAATAAGAGGTTTTAAAGATTTTTCAAAGAGTTCACATCTCTTCCATTTATTTCCACTTTGTTTTTGCTCAATTTACCAAAAAGTGCAACTTTTAAACAAAATGCATGCCTTGAAACATCGTAGAAACATTTTCAAAAATATTTTGAAAGATAGGGTTTCAAGGTCTACAAAAAAAGTTTCGATCCAAAATAATTTTGGTCCAAAATGGGGTGTAAGGTTATGATTTAGAAGCCCTTCTTGCTGAAGAAATCGAACATTTACACAGCATACCTTTCATTATCGAGTGATCAATCAGTGGCGCCCAAGTCTTAATAGCGGTAAAAAATGAGGTGTTTACACTTAGTTACTTCTTTCATGTTGTATTCATGTTGTAATTAATTAGTTAATTCTAATTTGTAATTAATTAGCTAGTTCCATAGAATAGTTAATTAATTAATTGGTTTTGTAATAACTAGCTAGCATAGTTAGTTTATTCGGTTTGTAATAATTAGTTAATTCGTAGTAATTAGCTTAGCTAGTTAGTTTATTCGGACCCTCTTGCGCGAGGGCACATTTGTAATAATGTGTATGTCTTCCAACCCCACGTTTTTCTCCCTGTTATTTTCCTGCTTATGATGGGTAGTTTAGCATGTTTCTTTTAGCATTTCTCATGCCTTGCATCTATTGCCTCGCATTCATTAAGTTCGACGCATCATTTTAACTTGCATTGTTAGTTAATACTTCTTTGAATACATGCTTAGACTGCATGCTATCAAATTGATACGCCATATTAGTAGTTGAGCCTAATAAATTCCATATCGCATATGTTGCATTAGTCATATTGTATAGTTAAGATCATGCATTATTCTAACTCTGTCATCTTTTTTGGCTTAGAGTACTAGGTGAGCTTTTATTTGATTTAGCATATCGCATGAGTGTGGTTGTTACCATGTCAAAGCATGTTCATTATGAGGCTAAGTGTTTAAGTGATAAACTGTTTGAATGCTTGTGGATGAAGGCTAGTTGCTTGAATTGGGATAGTTTGATTCATGTACATTTGAGCCCACTTTTTTAAGTGGCACATTCACAAACATTTTTAAAAAACAAACATGAATCAAGTGTTTCAATTTTTGCAAATTAGTCTATACTTGTGTACGCATCACATAGTAAAGTTAGTCTAATAATCGGAACAAGAGCATATAATGTAAATAAGATTCACATCATAATTAGTAGAGGCCGATCTTTGATCGGGCGAGCGGGGGTGTTCAATTCATGACCTTCCCCTCTCGTACCTAAGTTCTCGAGCCGAGACAATCCTGATGATGACGGACACGTGGCCTTTGGCACGAGTCATAGGTTTCCTAAATTTTTCAAAAATATTTAGGTGGCGACTCTATATTTGGCAAAACAGTCCATTTTTGGCAATTTAATTCAAAATAGATTTTTCAAAAGATTTGTCGGATTTGGACTCTTTGGTGTTTATCTACTTCACATTGCACTTGTGAGATCAGATTCAGAACCGTGGGAGTCCGAACTGTAGGGCTTATCGTCTTTCGAAAGGAGCACGAAAAGTCGAGTTACAGACGACCTTGCTTCAACAACTTGGGCTTAGACTAAATTCTCAGCCTTGAGAATGTCTATAGACTCTCACAAAGTTCCAGCCATCTCACAGGCCACAGTGCCCATGGCCAGCTGACCAATTGGTTCGGCCACATTGGCCTAACCAACTCCTTCTTCCTGCGTCAAAATTTCATCCGGTAACGGCATCTCTTGCCGTCTAAGCCAACCATGCCTACCACTACCACGTCCATATCCTGACATCCTAATGAAGGTAACAAAAGAGGTTAGCACATTTAAAAATGTGCCAAAGCTAACTCGCTCACGCCCTAAGGCAATGGACAATAGTAATTCACTCCACATAGGCATAAAGTCATATAAACACATACGAATTTTCTTCCTAGATAATGATCGTCCTGCTACATTGCTAGAGTTCCAATTAGAAATAGGAATGATCAAGTGTTCTTCTAATAGGAGTTCTAGAAACCCATAAACCCAATCAATATCTTAGAAATTAAATCTTATACCCACATAATCACATAATCAAACATACAAACATCTGTATCAAGCGAGATAAACCCATTGTAGTAAGAACCACTTCCCACGTACCCAAAATATTCAAACCCGATACGCTCTGATACCAAGTTGTAACGCCCCAAAATAATTACAATAAATCATCCACAATATTAATTACGTAATAGCACATGATGAAATAGTTATCTTCCATTAATCCTAATTACTTATATAAAGGGGTAACATATGCTGATATACATTCATAAGTCTAATCCTAAATCTATAGCATATGTTATAACAAGAGATAAGATATGAGAATAAAACAGATAATAAGTGCCTTAAAGGCTTACAATTTTCCAAGGCAGCGCTTGGTTACAACAAAAGTGGAATTCAAGTTGAATACAGTTAAAGGCTCTAGGCCTATACAAAACATATACAAAAATCAACAAAATGAAGCTCTTGCTCCAAGTCCTCCTAAGCTATTGCCTTGGCGGAGGCATAACTTTAGCACTTGAAATGTTTTTCTCACATAGGGTGAGCCAAAGCCCAGTAAAGATAATTCAACACAGTATATGAATCTTAATAAAGCCATAAGGTGGATGCATATGCAATGCTTGTGCCAAAACATTTTATATCTCTTTCCAAAACTATGCAATGCCATGTTAATATCATAATTCATTTCCTTTACAATAGAAAAAAGGGCAGTGAATCACACTTTGGGAATCTCAAAGAAATATAACCTTTCACGGAAATTTCGTTTGTGGGAAACCGTGAATCGACACCATGTAAATGTAGGCTATGCAAGCATTACTATTGCCATTTTACGGATATTTCGTCTGCGGGATCGGCACCTATGTATACGCGCGATTTTTAGGACTTTCACCATGGACACTCAGGCCAACTTATTTTAACGAGACAATAAATGCTTCCTAGATTCACCATTTTTCTCAAAACGATAAATATTTCCAATGCATAAATGTGAGATAATGCTCAATGAAAATGAATGAGATAATGCTCAATGAAAATGAATGAGAAAATAGTTTCAATTCCCCTAATTTTTACACAATTTCTACAACAATCATAGCTATCCTTCATTGATAGCCCAAAACAGATATTTCTAAATAGATATTTAAATCTCATTAAAGATACACCTTCCAAATTTTCGAGATATGAGTGATAATACATATCCAACCCTACCATTTCTATCAAAACCAATCCAATTTCATATTCCTAACACCAATTCCATAATTTGTATAAAATCAACATTTGACATTATTAGAGCAAAACCCATTTTTCTCTCAATATCAATCCCAAGTACCAAAATCAACCATTTTATCACCATTCAACTTTATTTCCAACACCACAAACATTTCAAGAATCCATTATAAAAACTCCTCTTTTGATCTTTAACCCAAAACCCTAGGCTTGTTCAAAAAATTCCCAAAATCACAATATTGTTTAGAAATCGCAAATAACTAAGTTAAAACTCCTAGAAGGTGCTAAGAATCCTTACCTCAAGTTTAGAAGATGATTGAAGGAGTGATGGAAACTCAATGATGCCGAAAATTAACTGTGCTCTGATCAAAAAGAAGCCTACAGTGTGCTCTACCTTTTTAACAAAGGTACATGTATGAGGAATTTGACGGATCTAGATGTATTTGTAGAGAGAAGTAGAGTTTTATAGAGAGAGAGAGGGTGAAGATTTAGGGTTTTAGAAAGTTTAGAGGGAGAGAGAGAGAGAGAGATATATGAAAAAGTGATTCAAAAGTGGCTTTTCATGAACTGATATATGCACAGATCGCTCGAGCGCAAGAAGTGTCGCTCGAGCATCTAGACACAAAAACAAGGGACTGCTTGCGCGCATGAATCACCGCTCAAGCGAAGAATACAAACTCCTAGAGGTTTTGCAGGCAGAAGACCACAGTTCGAGCTTAACAAAGGCCGCTCGAGCCAACATCGCTCGAGCGCAAGAAAGACCGCTCGAGCGGAAAATGCCAACTTCTAATATCTCTGCAGACCTGCAAAAGTACTGAAGGTCCACCAAGACCGTTCGAGTGCAAGAAGTGCTGTTTGAGCAAAGAAGCAGAATTTTAGACAGCAACAATTTGAAAAACAAGCTGTCAACACATTCCAAACGCCACCAACATAACCCAAAAGCCAAACCCAAGAGAAGTAAGGGGAAACAAGATATGAATAACTGTATAAGACAATGAAATCCAGATCCAAAATATCAAATGGGTCAGGTCTAAACTAGAAACGCTTTAATAACTACTTCCCAAGCCAAACTAACCCTATTAATTTTGTAATAAATTTTAAAAGTTTATAAAATAATTTAACGTTATATTTGAATCTTGCATTTAAAAAGAGATTTTTTTTTTAAAAAAAAATGAATAAAACTAAAGTCATTTTAGTTTTTGAAAAGGAACCTAATTCTGTGAATTGGACCATGCTGTTTGGACCAATGGGGCACACCATAGGTCTCACTTCAACTACTTATTTTTTAGACTACAACATGTAGATAGAAAAAAATTAGATTAATCTAATAGCTGTAGTCACATTAGTTTATTGCGTTTGTTTTTCAAAAAATAAATAGTCTAATTTTTAAATAATTTTTATCGTTTATTTTTTTGCAAATTAATATCATAAACTAACATGTCTATAGTTATCAGATCGATCTAATTTTTTACATGAACAATCTATATATTAAAATCTAAAAAATAGATAAATCTAATTATCAAAATGAGATTCGTAATGAATTTCAATAGGCCAAACAATACATTCCAATCTACTATGGATTGAAGAGGATTGGTTTCCTTTAAAAAACGTATGGAGCCATAAAATACAATCGTGCCATTCTTTTTATTTTTATGTTTTTTGCTCTACGATTGGGGAAAATGCGGGTTTTTAATATCAACGTTTGAAATATTATTTAATTTTATTATTTTGCTCAAATCCTTGAAAGATTTATTTGGAGTTGTCACCTGACGTAAAGCTTGGGTGTGTTCGGCTACCCAGAAAAATAGATTGTCCAACTTCCTAACAAAAATCACATAGCTTGTGACCACTTAATTTTATTAAAAATATTAAAAAATAGAATTTTAAATTCACTAATATGTGCGCTATTGTATTTGATTGTTAATCTTTCTTACTTAGAGCATTCCATCAGATGCCTTATATGGTGTCCTTACTCAAAACAAGGAATTTTGTTGTAAAAAAGAACCCCCATCAGATCTCTTAACCCATCTTTCAAATAAAAGTGTTGCTACAGTTGTTCCTCAAAAATATAAAATTATTTTTTATTCAATCTTGAGCATCTCCATCCCCAAAAATATAAAATATAAAATAATTAAAAAATAACATTTTATTAGAATAGAGAAAGAATAAGAAATTTATTGGGGGGAAATAGATGAAAAAATGATTCCTAAAATAAGAAATGAAATTTTTAATAATATTTTAGGATAAATTCTTATTTTATTTCGTTTTGAAGGCCCGCTTGAATGTCCTCCGGACATCCACTCGGTCGACCGCCCGATCATCCGGCCGGTCGACCGCCTTTCGTTGCACAGAAGCTATCATGTTTTGTGTGCTCTTGCTTTTGTTTTTATTATTTTATTGCTTTTGTTTTTATTATTTTATTATTAAAAAAATATTTAAATTTAAAAGTAATGAAAAATATTATTTTAATAAAATAGAGAAAGAATAGGGAGTCTGTTGGGGGAAGTAAATGAAAAAGTGATTTCCAAAATAGAGAATGAATTTTTTAATAATATTTTAAGGTAAAATTTAAGTAAACTGGTGGGGATGCTCTTAGATCTTATTTGGGAACATATTATTTTAATAATTTTTTGATTTTTTAATTAAAATATGAGATAAAAAAAATAGTATGTTTGTAATGACTTTTTAATTTTTTATGAAAAAATGTACAAAAAGTAAAGAGAAATTTTTTTTTTTAACTTTTTAGTATAGGTTATAAACTTTTTGATTTTTTTGATAACTTTTTAACTTTTAAGCTAAAAGTGTTACATACCAAACGAGGCCTTATTGGTAATATATATTCTACTAGCACTAATTGTATGATTTGTTTTTATTTTTTCATGCAGATTGTATATAATATACTAGAATTTAAATAATTAAAATAAAAATAAAGATTATTCTACTAGCACTAATTGTATGATTTATTTTTATTTTTTCATGTAGATTATATATAAGATACTAGAATTTAAATAATTGAAATATAAATAAAGATTGAAAGTCTATCCCCACGATCCAAATACAATCTAAGACTTCGTTTGTGAACATATTATTTTAGTAATATTTTGAATTTTTATGAAAAAATATACAGAAAAATAGAGAGAATGATATGACAACTTATAATGACTTTTTGATTAAAATATATAGTTAACAAATGAGACTTAAATATTTTTTAAAACAACAGCCCCTCTATGTAGCTTGAAATATCAAAGGCTCGAGTGGCCGAAAATCTCAAAATGATGTTGTTTTGGATTTTTTTTTTTTTTTTTTTTCATAACTCATAGAAAAAGAAAAAGGAAGAGAAGAGAAGAGAATAGGAGATGAGAGGAGAGACTGAGAGAATCAAAACCAAAACCAAAATCAAAACCAAAACCAATCAGACATCATCATCAACAACCAAAACCAATTAGACTGTTCAAATCATCATCAACAACAACCACAACAACATACAACATCATCATCATCAAACACAGATTTTCAAAATCAAAATAAAAAAAAAAAACCAAACACAGATCTACACAGAGAGAACAGAGAGAAGAATAGAGGAAGAAGAAGAGAAGAATAGAGAGGACCGTTGCACTGTCGCCCATCACCGTCTCGCACCGTCGCCTATTGCCATCACCATCACCATCACTATCACCAGCTCTCTCTTTCTCTCTGTGTGTACTCTTCCTCCCTGTTCTCTCCAGCTCTCTCTCTCTTTTTATTCGCCTTCCTTCTCTTTCTTCTCTCTTCTCTTCTCTCTCTTTTTCTCACTCTCACTCTCACTCATCCTCCCTCCTCTGTTTCAGATATAAAAGAGGGAAAAAAATAAAAGAAAAAAGAAAATAATTGTCTAAAACGACGTCATTTTGAGCAGTTAAGCCATACATGATAGAAGTGTTTTGAGCTGCAAAACATTTTTCTTAAAACAAAAGTGTTTTAGAAAGAAAAGGAACGAAAATGAAAACAGTTGCTAAAAATAAAAAAAATAAAAAAATTATTTGTGAATCATTTCGGTTTGATTCTCCATCATTTTCCCAAAAAGAAACCAAACATAGGGTTAGGGTTTGGTATCAATCACTTCCACACTATAAAATGCTTCCGTCTTTTCAGTCTGTCTGTCTTCTTTCTCGCTCCCTTAGAAAATTGCACAGCCGAAGCTACAGACACAGAGAGAGAGCGAATCATCGAAAATGGAGCAGACTTTTATCATGATCAAACCCGATGGCGTCCAGCGAGGCTTGGTCCGTCTCTCTTTCTATATATTTGTGCTCTTATACTTATCTTCGTTCACTCACATATAGGGAATTTACCGTAATTTCGCTTCATGTATGTTGAAAATTTTTAGAAACCCTGTAATCTGTGACTAAACAGACCAAGTTTCGCATATGTCAGTTTAATTTTGCTGAAATCTATAGGGAATTTGTTGGCAAAAAATTGATCTTGCCTTACTATTAACTCTGCAAATCTATATGTATATATATAGTTGTGTCACTTCAGCCAAAATTTATGTATTCTTTTTGTAAAACTTATGTGATAGTCCGTTTGGATTGAGTGATTTGGTGAGAAAGTATAAGAAATGAAGAGAAAGAGAATGAGAATGTAGTTTGGAGGTTTTATTTCTCACAAAAGTGGTTGTGTAATACCAAGATTTTTCATTAAAATACAATGGAAGAAAATTTTTTTTCTCACATATATGCCTATATCACATACTTTTCTTTCTTACTTATTCAAACATGATTAGAGTACAATCTTTTCTTTTTTTTTTTCTCACTTAGCGATCCAAACAGAGTGTGAGGTGTTTGCTTTGGTAGAAAATGGAGATATGACTGACACTTGAGTCTCTCCTTTCAGGTTGGTGAGATTATTTGCCGATTTGAGAAGAAGGGTTTCTCCTTGAAAGGTATTATGAGTTTGTAGTTCTTTACTTATGCTCTGCTTTTACAATCGTGTTCGTGTCTGTCCGCAGGCGTGTTTGCGTGTAATTTAGGTGTGCCACTCGGTCGGGTTCAGACAGATTGAGAAGTTTTGTCCAAACCCAACTCGAGTTGTGCTAAGAGTTACCAGGTCCGACTTGCAACCCAACCCAAGTTAGGCATGAGTTGCCTACCCAAGTTAGGCATGAGTTGCCTGAATTGCACATAAAGTCAAGTTTATATATATATTTATTTATACAATTTGAGCTTCAGGTTGTTTGGTATCTCTGTTCAAGCCCGTCCAAATTTAATTCCGACTTTTAGCCCAAACTCGCACTAAATTCAAAAATATGTTGTCCAAGTCCTAAAAAATTCAGGCTTGACTCAGGTTACTCCCACCCAAGTTACAGCCCTAGGCCCCGTTTGTTTCCAGAGATAAAATGGAGGGGATTGATAGTGAGGGGATTAATAGTGAGGGGATTGTTAGTGAGGGTCGTTTGTTTTCAGAGATAGAATGGAGGGGATTGATAGTGAGGGGATTAATAGTGAGGGGATTGATAGTGAGGGGATTAATAGTGAGGAATTGTTAAATTATTTTTATATAAAATAATAAAACAAATATAAAAATTAAACATTAATATTTAAAAAAAAAAATCCCAATATATAAAAAATAAAAAAAATAAAAAAATTTCTAATCCCCTCACTATTTTTCTAATACCATCTCTACCTCCTCACTATGAATCCCCTCCCTAAGGGTATTAGTAATACCAAGGTATTAGTAGTACCCTCCCTATCTCTCAAAACAAACACGGTATTAGTAATACCAAGGTATTAGTTAGTCCCAAGGTATTAGTAGTCCCAAGGCTATCTCTCAAAACAAACACCCCATATACTAGTCCCAAGGTATTAACAATCCCAATACCCTCCCTATAACCCAAAACAAACGGGGCCCTAGTGTAAATTGGGTGTGTATAATTTTAATTACAATGTGCTCAAATTTTACATGCTAGGTTTGAAGCTTATGAATGTGGAGCGGGCTTTTGCTGAGAAGCACTATGAGGATTTGTCAGCAAAGCCATTCTTCAATGGCCTGGTTGAGTATATTGTCTCTGGTTCTGTGGTTGCTATGGTATGGGAAGGTAAAAATGTGGTTGCCACGGGACGGAAGATTATTGGTGCAACTAACCCATCAGAGTCTGCTCCTGGCACAATCCGTGGTGATTTTGCTGTTGAGATTGGCAGGTACGTTGCTGTTATCTAATCTACTGACTAAGTAACATTAGTTGTGTTTGTAATGGTGTTTGGCTTTCAATTGTTTGTTGTTCTTTGTTTAATAGGAAAATGGCAATATATATTAATTTGTTTTTTTTGTTGAATTAGTTGAGGATTTTTTGATAGTCTACATTGAATTATGCAGTGCAATGCAGTTGGCTTTAATTATCATTTAAATATGCATATGATTCCCACGCCTAATAGTCAACTTTGAACTTGTCTGAATTTGGAAATTTGCTGCAACATTTGTATAATAGTAGATTTATCCTTTCTTGGTTGAAGTATTCTACTTGGCCACTGAAATTTTCACCTTTTTTTTTTTAATATGATTGAATTCCTTTTATGAATCTGGATATAATTTTTATTCGTTTGGAGCATGTTCATATCCTCTTAGAAGCTGCATTGTCCATTGAACATGATCAACTAAAGTTTCAACTTTCAACCCAATATGTCTGTGTGTGGAACTCCATTGAATTTGTTCACTTTTGTATGGGCCATATGGGTCATGAATGCGTTTTAAGAAATTTTTTTTTTTTTTTCTTTTCATGTTATACACTTCATATGGTTTGCTTATTTGATACTTCTGGTGCTTGATCAGATTCATTGTTTAGGAGGTCTCAAAATCTTATATTTGTTTTTTTTTTTCTTTTTCTTTTCCCTCTTTCCATTTAATTGCAGGAATGTCATTCATGGAAGTGACTCGGTTGAGAGTGCTAGGAAAGAGATCGCATTGTGGTTCCCTGATGGCACTGTAAACTGGAAGAGTAGCCTTCATCCATGGATCTATGAGTAAAATCCCCATCGTGCTTCAGTTGGTGGTGGAAAATTTGTCGTCCGGTTTCTAAATTATTCCACTTCATGGTTGTAGTCTGTATTGTGATTCAGTTGTTGATTTGAGTTTTGATAGACTTGGTGGTATGGTATGTTGCTAGCATTTGTGGAGGAACATCAGCTTGTTTTGAGTTATTCCTAATTTTATATAGTAATTGGCATGAGTTGTGGTGATGATGATATCATAGTTCTGTTGGTGTTAGTGACATCAAATAATAGTATAAAGCTTTACATTGTGGCCTGCTTCCAGTCTGGATTCTGGGTTATCTTCGGAAAGAAGGGTTCTTTACTGAATTTTATTGGGAAATTACAAATCAATGAAAAGTAGAGAAAATAATTTAAAAAACATGAATGTGCAAGAGGCCTCTGTAAAGTAGACTCACAATTTATGTTTCTACTAGAGCAGGGATCTACTCATTTTTATGTTTTTAGAATTACGTTCTCTACATTTTACTGATGATTTGTGACTTCTCCAATTTCATTTACTAGTTGACTTTTTCAATCATTCCTTTTTTTTCGAAAATAACCTCAGGCGTAGTCAGACCTGATTCTACCCGGATGCTGGATGCGAAGTACAAGCAATGTACATGTTAACCCCTGGATAAAATAATGTACATATCTTTAATGGGCCTTATCAATTTATTTACTTTTTTACAAAAAAAAATGTTTTTGTTGTTAGTTTTGTGCATGAGGGAAGCTCTTAAGTTGTATACGGGTCTTTTCAGAATTGACTAATCCTTTCGCTTTAAAATATTGGTTTCTTATTTTATTTTTTATTATTTTAAAATATTAGTCTCTTTTCAAAAATAATGATTAAATTAATATAAATTTTTTATTTTGTAATTCTTTTAAATTCATTAACAGCACAAAAAGTATAATTATGACAATTGATATTCTTTAAAAAATTAATATTAAAAGGTAATTGTGAAAAATTAATTTTTTTGAAATACAATAATTGTATTACCAAAAAAAGTTAGACTTTCTAAAAGGACTATTATTTTGGGATGGAAAGAGTATTTTAATTGATTTTTTAATTTTTTTCAAAAGATGTAAAAAAAGATAGAAATAAAAGTTACTTTTCTAGTAATGACTTTTTGACTATATTAGCCACACTCCAAATAGCCTCTCAGTTTTTAAAAGAGTCTTGTAATAAAATGATTGCACTAGGAAGAACCAAGGTAGATATTTGAAAATTATCCTAAAATGATTGTAATATATAGATGTGTTTTCTTTAAATAATTAAAAACTTTTAAAAGGAGTCTAGTTTGTTTCAATGGCCTTTTGGGGGATAAATTGACTGGCATATGTAATCAATAATTCAAAGAAGAGCTGAATGGTAAACAGGACAAAAGTTTTGAGTAGGTAATTTAAACTCAAAACACAATCAATAATGGTTCAAGTAGATGATTTAATCATTCTTGTAATCTATTGTTGCAAAGAACCCTATTTCGAAAAATATAAGACTTAAATGTTAGCTTCATTTTATTGACTTAAAGATTTACGATCAAACATATTACATTTTGCAGTAATGCTATATTTACTGAATTCGGTCTTGCTTGAATTGCCCAAATTTGTGCATGATGGTTGTCCGGCCGATTATCTGGAAGGATGCCGGTTGACATATCGATTGACAAGAGTGACCACTGCAGTTGACAACGGGGACACAAGTCATCCATCCATATCATTCGGGTGGTGTTGGGCTCCCCCTATTTTAGTGGACCAATCATTTTTCTTACATTTTGGTCAATAATTTTAGGACCTTGCTTCATCCCCCTAAAAACACTCCCCCTAATCCCCCTAATTTCCATATCAAGTAAAAAAAAAAAAAAAAAAAGGAAACAGTTGTCCAAATTGAAAATTAGGGGGATTAGGGAGGGTGTTTTTAGGGCTCCAAATCATTTTCCAATTACTTCAAACCACAATCTAAATCATGCTTTGTTAAGATGTAAATTCTAATTAAAAATTCACGCCTTGTTGATCCCAACATGGCATGAAAATCAATAAAAAAAATTTACATCTCAGCAAGGTGTGATTTGAGAGATGCCTCTAGACTTAATTTGAATGACCTGGTGGCCAAGCTACTCATCCCAATATCCACATTACCTCTCCATTGTATATCGGATAGAAAGAATCTGAAGCAAAACAAGCAAGACAGGGTATGCTTAATAAAAAAATTGTTCATAATAGAAATCATTTATTCATATGCCTTACTTTAGTAGGTATAAAAATAATCAATTTATTAATTTTTTAACTTATTTAAGTTATATCATCTCTTTATTTTTTATATGTATTTTTATAATAAGTAAAAAAAATTAACTTTTTTAACCATTCATAAGGTCAAAAGTTCACAACGAGTGAAGTGATACTCATAGCGTTTGAAAAAAAATACAGTGGTGCTAGGGACTCTCAGCACCCCCAGTAAGCCAAAATTTTTTTTTTTTTTTTTCTTTCCTTCCAATCCCGCGGTGCCACATGGCACTGGGGGGAGTCACTGTGGGTGGGGGTCTTAAGCTTTATTCAAAAAAATATTGCACAAAGGAGATGATCCTGCTTAGGATAGAGCACTATGGACAGGTGGTTTCACAGGATTCTCAATAATAAATTCAGATAGTATGAAGATCTCTTAGTTTGCAAGTAGACTTACTAATTTTAGAAAAATTCTACTGTGTGTATTATATACATTTTTTATTATGATTTTTGTACTTTTTTGTGGTCTTTAGAAAAATTCAAATGTACATTTTTTATTGTAGATCATTGGAGAATTTGCCGGTTTTAGATATTAACTGTGTTTGTCAATTCATGTCAGTAGTGTGGTTATATTTTTTCCGCCCAAAAATATTATAAATATATATATATATTAATAATTAAATATTCAGATCAACTTATTATCGTTAAAAATCTCCTAACAGTAACTCAAGCTATCAACGTCCACTTGGGCGCCTGCAGTTGAGAGAGAGAGAAATTGCAGTAGTATAAATAGAAGAGGAGGGGGAAATGATAGTATTCCATTTGTCATAATTAAAAAAAAAATTGAATTACTCCCATCTCAAATATTAGTTTTTTTTGAAAAATTTAATTTTTTTGATAGTATAATTATTACATTTTAAAAGTATTAAAAATATTAATTGTCATAACTTATGAATAAATTTAACTTTTTTAGAAGTGTAATTATTACACTTTAAAAGTAATAAAAATATCAATTATTATAATTAATAAATTTAAAAGAATGACAAAATAAGAAATTAATGTTATTTTAGTCATTAAAATTTAAAAAATAGAATAATATTTTAAAATAATAAAAAATAGAATAAATAACTAATATTTTGAGACAGAGAAAATATAATCAAACATCAGGTATAACCAAATAATCATTGAATCATAATCAAAATGATATGATAATATCACAATGTGTCATAATAAAAATACTAGAAATCATAATCAAGAATACATGCATACAGAATTTTCCTTATTTATATACTATGTAATTAACACCGTAACAGACCACATGTTTTTTTTGGGGGTGACAACACACCATACTTACTACTAGTATTACGGTTGAGTGATCATACCCTCCACAAGTCTGGATGACATGATTTTAAAATCAAACTAAAAATCAGTTTTTGTTTACCCATGCATTCTTCTTGTTTGTGTCTTTCGAGGCTGATTGTGAACGCTTTGGCTCGCCACTAGAACCAGTTCCAGATTCATACCCGGCTCTATGAACCCCAGGACTTGGTGGAGACTCCGGACTCGGTGGAGGCCCAGACCCAAATCCCCAACCCCATCCATTTCCGGGACTTGATCCCCAACCCCATCCATTTCCAGGTCCATTTTTGGGACTTGATCCCCAGCCCCATCCATTTCCTGGACTTGATCCCCAACCCCATCCATTTCCAGGTCCATTTTTGGGACTTGATCCCCAGCCCCATCCATTTCCTGGACTTGATCCCCAACCCCATCCATTTCCAGGTCCATTTCCGGGACTTGATCCCCAACCCCAGCCCCAATTAGGACCGTGACCTGACCCACTATCCCCTGTACTCGCCCCACCAGACTCCACCTTTCTTCCACTGCCACCCCGGGTTGGAGGCCCCTGAAGACTCAGATAGCAAGAAGAAAAGGATGAGAGTGAAATACAACATATTGGGCTGCATTGTTATTTTGTTTGTGCTGCTAAGCATAAGTCCTCTGGTGTAGGCTTTGTGAGTTTGAAAGCCTAAGCTTGTGAAGGCTGATATATATAGGCCATGTTTGTGAAGGCTGCAGCGTTATTTTGTTTGGGCTTTATTTTTTTAAAATAGATAAATTATGATTATTGTTCAAACTAAGAAAGAAATAAACAACTATATATGCACTATATTGTTATTCTCTTAAGATAGATAAATTATGTTTATTTGTCCAAACAAAGAAAGAAATAAAGACTATTAAGAATTTCTATATTGTTATTATATTAATTACAAATATGAAATAGATCAAGCTTAACAATCATAGCCAGTCCAATCATACACCACCAACCATAGCTCAAAACATAAAAAGAATAATAATGTCATAAAAGATATCAAATTTTGTTATTTTTTTAAGACGGATAAATTATGATTATTGTTCAAATTAAGAAAGAAATAAACAACTATATATGCACTATATTGTTATTTTCTGAAGATAGATAAATTATGATTGTTTGTCCAAACTAAGAAAGAAATAAAGCATTATATATGCCCCTCTATTGTGGTGTTACACAACTATTAAGAATGTCTATATTGTTATTTTATTAATTACAAGTATGAAATAGATCAAGCTTAACAATCATTGCCAGTCCAATCATACACCACCAACCATAGCTCAAAACATAAAAAGAATAATAATGTCATAAAAGATATCAAATTTTGTTATTTTTTTAAGACGGATAAATTATGATTATTGTTCAAATTAAGAAAGAAATAAACAACTATATATGCACTATATTGTTATTTTCTGAAGATAGATAAATTATGATTGTTTGTCCAAACTAAGAAAGAAATAAAGCATTATATATGCCCCTCTATTGTGGTGTTACACAACTATTAAGAATGTCTATATTGTTATTTTAATAATTACAAATATGAAATAGATCAAGCTTAACAATCATAGCCAGTCCAATCATACACCACCAACCATAGCTCAAAACATAAAAAGAATAATAATGTCATAAAAGATATCAAATTTTGTTATTTTTTTAAGACGGATAAATTATGATTATTGTACAAATTAAGAAAGAAATAAACAACTATATATGCACTATACTGTTATTTTCTGAAGATAGATAAATTATGATTGTTTGTCCAAACTAAGAAAGAAATAAAGCATTATATATGCCCCTCTATTGTGGTGTTACACAACTATTAAGAATGTCTATATTGTTATTTTATTAATTGCAAATATGAAATAGATCAAGCTTAACAATCATAGCCAGTCCAATCATACATCACCAACCATAGCTCAAAACATAAAAAGAATAATAATAATGTCATAAAAGATATCAAATTTTGTTATTTTTTTAAGACGGATAAATTATGATTATTGTTCAAATTAAGAAAGAAATAAACAACTATATATGCACTATATTGTTATTTTCTGAAGATATATAAATTATGATTGTTTGTCCAAACTAAGAAAGAAATAAAGCATTATATATGCCCCTCTATTGTGGTGTTACACAACTATTAAGAATGTCTATATTGTTATTTTATTAATTACAAGTATGAAATAGATCAAGCTTAACAATCATAGCCAGTCCAATCATACACCACCAACCATAGCTCAAAACATAAAAAGAATAATAATGTCATAAAAGATATCAAATTTTGTTATTTTTTTAAGACGGATAAATTATGATTATTGTTCAAATTAAGAAAAAATAAACAACTATATATGCACTATATTGTTATTTTCTGAAGACAGATAAATTATGATTGTTTATCCAAACTAAGAAAGAAATAAAGCATTATATATGCCCCTCTATTGTGGTGTTACACAACTATTAAGAATGTCTATATTGTTATTTTATTAATTACAAATATGAAATAGATCAAGCTTAACAATCATAGCCAGTCCAATCATACACCACCAACCATAGCTCAAAACATAAAAAGAATAATAATAATGTCATAAAAGATATCAAATTTTGTTATTTTTTTAAGACGGATAAATTATGATTATTGTTCAAATTAAGAAAGAAATAAACAACTATATATGCACTATATTGTTATTTTCTGAAGATAGATAAATTATGATTGTTTGTCCAAACTAACAAAGAAATAAAGCATTATATATGCCCCTCTATTGTGGTGTTACACAACTATTAAGAATGTCTATATTGTTATTTTATTAATTACAATATGAAATAGATCAAGCTTAACAATCATAACCAGTCCAATCATACACCACCAACCATAGCTCAAAACATAAAAAAATAATAATAACGTCATAAAAGATATCAAATTTTGTTATTTTTTTAAGACGGATAAATTATGATTATTGTTCAAATTAAGAAAGAAATAAACAACTATATATGCACTATATTGTTATTTTCTGAGGATAGATAAATTATGATTGTTTGTCCAAACTAAGAATGAAATAAAGCATTATATATGCCCCTCTATTGTGGTATTACACAACTATTAAGAATGTCTATATTGTTATTTTATTAATTACAAATATGAAATAGATCAAGCTTAACAATCATAGCCAGTCCAATCATACACCACCAACCATAGCTCAAAACATAAAAAGAATAATAAGGTCATAAGAGATATCAAATTCTGTTATTTTTTTAAGACGGATAAATTATGATTATTGTTCAAATTAAGAAAGAAACAAACAACTATATATGCACTATATTGTTATTTTCTGAAGATAGATAAATTATGATTGTTTGTCCAAACTAAGAAAGAAATAAAGCATTATATATGCCACTCTATTGTGGTGTTACACAACTATTAAGAATGTCTATATTGTTATTTTATTAATTGCAAATATGAAATAGATCAAGCTTAACAATCATAGCCAGTCCAATCATACACCACCAATCATAGCTCAAAACATAAAAAGAATAATAATAATGTCATAAAAGATATCAAATTTTGTTATTTTTTTAAGACGGATAAATTATGATTATTGTTCAAATTAAGAAAGAAATAAACAACTATATATGCACTATATTGTTATTTTCTGAAGATATATAAATTATGATTGTTTGTCCAAACTAAGAAAGAAATAAAGCATTATATATGCCCCTCTATTGTGGTGTTACACAACTATTAAGAATGTCTATATTGTTATTTTATTAATTACAAGTATGAAATAGATCAAGCTTAACAATCATAGCCAGTCCAATCATACACCACCAACCATAGCTCAAAACATAAAAAGAATAATAATGTCATAAAAGATATCAAATTTTGTTATTTTTTTAAGACGGATAAATTATGATTATTGTTCAAATTAAGAAAGAAATAAACAACTATATATGCACTATATTGTTATTTTCTGAAGATAGATAAATTATGATTGTTTGTCCAAACTAAGAAAGAAATAAAGCATTACATATGCCCCTCTATTGTGGTGTTACACAACTATTAAGAATGTCTATATTGTTATTTTAATAATTACAAATATGAAATAAATCAAGCTTAACAATCATAGCCAGTCCAATCATACACCACCAACCATAGCTCAAAACATAAAAAAGAATAATAATGTTATAAAAGATATCAAATTTTGTTATTTTTTTAAGACGGATAAATTATGATTATTGTTCAAATTAAGAAAGAAATAAACAACTATATATGCACTATATTGTTATTTTCTGAAGATAGATAAATTATGATTGTTTGTCCAAACTAAGAAAGAAATAAAACATTATATATGCCCCTCTATTGTGGTGTTACACAACTATTAAGAATGTCTATATTGTTATTTTATTAATTACAAGTATGAAATAGATCAAGCTTAACAATCATAGCCAGTCCAATCATACACCACCAACCATAGCTCAAAACATAAAAAGAATAATAATGTCATAAAAGATATCAAATTTTGTTATTTTTTTAAGACGGATAAATTATGATTATTGTTCAAATTAAGAAAGAAATAAACAACTATATATGCACTATATTGTTATTTTCTTAAGATAGATAAATTATGATTGTTTGTCCAAACTAAGAAAGAAATAAAGCATTATATATGCCCCTCTATTGTGGTGTTACACAACTATTAAGAATGTCTATATTGTTATTTTATTAATTACAAATATGAAATAGATCAAGCTTAACAATCATAGCCAGTGCAATCATACATCACCAACCATAGCTCAAAACATAAAAAGAATAATAATAATGTCATAAAAGATATCAAATTTTGTTATTTTTTTAAGACGGATAAATTATGATTATTGTTCAAATTAAGAAAGAAATAAACAACTATATATGCACTATATTGTTATTTTCTGAAGATAGATAAATTATGATTGTTTGTCCAAACTAAGAAAGAAATAAAGCATTATATATGCCACTCTATTGTGGTGTTACACAACTATTAAGAATGTCTATATTGTTATTTTATTAATTGCAAATATGAAATAGATCAAGCTTAACAATCATAGCCAGTCCAATCATACACCACCAATCATAGCTCAAAACATAAAAAGAATAATAATAATGTCATAAAAGATATCAAATTTTGTTATTTTTTTAAGACGGATAAATTATGATTATTGTTCAAATTAAGAAAGAAATAAACAACTATATATGCACTATATTGTTATTTTCTGAAGATATATAAATTATGATTGTTTGTCCAAACTAAGAAAGAAATAAAGCATTATATATGCCCCTCTATTGTGGTGTTACACAACTATTAAGAATGTCTATATTGTTATTTTATTAATTACAAGTATGAAATAGATCAAACTTAACAATCATAGCCAGTCCAATCATAGACCACCAACCATAGCTCAAAACATAAAAAGAATAATAATGTCATAAAAGATATCAAATTTTGTTATTTTTTTAAGACGGATAAATTATGATTATTGTTCAAATTAAGAAAGAAATAAACAACTATATATGCACTATATTGTTATTTTCTAAAGATAGATAAATTATGATTGTTTGTCCAAACTAAGAAAGAAATAAAGCATTATATATGCCCCTCTATTGTGGTGTTACACAACTATTAAGAATGTCTATATTGTTATTTTAATAATTACAAATATGAAATAAATCAAGCTTAACAATCATAGCCAGTCCAATCATACACCACCAACCATAGCTCAAAACATAAAAAGAATAATAATGTTATAAAAGATATCAAATTTTGTTATTTTTTTAAGACGGATAAATTATGATTATTGTTCAAATTAAGAAAGAAATAAACAACTATATATGCACTATATTGTTATTTTCTGAAGATAGATAAATTATGATTGTTTGTCCAAACTAAGAAAGAAATAAAACATTATATATGCCCCTCTATTGTGGTGTTACACAACTATTAAGAATGTCTATATTGTTATTTTATTAATTACAAGTATGAAATAGATCAAGCTTAACAATCATAGCCAGTCCAATCATACACCACCAACCATAGCTCAAAACATAAAAAGAATAATAATGTCATAAAAGATATCAAATTTTGTTATTTTTTTAAGACGGATAAATTATGATTATTGTTCAAATTAAGAAAGAAATAAACAACTATATATGCACTATATTGTTATTTTCTGAAGATAGATAAATTATGATTGTTTGTCCAAACTAAGAAAGAAATAAAGTATTATATATGCCCCTCTATTGTGGTGTTACACAACTATGAAGAATGTCTATATTGTTATTTTATTAATTACAAATATGAAATAGATCAAGCTTAACAATCATAGCCAGTCCAATCATACACCACCAACCATAGCTCAAAACATAAAAAGAATAATAATAATGTCATAAAAGATATCAAATTTTGTTATTTTTTTAAGACGGATAAATTATGATTATTGTTCAAATTAAGAAAGAAATAAACAACTATATATGCACTATATTGTTATTTTCTGAAGATAGGTAAATTATGATTGTTTGTCCAAACTAAGAAAGAAATAAAGCATTATATATGCCCCTCTATTGTGGTGTTACACAACTATTGAGAATGTCTATATTGTTATTTTATTAATTACAAGTATGAAATAGATCAAGCTTAACAATCATAGCCAGTACAATCATACACCACCAACCATAGCTCAAAACATAAAAAGAAGAAAAATAATGTCATAAAAGATGTCAAATTTGGTTATTTTTTTAAGACGGATAAATTATGGTTATTGTTCAAATTAAGAAAGAAATAAACAACTATATATGCATTATATTGTTATTTTCTGAAGATAGATAAATTATGATTGTTTGTCCAAACTAAGAAAGAAATAAAGCATTATATATGCCCCTCTATTGTGGTGTTACACAACTATTAAGAATGTCTATATTGTTATTTTATTAATTACAAATATGAAATAGATCAAGCTTAACAATCATAGCCAGTCCAATCATACACCACAAACCATAGCTCAAAACATAAAAAGAATAGTAATAATGTCATAAAAGATATCAAATTTTTTTATTTTTTTAAGACGGATAAATTATGATTATTGTTCAAATTAAGAAAGAAATAAACAACTATATATGCACTATATTGTTATTTTCTGAAGATAGATAAATTATGATTGTTTGTCCAAACTAAGAAAGAAATAAAGCATTATATATGCCCCTCTATTGTGGTGTTACACAACTATTAAGAATGTCTATATTGTTATTCTATTAATTACAAATGTGGAATAGATCAAGCTTAACAATCATAGCCAGTCCAATCGTACACCACCAACCATAGCTCAAAACATAAAAGAATAATAATGTCATAAAAGATATCAAATTTTGTTATTATTTTAAGGCGGATAAATTATGATTATTGTTCAAATTAAGAAAGAAATAAACAACTATATATGCACTATATTGTTATTTTCTGAAGATAGATAAATTATGATTGTTTGTCCAAACTAAGAAAGAAATAAAGTATTATATATGCCCCTCTATTGTGGTGTTACACAACTATGAAGAATGTCTATATTGTTATTTTATTAATTACAATATGAAATAGATCAAGCTTAACAATCATAGCCAGTCCAATCATACACCACCAACCATAGCTCAAAACATAAAAAGAATAATAATAATGTCATAAAAGATATCAAATTTTGTTATTTTTTTAAGACGGATAAATTATGATTATTGTTCAAATTAAGAAAGAAATAAACAACTATATATGCACTATATTGTTATTTTCTGAAGATATATAAATTATGATTGTTTGTCCAAACTAAGAAAGAAATAAAGCATTATATATGCCCCTCTATTGTGGTGTTACACAACTATTGAGAATGTCTATATTGTTATTTTATTAATTACAAGTATGAAATAGATCAAGCTTAACAATCATAGCCAGTCCAATCATACACCACCAACCATAGCTCAAAACATAAAAAGAATAATAATAATATCATAAAAGATATCAAATTTTGTTATGTTTTTAAGACGGATAAATTATGATTATTGTTGAAATTAAGAAAGAAATAAACAACTATATATGCACTATATTGTTATTTTCTGAAGATATATAAATTATGATTGTTTGTCCAAACTAAGAAAGAAATAAAGCATTATATATGCCCCTCTATTGTGGTGTTACACAACTATTAAGGATGTCTATATTGTTATTTTATTAATTACAAGTATGAAATCGATCAAGCTTAACAATCATAGCCAGTCCAATCATACACCACCAACCATAGCTCAAAACATAAAAAGAATAATAATGTCATAAAAGATATCAAATTTTGTTATTTTTTTAAGACGGATAAATTATGATTATT